>CM053623.1:170582454-170612040 GCA_028646595.1 Phalanger gymnotis
GGGGACGGAGGGGAGGGCAGACTGGGGAACAGGGCAACCAGAGTGTACGCCATCTTGGGTTGGGGGGGTGGAAATGGGGAGAAAATCTGTAATGCAAACGCATGTGAAAATCAATGCTGAAAACTAAACATATTAAAAATAAATTAAAAAAAAAGATTTAAAAAAAAAGATAGATCCTGGGGAGAGGGAAGATACCTCAAGAAATGTCTACTTGTAATTGGTGGCAATTTCTGGGTCTGTATCCTCCAAAAGTATATCTTGTGAATCTTTACTTACATATTTACCTTTAATAGAGAAAACAAGTAGTTCAAATTAAAATTTAATAAGTAGCAACAAACCATTTCCTCCACAAATCTACATTCTTCCACAAATACACATGTAGGGAACACGAGACAAGGATGTATGTGGAAAAGAGTACATAAGGAACAACTGTGGCCATAGCACATATAAGGAAGAGCAATGAACACCTTCTGTGTTGAAGGGCCTTTTTACAGTAATGCCATTTTTGCTGCTCCCATTGAATATTCCCCACTAGTCAGATGGTTTCTGGTAGATGTGTCATGTAGATAGTATCACCTAGAAACTGTCAAATCAGACATAATTTGTTAGATATTGCTTGTTTAAATTCGTAGTATTAAGCTTCTGGCTCAGATGATGATGATGATGATGATGATGATGATGATGATGATGATGATGATGATGATGATGATTAGGTGGTGCAGTGGATAGAGCACTAGACTTGCAATCCAGAATGTCCAAGTTAAAATCTGGCCTCAGATACTTAGCTGTATGTCCTTGGGCAAGTCTTTTTGACTTCTGTTTGAGTCAGTTTCCGCATTTGTAAACTGGAGATAACAAAAGCACCTACCTCTGTGAAATTTAAATTGATACCCCACTTTATTCTGTATTATTTATTAATTGTTGTTTGAGAATTACATTTAATTCCAGGAATCAGTACATATGAATTAGTTTTATTTGAAAGGAGAGTTTGACTACTTAACGCCAGAAGGTCTGACTTCTTAGTAAAAGTGGAACTTCCCTATTTTTCTGGGCTACAGCTTGGGCTCTTGCTGCAGATGGGAAGAAGGGAGTAGTGAACACCCAGAGTCATCAAACATTCTGTCTGACTGGTAATAAGTCATGGTTCTTTAACACCTGACTTTACGGAGGATGATGATTAAGTCTTTTCCTCACTGTCAAATGTCTTGGAAATTCCCTCCTGTAAATTATTCTGAATGTAACCAACTGCATAAAAGACTGCTCTGTCTGCTCTAATGCATCCCAGGCCACTGCAGGACTTTGGGAAATCACTTATTGACAACTGCTAGCAATACTAATAAATGGTCATGCTTGGAAACTTTGTGCCTCAGTTCCTCTTCACAGATTTTTATTCACCACCCAGGGTGTTGTGGGGAATCAAACTAGATAATATTTGTAAATGACTTGGCAGAATACATAGCACAAAGTAGGTGCTAAGTAGATGCTGGCCATTATCACTAGTTATGTATTCCATTAAGCTTTATGAACCACTTCATTCTATTCACTGCATCACTTAGATCTATGTCTTCAAAATAAGAGCAGATACGGCCATGCTTTTTTTGGTTTAGATAAAACCCATAGACTTCTTATAACTCTTTTAGAAAAAGTAGCAACAGTATCTAAAGCAAAGATGGTAGAGTGGTAGGAAGTAATGTGCTAAGCTCCATTCCATGAACTTCTAATAGATCTAGAAAATGCACCAGATTGAATCCTAATGGAGAAATCCAGAAAATGTCAAAGGGAGTCATTTGTCAAAATTAGCTTGGCATAGGGAGACAGGGAGGTGTGTAGATACTGAGGGGTCAGAGAAGAAACATAACACAAAGACCCTAGATAGAGGTAATTCAAGACGTCTACAGGGGCACCCCCAGACTCATACCAGATATTGTGACAGATAAATGCCAAATGACAGCTTTGTTGCCTCCCACCCACTTCCAGGTTACAGATCTAGGGTGGACTGAGAAATGGACTTGCTAAGGATAATGGGGTTCCTGCTTAGGCAATGTACTGATAAAGGAGGAAATTCAGAAGTAGGCCAGAGCAAGGTCTCACTTCCAACATCTAGCCCAGGATACAGATAAACAACCAAGGTAGGAATCCTAGGCTAATGGATAGTCGTCAGTTCTGCCACTTTGAACCAACAAAGCTTTCCCACTGACTAACAGGGACAGAGTCCAGCAGCAGCCTATTTTTGCTCAAGAGAATCCAACCCACATCAGGAACTTGCAGATCTTTTTTTTTTTGAGGAGGGGAGGCAGGTTGGGGTTAAGTCACTTGCTCAAGGTCACACAGCTAGTAAGTGTGTCAAGTGTCTGAGGCCGGATTTGAACTCAGGTCCTCCTGACTCCAGAGCTGGTGCTCTACTCATTGCACTACCTAGCTGCCCCAAACTTGCAGATCTTAGACCAGATGGGCAACACTCGGACTTTGCCCTGGATCAGACAACTCTGGGAACACTGAAAGCTTACTGGTTCTGGGCCTGAACTGCCTCTGAGATCCTGGAAATAACAAAACAAATCCCAAGAAAGCAGCAACAGGACCAACCTAGATTTTTCCTCCAGACATTTGGCAGAGATAAGCCCTAACATCAAATATGAAGTCAAAACATAGGCTGGAAGAATAGGCAAACAAAAGATGAACCCAACTATAATGAGCTATAATGCTGACAGAAACACTCAAGATACAAATATGAAAGAAAAGAACGAGTACAACATATCAACAAAAAAGGCCTTGGGGAAGAACACAGTTTAGGCACAAATTAAACTAGAATTCTTGAAAGAGATGATGCTGTTTTAAAAAGTATTACAAATTTTTAAAAGTGGAATTAGAGCACTAGAGGAAAATAACAGACAAGAAATTGGAGCTATAGAAGAAAAATGCACCAGACCAAAAAGGAATGAAGAGCTTGGTACAAAAGGTACAAAATCTTGCCCAAACTCCCTAAAAATTAGAATGAGCAAATAGAAGCCACAGACTTCACAAGACAGCAAGAGATATTACAACAAAGTCAAAAATCTGAAAAGAGGAGAAACCATGGGGTATCTCATAGCAAAAACAAATGACCTGGAAAACAGTTTGAAGACCAAAAATTTGAGAATCATTGGACTTCTGAACACCATATTAAAAAAAAGATGGTAGACATTACATTTCAAGAAATCTTAAGAGAAAACTGCTTACATTTCTAAAAGCAACATGGAAATAGAAAGAATCCACTCATTATCATTTGAAAGGAACCCCAAAATAGAAACTCCCAGGTCATCACAACTATATTCTGGAACTTCCAGGTCAAAGAAAAAATACTGCAAATAGCCAGAAAGAAAGAATTCAAGTACCTAGGAGCCATGGTTAAGATCACACACAACCTAGCAGCCACCACAAAAAAGAAGTGGAATGGAAGACATAAAATTATTCCAGAAAGAAAAGGATATAGGCTTAGGGCCAAGACTAATTTACCCAGCAAAACTTAGTGTGATGTTACAATGGAAAAAAAAATAGACTGCTAATGAAATAGACAACTTATAATTATTTATGATGAAAAGAAAGACCAGATTTGCAGAGAAATGCTGAAGTTTAAACACAGGAGTGAAGAAAAACATAAAAAAGTAACCATGAATGAACAATGATAAAGGACTAAACAAAGATAAATTCCTTACACTCAAATATGGGAGGATGGATCCCCTCTGAACCCTGTCACTATCCAATTAGATAAGACCTTGGAGTAGTTCTGTTCTTTCTTGATGATCTTAAGAAAAGAATGGAGAAGGGAATAGGAATAGATTAGGAAAGAGAAGAAGAGAAAGGAAGGTTAGGGAAAACTATCTCAATATAATCAGTGCGCACAGGTAGACATGTACACAAACAATAAAGAAGGTATGGAAGGAAGTAGTCAACACTTGAACTTCACAACTGAATTGGTGAAAAGAAAGAATACACACACACACACACACTCATACACACAGAGTAGAGCATAGAAACACATTTCATTTAAGAGGGAAAGGGGACAAGGAATGAACTGATAATTTATAAAATTATGAAATAGGGGCAGGCACCCCTGGTTCTTTGAGTACTCATCATGAAAGACCATGATTGACAATGGGGAAAAAACAAGCAATTGCACTTTAATAACCACAACAAATGGAAGAACAAACAGCAAAGCAAATACAAAGACAAGCAATAAAAAAATAAGAATACAGAGGCAGGTGACATGAGGATGGGGGGAACATAATGGTGAAGAGAGGCAGGCAGTGTGAGGAAAAGGGATGGAGAGCAGATGTAGCTGTGGATTGGAATTGGGAGCACTCAAGCAGCATGGATCCTTAGGAAATGGAAGAGTGCTCAGGAGGCAGGAGCTGGAAGTCTAATTTCATAGGGTGCTGGGGATAATAGACCAACTCCTATCTGTGCCACCTTAAGGTTAGTTCATTAGCATATCCAAATTATCTCAAAGTTATCAGTAGAACTTCAAAGTTACATTTCGAAGTTGTCAGCACCTTTTTGATGTTCTGCTGGTTAGGGGCTGTAGAAGTCTGGATTTTGTCTGAAATTTTCATAGCAGAGGACCAGAACTTTGACAAGCAGTACTTAGATGGTTTTTCCTCATTTGGCACATATTACTAGGATGTGAATTTTGCTTAAAACATGATACAATTTGAAAATTATGCTTCTTTGGTCTTTGGAATGGGTATACGTGACTTCCAAGTTCCCCTTTGTAATCTCACTTCCTGCTAATGCCCCTTTTAGTGACTACCCATAAAACTTAATATGCTGATTAAGAGGTAGAGGGGGGGAGCTCAGGGGACCAGAACAAAATACAGTTTTAACACAATCCAACCCCTGGTTATCTAACCACCATATGTCTACAGAGTAACTAAACAAAATCACAGGAAGCATAATAATTACAATAACCTCGAAGGATCCTCATGGGAATCCTGCCTAGTTCCCTAGAAAAATCCAGGAAAAAAGATCAGCGAAAACATAGGCCCTAGTAAGATGTTCTTGACATCTGTGATGATAGGATTAACAGTCTTTACTCTATTTCTCCTAAGGTCTGTGATAAGGGCTATTTCTCCTGAGAGATCAAATCAACAGGAGCTGAGACCTGGCTGGTTACCAGGTAGTCCAAGGCCAGTGGGTGGTCCATCACCACAGCTCCCAAAGTATGTTGTCCTTCAGCCAATTTGTCAAATCCTCTGGCAGTATCCACAATTTGGTCCTTTAGTTGCTCTGCAATTGGCCATATGTGCATCCTTCAGTTTCCTATAGACCTCTTCTTCTGTAACTCCCCAGGTTACAAGTCCAGTAAAGACTTCTTGGTCCACTAGGACATGTCACACTATGCAGTGGTCACAGTGTAAGATGTGGGGGCTGGGTGGGTGTTGCTGGGGTATTCTTGTAGAGAGTGAGGTCCATCTCCATGGTGACTAGGGTGCATGTCAAATTAAACAACAAAGATATTAAAGTGTATGTAAAGTACTGGGGAACTGGTACAAGTCCTTTCTGGTACTGTCAAATTTTATTCATCCAGGTGACCACTGTGGTGTTGAAGTCTGATAATTTTGACCATTGAGAGCACATAGCTTCATCTGGAGACACCTTGCGGGGCAGTACCTAAACAGTTTGTGGCACTCACCAGTGCGATCAGGAATGTCACACAGAGTCTTATGCTGTTGGACCTAAGTAGTCCATGGGTAACGACTGTCTGAAAGCTAAAAGGTGTTTTTTTTTTTCTTTATGTGGTTGTGCAGATCTAGTTAGGTTAGGTGTGTGGTGGTGAATTGTCCTGCCTCAAATTCTAGGGAGGGTTATAACATGCCCAGCCCTGGTTTAGGTTCTACGTGGAGACAGCTGCTTCTTTAGCCATTGCCATGTGAAGTTTGCTCTTTGATGGAGAGCACCTATAGTGGGCTAGCTAGATAGGGAGCAATCTAGCCTGTTTGGAACACTCTCATAAGACAAGTTCATCAATTGAAAGAGATTGACTATGTTCAGGCATTAACATACCTGCACCGTTCAGTGCTTGTAAAATTTTGCTAGGCATGGTAAGGTGGCCAGGATGTGGGGGCAAGCACATGGATCAGGATGGTCCCAACATTGTGCATGGATAGAATGTTTAGCTAATTTGTAGATAGGTCATTTTGGGCAGAAAAGGTCCAGTGGGCCTCGTTGAGCGTCCCCACATTCCCAAGACTGAGATGGCTGAAGGAATGGATGCAGCTGTTTGGGCAGTATTTGTCAGTGTTTGGGGTCCTGGGAGGACAGCACCTCAGCTGGCAGCCTTAGTGGCTGGTCCCATAGATTTTGGTAGATCTTGGGGCTTATCTCTGGATTCTATCTGGTTCCTTAGTCCTCCACTTGTGGAACTTCTGGGTTTGTTAGGGCTCTTGGGACTGCTGGGGCCAGTGTCCTCCTGCAGAACTTTCCATTTGGTCATCCAAGGAGCCTCCCATTGCTGTACCCTGAATTTCTGTACCTCAAATGGATGTATCTCTAGCTGTTGCTCTTGCTGCTATGCCTTCACAGTGCCTATGTACAAGTTCCCCAAAGATATTTTTGATCAAGGTTACCACATCTAAGGAGACTCCTCCTTCCAATGGGGATACTGATTGGGCCACTGCACAAGGCATGGAAATGAAGGCCCAGTGGGTGGGCACAAGGGTATGACACAAGTTAGGATGTGGTATCACTTTGGTATCTCTGGCTAATGCTGAAGGTAAGAAGGTGATAGAAGAGGTGATGGCCATGGGTTTTGTGAAGGAGTCCAGTAAAGAGGTGGTAAGGACCTCTGAGCAAGGCAAAGCAGGTATAGGGGGTACCTTGTTGGCCACAGTCAATGAGTGGTATGGTGAGTACATTACCAGGAATCTTTGTCCCTTGTGTTGTAAGGTCATTGGTTGTGAGCTATAGGATGGTGAAGGATAGAAAGTCCTAAACTGCAGGTAGAGTAAGATGTAATGTGGACAGAGTTGTCAGTCAATTAGTGTCCTATGCCATTAATTGAATAGCTTCCATGGAACTCTCCATGATGCTTGTTGACTTCTCCAGAGTGGGGTACATCCTTGAATTCCCTTCTGACGTAGGCTTAGTGCCCTGGTTGGAGTTGAGACTGTCACCTTGGTGTGGTTAGGCAAGGGGCTTTCCCGATCTAATGGTTCACTCATTCTCCATGTGGGGAATGACTTTGCCATCATAGCTCAGTGTTGCCCTCACTGTCCCACCTATCAGTATGGTGAACATGGTGGCCTGGTGTGGTCTGGTCATTGATATCATGGGTGTTTCCCTTCCTTCTATGGTTAGGGGATTCTATTGCACCACCACTCCCTTGCCTGTCACACATACTGTTCCAACTCTCTTCCAAACCTTGGTCCCCAACCACTGTGAAGGAAAAATAGTGTGGGTTCCTCTTAGATGTGGGAGTCAGGAGGTCTCAGGGTGCCATTTGAGGTCATTTGCCTTGCTCTGCTGAGTAAGTCAAAGACTAGGATATGGGTCCTAGGTGTTGCATTGAGGGCTCAAGGGACCATAATGGTGGCTTGTTCAGCATGTAGAGTACTTTAGGCACTATCTGCACCCAGATAGAGATCCAGTTTCCCCCTAGACTCTTGAGCAAGGTGGTTTTTAAGAGTATATTAAGCTTTTCGATGAGTCTAGCAGCCTGGGACCTGTAGGGCACCCATTGCTATATGGCCTGCACTATGAAACATGTGCTCTGGTCACTGTGGATTTCTATGGGAGGTTCCTTTGACAGTCCAATGGAGATATTATGGGCTGTGGGACCCCTACATGTTTGACACAGCAAAAATCTAGTATAAGTGTCTATCATGGTGAAGGCATATTTAACAGCTCCAAACTGAGAGGGAAAAGGTCCTATCAAGTCCACTTGCCATATTAGGTGATGCACCTGCCCCTAAACAATGTCCATGTTTCCAGGGGCAGAATGAAGTATATATCTCTCATTCCTTGGTGATCAAAGTGATATGGAGGCTATCATACCTCACCTCCACAACCAGCATGCAAGACTGGAAGTCTCTAATTATTCAGAGCATTTATGTGCCCATTTTACAAGTCTGATTGCTATATGGGGCATGCCCTGTGCAATAATGGGGGTGATCTCAGATGCTGGGCATATGACCTTGTCAACCACTTGGTTGAGTTCTGTTTCATTCATAGCCTTTTCTGTGTGGGTGGAAACATGATTGACCCAGATTGAGTGGATTTGTATATATGCTGCGATGTTCTTCCAAAGTCCAATACCTCATACTAATCAGCTTTGGATCTTCCAATCATTCTGGGCCCTTGTGCTATACCAGTACTCCAAGTCCATTGGCTACCCAGGAGTCAGTATAGATATGGAGGGAGTGCTTCCCTTCCTTTAGCAATTCCCTCAAAGATAAGTGGAAGGCCCTCAACTCTGCCCACAGGGTACAATGTCCTCTGCCAGCAGTCCCTAAAGAGATGGCAGTTACAAAGTAAAAGGCTGCAGCTACCCATTGGAGATTTTTACTGAAACTGGAGGTAACGTCATCTGTGAAATAAGACTTATCAGCATTTTCTACATGATCCCACCGTAAGCCCCATGAGTCAGGCTGTAGGGGGAGAGAGTGTGTCTCTGGGGGCAAGTGGTACTAAAGGAGCTTGTTCCAGCTGCTCATCCCATTGATTGCTGACTCCCTGGAGGCCAACTTAGCCATGTCCTGCAAACGCCATTTCCATTTTAACAGGGTGACATCAGTGGCTGACCCCAGCTTTGTGTGGGTGTTTTTCCTAACCCAACGCAGTATGGTAATTCAGTAATTAGAGTGACAGGACCTGTGCCTGTAAAGGGCTCTGTGGCTGTTAGAGCCCACTAGGCAGCTAGCATGCACCTGTCCAGGGGTGACTACCTGGTAGCAGTGTTTACTTTTTGCTCTAGAACCCCATTGACAATCTCTTGCCACTATAGTGAGTCCATAGATTCCAGAAAGCATGGGTGGATGTTGCTAAGCATTCTACCTAGAAATCATTGTGCAGTGGCCCTAAGAGGAATGCTTGACTGGCTGCCAGCTTAACTACACTAGGAGCCCTCTGTTGCTCCAGGCGCCATTGAAGGACTTCCATGTGACAACATAGATGGGAGCAAGTAGGGCTATAAGATATGGAATATGTTGTCTCCAAAACTCAGACATGCCTTCTGAATATTGTGCTCCCTTAATATCAACGCGGGATTAGAGGAACAGTAGCTTATTTCAGACTGGGGTAGGGATGTCTCTGCCTTTATTAGTCCATATGTAGCCTAAGAATTTCACACACTGTGAGGGAGCCTGTATTTTACAGGGGACTATTGCCCAACCACATCTGGCCAGATGTCCAACCATAGCTATGAGGTAGGCTTAGACAATTTTGGAGGTAGAACATCACCATCATGATGTCATCCAAGCAGCATCATCTGTAGAGTCTCTCTGGCACTGGGAGGTCCTCTAAGTCCTGGCGGCACAGTTCATAGGCAATTGCAGGGCTGTTCAGAAACCATGGGTAGCCAGTAAAGGGGGAAATACAAAAGGGAACCTGGAAGTCATGCACAAACCATATCAAAGATCAAAGTATAATTTGAAAATTATATCAAGTTTTAACTAAAATTCACATCCTAGTAATATGTGCCAAACGAAGAGAAACCATCTAGGTACTGCTTGTTAAAGTTCTGGTGCTCTGATATGCAACTTTCAGATAAAACCCAGACTTCCATAGCCCCCAAACAGCAGAACATCAAAAAGGTGCTGATAACTTTGAAATGTAAGTTCTACTGATAACTTTGAGATAATTTGGATACGCTAATGAACTAACCTTAAGGTGGCACAGGTAGGAGTTGGTCTATTATCCCTAAAGGCCTATAAAAGTTAGACTTCCAGCTCCTGCACCCTGAGCACTCTTCTATGTCCTAAGGGTCCATCCTGCTTGAGTGCTCCCAACTCCAATCCATGGTTACATCTGCTTTCCATCCCTTTTCCTCACACTGCCTGCCTCCCTTCACCATTCTGTTGCCCCAACCACAAGCCATCTGCCTATGTGTTCCCATTTTTCATTGCTTGTCTTTGTATTTCCTTTGCTGTTTGTCCTTGTATCCATTGTGATTATTAAAGTGTGATCATTTCCCATTGTCAATTATGGTCTTTCATGGAGAGTACCCAAAAAACTGGGTGTGCCTGCCCCTATTTCATAATTTCCTAAACGATGAACAATTGGAGGGGAGAAAAAGAATTAGGTGAAGGGGCCATTAAGGGAGGAATTAGTCCTAAGCCAAACAAACCCTAAAGATGTACAAAAATATTTATATATTTTTTGAGGTGTCAAAGGATGTAAAGTTGACAGGATTCTCAAAAATTGGAGAATGGGTGAACAAGCTATGGTATATAAATGTGATGGAATACTATTATCTTGATCTTTTATCAGAATAATGACTTACAAGTGTACCAGAGGACTAATGATGAAACATGACACTCAGCTCCTGATAGAGAGGTGAAGGACTCAAAATGCAGAGAGAAACAAATTTTTTTTTTCCAGAAAAGACTATTGCGAAAATTTGTTTTAATTGACTATACATCTTTTTAATGGGTTTTGTTTTTCATGTGTTTTCAATTTGGGGGGAGGAGAGGTTAGGAGACTGAGAAGGCAGATGTTAGCAGATTAAACTAATTGTATTTTAAAAAGAGAAGAAAGGTAAGCAACACTTGTCTAGTACCAGCAAAACACTTCCTGTCAAGTTCTATTTTCTTTTCCCTTCAACCAACCAATAAACATTTCTTAAGTATCTCCTGTGTGCCAGGTACTGGGCTAAGCTTAGGATAACAAAAAAAAGGCAAGGCAGTCCCTGTCCTCAAGGAGCTTACAATCTAATGGGGGAGACAACTTGCAAACAAATATATATATAAAGCAAGATATATACAGGATAAAAAGGAGGTAATTTACAGAGGGAGAATACTGGAATTAAGAGGGGTTAAGGAAGACTTCCTGGAAAACAGGGAGTTTCAGTTGAGACTTAAAGGAACTCAGGGAGATCAGTGGGCAGAGCAGAAGCAGAACATTCCAAGAATGGGGGAAGGCCAGAAAAAGTGCCCTGCACTGAGAGACGAAGTGTCTCCTTAGAACAGCCAAGATGGAAGAGTACATGTTGAAGAGTAAAGTGTGAGACAATTGGAAAGGTAGGAGGGGCCTAGGTTATGAAGGACTTTGAATGTCAAACAGCATTTTGTATTTGCTCTTGGAAGCAATAGGAAGCCACTGAATTTACTGGATAGTGGGGAGTAATATAATCAGACCCATGTTTTAGGAAAGTCACCTTACTGTGTGAATGTAGGATGGATTGGAGGAGCAAAAGACTTCGAGCACACTGACCCACTAGCAGGGTGTTACAGTAATCTAGGCGTGAGGTGATACAGACCTGTACTAGAGAGGTGGCAGTGTCAGAGGAGAGAAAGGGACATATTCAAGTCATATTGCAAAGGTGAAATCAACGACAGCTTCAATATGGGGGCTGAGAGACAGTGAAGAATCCAGGATGACTCCTAGAGTTGACAATATGGAAGATAGAAGATATTGAGTTTAAGATGTCTACTGGACATACAATTTGATATGTCTGGAAGATGGTTGGAGATAGGAGACTAGAGGTCAACAGAGAGACTGGGGCAGGAAAAATAGATAAATTACCATGATGGTGGTAATTAAATCCATGAGGGCTAATGAGGTCACCAAACAAAGTAGGATAAAGAAAGAAGAGAAAAGGACTCAGGATAGAACCCTGCGGCTTCCCTTATTTGAGGAAGGGATTCTATTGATGCCAGACTCTGTAGGCATGTAAATCTTCTCTTTCAATCTGCCATTGTGAATTCTCTAAATGTGGTTTCGTCTGTAACCTGACTTAGTTTACCAACAAAATCTGTAGGCTTGTTTCTTTAAGGGATGTATGAGATTACGATTCTGCTTAAGTTCTGTTTTTTTTGGTGAGAGGGGATGGATCCAAGACAGTGGAGAAAAGGTTCCCAGGAGATCTCCCCAAACCCCACCAAAACACCTAAAGTGCCCTAAAAAATTCTGGAGGGACAGAACCCACAAAAGGATGGGGTAAAATAATTTTCCAGTCTGAAACAACTTAGAAGGTCAGCAAGAAAAGTTTGTGTACCAGGGGGGTGGTGGAGGGCAGCCCAGTGCAGGCTGTGCCAGCCCAGACTAGGCCCCAGTAAACCAGGAACAGGCCTTGAGAGCAACTGAATTAGCAGAAGCTGCTGCTACTTCCAGACCTCTCAGCCCACAGATGGTAAGTGGGTTGAACAACTGTTTTTTTTTTCTTTTCTGGCACTGGGAGCAGGACTCTGTTACTTTGCCAGTAGTTATATCTGAGTCATAGTCTGGGCTGGCAGGGTGAAGAGGAACACCAACGCAACAGAGCTTTCTGCAGCAGTGGAGCAGGGACTTTGGTCACAATTTGAGGACAAAAAAAGAATGTTTGTGGTTACTCACAGACCACAACACTAGCCAGAAGAACAGTAAATACACCCCTCCTTAGATCACACCACTTTGGCAGAACTGAAAGCTTACTGACCAGCAGAACTAGCTATGAAAACAGCTGTAAAAACTCTGAAATTTGGGAGAGTGCCTCCTCCACCCTGGAAGCAGATCCCAACTTTAGCGAAGAGGTAAAAGTCAAGAATTAGTGTAGGGAAATGAGCAAACAACAGAAAAAAAATTCTGACTATAGAAAGTTTATTATGGTGACAAGGAAGATCAAAACACACTCAGAAGAAGACAACAAAATCAAAACTCCTACAGCCAAAGCCTCAGAGAAAAATATGAATTTGTCTCAGGGCATGGAAGAGCTCAAAAAGATTTCAAAAATCAAGTGAAAGAGGTAGACAAAAAATTGGGAAGAGAAATAAGTGATGTAAGAAAATCATGAAAAACAGTTAACAACTTGGTAAAGGAGGCACAAAAAATACTGAAGAAAATAGCGCTTAAAAAAAAGACTAGGCCAAAGAGTAAAGGAAGCACAAAAATCAAATGAAGATAAAAATGCCTTGAAAAGCAAAGTTAGCTGAATGGAAAAAAGAATCACAAAAAGTCACTGAAGAAAGGAACTCCTCATAAAGTAGAACTGGTCAAATGTAAAAAGAGGTACAAAAGGCTACCAAAGAAAACAATTTCTTAAAAATCAGAATTGAACAAATGGAAACTAATGAATCAAGGGCATAAAAATGCAATAAAGCAAAACCAAAAGAATGAAAAAAATATATCAAGGCACTAAATTCGGAAGAGGACAATACTGTCAATATACCCACATCTGAAACCTCAAAGGGGAATATGAACTGGTTGCAAAGTCAAACAGCCTCAAAAGAGCTCAAGAAGGATTTTAAAAGTCAAATAAGAGAGAGAGGTGGAAGAAAAAATTGGAAAAGAAATGACAGTTAAACGAGAGAGAATCAATAGTTTGGAAAAGGAAGAACAAAAGTCAATTGAAGACAACAAGTCTTTAAAAAATACAATTGGCCAAAGAGAGGAAAAAAGGTACACTGAAGAAAATAAGTCCTGAAAAAATACAATTAGCAAAATGGAAAAAGAGTCACAAAAACTCAGTGAAGAGAACTCCTTAAAAAGTAAAATGAACCAGATGGAAAATGAGGTACAAAATCTAATAGAAAGAAACAAGTCATTAAAAATTAGAACTGGGCAAGTGGAAGCTAGTGACTCTATGAGATATCAAGAATCAGTCAAATAGAAACAAAAGAATGAAAAAAATAGAAGAAATTTTCAAATACCTCTTTGGTAGAAAGAACTGACCTGGAAAACAGATCCAGGAGAGACAATTTGAAAAGAATTGGTCTACCTAGAAACACAGAACAGGATAAAGGGATAAGAGAGGGAAGGAGTGATAGAAGGGAAAGCAGATTGAGGGAGGGGGTAACCAGAAGCAAACACTTTTGAGGAGGTACAGGATGAAAGAAAACAACATGATTATCATGGAAGTGTTTTGCATGACTACACAGGTGCAATTTATATTGAATTGCTTGCCTTCTCAAGGATCATGGGGAGGGAAGAAGGGAGCAAATTTGGAACTCAAACTTTTAAAAACAAATGTTAAAAATTGTTGTTCACCCATAACTGGGGGAAAATTAAATCCTAAATGAGTACCCAAAAAAATTTTAAAAATTGAAAAAAAGAAGTTTGTGATCTGACCTACAGTCAGTTCCAGGTCTAGTTTTAACTGACTGTATGGAGCTTCTCCACCTTTGGCTAGAAAATATATAATCAATCTGATTGTTATGTTGACCATCTGATAATATTCATGTGTAGAGTCACTTTTTGGGTTGTTGAAAAAGTGTTAGTTGTGACCAGTGGGTTACCTTGACAAAACTCTATTAGATTGCTCTATTTCATTTTGTACTCCAAGGCCAAACTTGCCTGTTATTCCAATTATCTTTTGATTTCCTCATTTAGCATTCCAATCCCCTAAGATCAATGTGACATCTTTTCGGGTGTTATTCCTAGAAGATGTTGTAGGTCTTCTCAGAATAGATCAATTTTGGCTTAAGCAGCATCAGTGGTTGGAGCACAGATTTGTATAACTCTGATGCTGAACAATTTGCCTTGGATTTGAAGAGATATAATTCAGTCATTTTTGAGATTCTGCTTTTCTTATGCTTTATTGACTATGAGGCTATTCTATTTCTTCTAAGGGATTATTGCCCACACAGTAGCAATCATTTAAATTAAACCCACCAGTTCCCATCAATTAAAATTCACTAACACTCAAGATATTGATGTTTAATCTTTCTGTTTCCTGTTTGATCTCATCCAGCTTACCTAGGTTCATAGATCTTACATTCCAGGTTCCTATACAATATTGACATTACTGCATCAGACTTTCCTTTCATCACTAGAAACATGTGCAGCTGAGCTTCCTTTTGGCTTTGCCCCAGCTGGTTTAATGAGGTAAAGCAGAGTTAGGCCCCTTCCTGAGGGAGGGAGTCACCAAAGAGGAGAGGAGGGTCCTAGGACATAAGTTTTTGTTTTTTTGTTTTTTTCTGGGTGGAAATGTAGCCAGTGAGAAGGAGGAGAATTCTGGAGAGTCCCAATGATTTGGAACAATTTTTCACATGGTTCTTAATAGTTTGCCATTCTTTTGATAGCTGTTTGTTCAGATCCTTTCATCATTTTTCATCTTCTTCATTCTTGTCCTCCTCCTCATTACTACAAATATTTACACAGTGCTTTGAAGTCTACAATGTGATGTGCTTTAGATATATTTCCTCAATTTATCCTCATAACAGCCCTATAAAATAGGGTCTAGTATTATTCCAGTGGTGGGGTTCAAATAAATTAATAACTGGTTCTCTGCCCTAATTACTGTTGAGTTAATATTGGTGAATGTGTATGAATCTGTGTGTGTGTGTGTGTTTGTGTGTTTATGTGTGTGAGTGTGTTTGTGATAAGGTATTGGACAAGCTCATAAAAATGGTATTGTGTTGGGTTGTATACATGGGGTTGTTGTACCATGGACTCACAGCCCAACTTCTCCCAGGAGTCAGCCAACACCATTCTGAGACCTGGAGACATCAGGACCAAGATGAGCTCAGGGCCAGGGAAAAAGTCAGAGTTTCTCTTGAACTGCTTTAGTTACACGAAAAGACCAAGTTTGAGGCACCAAGGACAATCTGACATTTTAGCACATTTCCCCCTGCCCCCTCCTCCCCCTACAGAACACTCCCTCTAATCACTTGGCATCCTTGATTTCCATGACACAAGGGTCCATCAGTCATCAAGATCAGTTGGGACCAGCTGTGGTCAAGGCTCAGGCTTAGAGAGAAAGAGGCAGGCCTAATTACAAGAAGGAGAGGGTTCTGGCAGAGAGAGCAGGGTTGGTAAGGGCTGGGCCAGGTGTGTAAGGGCCAGAGGGTGACAGTGGTCAGGGGCAGGGTGGAGGGGAGGCGGGGGAGGGGAGTGGAGGACATGTGTTGCTTGGCTTCCACCATCAGTGCCTTCTGCCTCCTCCTGCTAGGTACAGTAGGAGTGGCAAGCAGGCAGAAGGCCCTGGGAGGATGCCCAAAGTAACTGCTTGCTTTTTTTCACCTTTACACTGAGACCTGGTTCCAGCCCTCTAGCTTTGCTGCTGGCCCCTAGAGGCTGGGCTTGGCAGGTGATTTTTTCAGGAGCAGATGGAGAGGGAGGAAGCAGGGGAGGGGGGAGGGTCTAAGCCTGTTGCAGCCTCTGCTGCAGCGGCTATGTGCCCCCTGTGTCCTGTCCCACCCCCCCACCCCCCTTGCCCCAGGGGCTGTAGCCAGTCCCCCGATCTTGGGCCTGTCTCTCTCCTTCCCTTCTTTCTTCCATCTCCCACTGGCACCTCCTTACTGCATTCCCACTTTCCCCTCTGCCTCCATCGCCGACCCCATTCCCAGGCCAGGACACAGCACTGCCTTTGGGGAGGGGGGGTGATATATATTTGTGATTTTCACATTGGGCAACTGCCCAGGTGCCCACCTTAGAGAGAATCCTGATTCCAAGTGCCATTTTAACAATCGATTCATCAAACCAGTGCAAACAGCCCGAATCCCACCACTGTATTATTCTCATTTTACAGATGAGGAAATTGAGGCTAAAAGTAGTTAAAGTGACTTGCATAGGGTTTCACAGTTAGCTATGATCTGATTCAGGACTCAAACACCAGTTTTTTTGACTTCAAGCCTAATACTTTATCTACTATATAACCTAGCTTAATCATATATTTGTGAGATTTACCTCTGTAGCTTGCATATTAGATCCTTATCAAGGATATTGGGTGCAAAGATATTTTCCCAATTTACTGTTTCTCATCTGATCCTAATTCTGTTGATTTTCTTAGTGCAAAAGCTCTTCAATTTCATATAATAAAAATTACCTATTTTATCTTTTGTAATTACCTCCATTCCCTGTTTGCTTAGGAATTTTATCCTTAGCTGTGGATACAAAAGGTACCAAATCTAGGTCTATTCTATATTTTATTAAAAGTAGTGTCATCTTTAAAACTCAAGTCACATTTCTATTTTAAACTCATATTTATATATAGGATAAGATGTTGGTCTAAACCTAATTTCTGCCAGACTATTTTCTTGTTTTCCCCATCGTCCTTTGTACTATTTTTCCCCCAAGGATTTATTATTTCCATGATTATTTGTGCTTATGTTGCTCTAATGATTATTTCACATTGGTTCACACTCAACCCCATTCCCATTTGCCTACAGTATCTCAAATTGTTTATTTCTCTACTTTTTATTTATTTTTAACTGAAAGGCACCTTAGAGACCATTTAAATCAACCTCTTTATTTTACAGATGGAAAAACTGAGAAACAGAAAGTTTAAGTGGCTAGCTCAAGATCACATAGTATCTGAGGTGATATTTGAACCCAGATCTTCCTGACTCCATGCCCAGCACCTTATCTACTCTTTATCTATCTCCCTTCACTTTTGTCTCTTTTCCTTCTTCATATAGTTAAGTAACTAATTCAAATCCTACTTTCACCTTTTCCACTCTAATCTCTTCTTTTTTCTACTCTTCTATTCTCTGATTTCTTGTAACTTATAAAGAGTAATACTGTCTTACTTAAATTACCTTTCTTTCATATTTGAGGGTCTTTTGCTGAGTGTCTGAACTTCTTTCTTGGGGGAAGAGGAATTGAAATGGGTAAACTTAACCACTATCTGTATTGGAGTTTGAAGTGCCCTTTGTTTTTCCTAATGACAATCTGTAGAAACGGTTTTTTGGTCAATACTTTATGGTCTATATCATATATAATAAATGCTTCTTCCCCTTCCCCTCTTCTTGTATTCAGAAGTTCTAGAAATTTTCTTGTGATATTTTTGCCTCATATTAAAATTTGTAATGTTCTTCTGAGAGAACTATGATTCTTAAGTTAACTCTAAACATCCTGTCTTCAAAGTCAGTAACTGCGGATTGTACAGAATTTGTTTTCTTTTAATGCTACTGACTTTCTCTTTCATCTTTTATCAAATTTCCCTCCACTTTAGTATGTTTGTGTTCCAAAAACGTTAATCTCTCTTTAGAGATTCTCTGAAATGGATTCCATTTTTCCTAGTCTACTGATTGTGACTGAATTGAACTATATTTTCTATATTGAGAGCTCTTAATTACTGAGCTAAATTCATTCCTAATTTCTTCCTTTGTGAATTTTATTTCTTTTGAGCCATTCCGTGGGGTTTTTTTAACCAAGATCTTGAGTTTCCATAAAATTCTGTCCTTAACTAGGGACTACTGGTTCACTTTACTTGATATTATACTATCTATTAATCATATTTTGGTTTTGCTCATTTTTCTTTCTGATTTTTAGGAATGCTTAAGATTTTATTAATTTTTTATGTATTTGGTGTTTAGACTTTTTTCTTACATTTCTTGCCATGTTCTTTGTCTCTTTTACCCCTCCTAGTCAGTCTCCTCAGATGGGGGATATAAGATTCTTTGCTTTGGATCCCTACCTTCAGCAACCTCTGTCAGCCTCGTCCTAGCTCAGTTTAAAGTCAGGCCCAAAGCAACCACTTACGCAGGTCTACTTTTAGCATACACATCTCTCCTCCATTTTCCTCCTCCTTTTTTCTTTTTTTTCAGCTTCATGTGGCTGATCATAGTACAAGTTTTCTGCTTCTCATGTCACAAAAGGAGGACAAGGAGTCATTAGGGCACAGTCTCGGCTGGATCTCTAGGTGCCTTTCCTTCAGGACCCAAAAAGCCATCTGCCCTAGAAATTGTCCATCCACCTCATCTTTCCCTCATCCTCTGCTCCTTTTCTTTATATAGCTAAGCAGAGTCAGCCTGATTGTGATTCTTTGGAAGAGTCACTGCAGCTACAAGGAAGGGAGGGATCTGTGCCATGAGTAATCTGCATGATTAGAGACTGATTACATTTGTTTCCTATCTTCTTTCTCTCAGGCTGGAAGCAGCTGGCTGTCATCTGTACATTTTCAGAGGACCCAATTTATTCAGCTCTCCTCCTATTCTTCATGTGACTGGATAGAGTCAGTCTCTACTCAGTAGGGGTTCCTCTGCTAGGGCTGGCTGGCACAATCCTGAGACTTATCTTCTGCTTACTTCAGGGCATGAAGGGAATGGGAAGGAAGACTCTATTAAAGTTTGGGGTTTTTTATGTTAATCCATAAGATTCCTATCTTACCCTGGTCTTTAATTTTCTTATCTCAAGGATATAGATCTAAGCATGCTGCTTTTGGCACCTAATGACTTTTTTTGAAGGTTACTTTGTTGAAGTGATTTGCAGAGATCTATCAGAACTGCCAATTTGTTGGTGATAAGAACCATAAATAGTAAATATTCACTACTTTTATAAATGTTTCAGACATATGTGTCTAGAAAGTAACTGTTTTAAATGAAAAGTACTCCTTTATTTCCATATCAAATGAAGATTTATTTCCTAGAGTATTCTAAAAAGGTATTATAAAGGGGTTTTTTTAGGTGTAAATTTAGGGTTTTTTTTTGTTTGTTGAAATCCTGAATTTCAATGGGTACACATTTTAAGTTCTAGATTAAATTTTTTGAAATGAAAACTGGGCATATTTCTGTAATTTTACCTTGATCTTCACTTTGATCCTATCTCAGCGACTCAGGGCCAACATCATATGTAGTAACTAGAACAGGCTAAAAATAATGTTTAAAAAATTATCATAGAAAGGAAAGGGTACCCACAAAAAAACTAGTGCTAGAAAATGCCTATATACATGAGGGAAATAAGTTGTGTCAGTGATCTAACTAAGCCAATGGATGAACTAAAATAGAAGGAGGGGGCGGGGAAAGCAGATATGATAGTACGTGATGAAGGTATCAAAAAGTAGAAAGAAAGAACAGTAGATGAAATTGGATGAACTTTACATAATACACTGTCCTTTTGAGGTATTTTGTAATGTACACCTGGTGACTGGTATATATCACCATTTTAATACATATGCAAAGTCCAAAAATGTTATTAAAAGAGATTAATTCCACAAGCCTCCAAAGAAAACTAGCAATTTAATATGCATTTTAATATGCAGTTGTGGTATAGAACAATGATAAAGAACAATGAGTTCAGAATCAGATCAACGATAGATTTGTGGTCATGTCATTTGTGTAACTTTAAGCAAGTTTCTCTGGGACTCAGTTTCCCAATCTGTAAAATGAGGGAACTGAACTCAGTGATCATTAAGATCTCCACTGTCTCTTAATGCTATGATAAGGGTTTGATTATTGGCTCTTCATTCCCTATAAAATTTTTAGGGTCAGGGGTAGGACTAGACAAGATGATCTTTAAGGTCCCTTCTTATCCTATAGTTCCTTCTCAGGTCTACAGGTCTACAGCTCTACGACTTTATAACCAAACCACCTACACAACCCATGAATTTAATTGAATGTGGTTAAAACTGCTATTATACTGCCTAACATAACCTTTGTTTTGTCTAACAGTTTATCACACCCATCCAATAAATAATATTATTGGGGTTCATCTCATTCATAAAGTCATTTCTTAGACAACTGTAACCCAAAGTTTGAACATACATAGGATCATTAAGCAGCAGAGCTGAGATTAAAACCCAGGCCCTTTGTATATAAAACTTGTGCTTATTTCACTTCTCCAAACTACAGAAATCACTTTCAGCTATCCCAAGTCAGCTATTTACTGTGATATTAGGATCATATTTGTCACTATATAGTTGTTATAAATAAAAACTAGGGAAACAACATATGTCCTATTCATAACTTGCTTTTCCCCAGAATTTTGCCATCTTATACTGCCTATAAAAGTTCATATTTTTATAGTGATGGGTTTACAAGAGATTTCTTCCAAACAACCTTGTGAATTAGGCAGTAGAAGTACTAGTGATCCCAGTTTACAGATAGGAGACCTATGGTTTAAATCTTGACTTTAATGTTGGTTCAAGTTCACACAGATATTGGGAAAAAGAATCAATATCCTAGGCTAGTGGGGGGGTTTTCTGCTATGTCCCACTACCTTTATAATTCAGAGTATCTTTCGATGTAATATAACAATCCTCTTCAACAAAACCAGTAATTGCTTTTGAATAAGTCTGCATATAACAGTGCAGCTGTACATCCTTTCCTACTGGGAATCAAAGTAGAGTGAAAGTGTTATTCTAGTGAAGCCAGTGCCCTAATTACACAGTACTTAGGATATATTCTAAGTCACAGTTTAGCGTGTCAGTTAACTGAAGGTTTAATTATTACAGTGCTTTACCATTTCCATGACAACACATCCTGCTTGTTGGTAATGACAATGGTATGATCATTATTCTGGCTCAAATGAAATATAAGCTAACCAAATGCAAAGAGCTTTACCATTACAATTCTCTCCTATAATGCTGGATCTTGATAAAGCACAAGGCAAACACTCTCCCTATTGTAAACTGGAGAACACCTTTGCCTCTGATACCATCTTGACATCTTTAAGATAATTTCATGAAAATTGCTTAGCCATGAATAGGAACCATGTTGCACACTGGGTACAAACATTATGCTTTCACTCAGGCTTTAATGACTGAAGGGGGAAAAAATAACAAGAAGCTCTTTACAACCTCAGCTGAAACAACATCCCCAACTGAACTCTACATTTGGGAAGAATATAGACAGCTCTATAGACATAATACTTATAAACAGAAAAAAGGGGATAAGGGTACCTCACCAAAGAATGTGCAATATATGTGCAATTTTTCATAGAATGAAAGGATTCAGAGGTAAAATAGATAACAGACTTGCAACTGAAAGAGATCATCTAGAAGTCATCTAGACCAATCCCTTATTTTCAGATTAGAAAACTGAGGTGCAGAGAGGCTAGGCTAAATAAATTGCCGAAGTCACACAGAGAGTAAGTGGCAGAGCTGGAATCTGATCCCAGGTCTTGTAAATTCTTTTCCCACTTTTCTAATCCACAATAAGTATAAATAATTTTATTTTCTGCTTTCCTCAGCATTCACAGCTCATTACACACAAGATACCTCACATCTTGTTTGAGCAATTAAAAAAAAGTTCAGATACATTCAAAATATTACCTACTTTTATTTTTTTGTTTATTTTTTTATTATCTACTTTTAAAATACAGTCACTGACACCAGTTTTAATGACTTTCATTCACTATAGTCCTCCAGCAGATCTGTGAGCTTATCAATGAAGACTGTAAGCCATCAATGCATGCCAAGGGTAGTCACTTTCTTCTATGACCTTCTACAAGCTTATCTGATACCTGCAATTCCACACCACCTACTCCTCAATTTCCTTCAATCTGACTTCTGTTCCTGCCATTCTACTGAAACTGCTGTTATCAAAGTCACAAATTTTCCAAATCTAATTCATCTCAGTCTTCTTCATTTTTTCACCTGGTGCAACACCTGGTACTCTTAAACAATCTTTTCAGTTTTCTTTGGATTTCTCCCACCACTGAAGTGTGGGTGTTCCCCAGGGTTCTGTCCTTAATTTGTTTCTCTGTTACATTTGAATTGAAATGAATATTATATTTTTGATAACACTAAAACATGACTCATTCAGTTTCACATTTATTTCATTGCCTTGGTCATAATTCATAAGCTTTTTGAGATATTTATTTTTCATTTGTAAAGTTATTGATGAGAGGGATATAATTTGAGTTACTTTTAAAAATTTGTAACTTTGAAATAAACATACAATTTGGTGTTATAATGAAGTTAACTTTTTTCTCTTGTCTCTCTATACTTCCTTCCTTTTACAATTTTAGTGATTCACAGGGTTTCAACCTCTATGCAGGTTACCTGAACCAAATCCAGTAAATCACAATCAGAAAGCCTAACAACCCTGAACAAAACACATAGACCCCTCCTCCCTCCCCACCCCCCAACCTAGAGCTCAAACAGGCCTACCTACTAACCCAAAGAGCAACTGAATTCTGCCTAGAAGTTGTTGTGTTGGCAGCTTTCTGTGTGCTGGATGTTGGTGGGTCTTACACCCTTTCGGTAGCTGCTAGCTGATTGTTACTACAGACGTTGGGACTTCAAACTGTTATAATAAACCACTTTGAGGGGGGAAGGCAGCAGCCTCTGTGCCTTAGGTGCCCTAGTCTTCCCTGCTTGCCCAATCTTCTTTCCTCCTCCCCAACAAACTCCATGGCTGTGGAATTTACTTTTTCCCTATCACCACTGGGTTGGCCCTTGCCCCCGGATGACCTGATCACTGATGCCCAAGACCATAGTCTCCCCTTAACTCAGGAGGTAGAATGTCTAAGGAAATGGCTGGGCCCAGGGCCAAGAGAGAGTATGTAAATCAGTCCTACATAACTGTTAAGGTCCTTAACACCATTCTTGTCATGGCCACCTGGACTGATCCATGACCAATGTCCTCAATCCCCTTCCAGAGGAGAAAACAACATCAATATCTAAGATAAGGCCTAGAAGCACAGCCACCAATGCTTCCTGAGATGGGTATAACAATTTCCTGGCACTGTCTTCTGCTAGAAAACTCTCACCTCTTCTTCCTCTCCAAATCCCTAGGATTCAGATTCACAGGCTAGGGAGTGAAAAATTTCTACTCCCCATTTCCTTACCTACATCCACCTCATCTCCTGGTTCTATCCCTGTGCTGACCTCCCTTTCCATTGTGCTTTCTGAAATCCCTATTCTGTTGTTAAGACTTTTTTTTCTTTTCCATTATATCTTGTCCTCTCTCTCTCCATTCATTTTGACATCATAGAAACCTGTCTTCCCCTCTCCTCTTAGAAGATCTACATCTATAGCCACCAAGTGAACTAGATGGGACTTTTCTCATGTCACCCAATGAAGAGAAGTGCAAATGCTCTTCAATACTCTCTGTTATTTCTAGACCCCATTCCTGCTACCATCACTCACTAAACATTAATCCTTTGGGGTTTGTAGAATGACAGGATCACAAATCTGGAGCTAAAAGATAACTCAGAGAGACCAAGACAGAAGAATAGAAGGGGGAAAAAAGCATAGTCTAGCTTCTCCCAAAACAGTTTTTTTTTGTAAATAGTGTCTTATTTTTTCTAATTACATGTAAAGATAGTTTTCAACATTCATTTTTATAAGATTTTTGAGTTCCAAACTTTTCTCCCTCTCTCTCCACCCCAAGATGGCAAGCAATGTGATAATAGGTTATACATGTGCAATCATGTAAAATATATTTCCATATTAGTCATATTGTAAAAGAAGAAACATAACAAAAGGGGAAAACTGTGAAACAAAAAAACAAAAAACAACATGGAAATAGAATGCTTTGATCTGCATTCAGATTCCATAGTTCTTTCTCTGGATATGGATAGCATTTTCCATCATGAGTCCCCCCCAAAATTATTTTAACGAATAAAAAGATCATGTACTGAGTAGTGAGCGAATAGGAAATCTAAGGAGACACCACAGTGGATCTTTATGCCAGTTCAAGATTCACAAAATCAACTTGATGGGAAAGTAACTAGGGCAAGAACTGTATAATAGGGATGGGTCAGAATCTCAGAGTTAGTTCCAAGGGCTGTGAACAAGGCTGGCCTAGTAGTATAATGTCCCTCAACTGATAATGGACTCAGCTAGCCCCAGGCCTAGAATAGAACTATTCCAGCAGCACAGGGTTGCCCAGAGAAGATCATAGAAATAATGAACAAAAGTTAAAAGGAAGGAGTTTTAACAGTACTGTATTTCAAATTGAACTACAAAGGAAACTAGGTGGCACAGAGGATAGATTGCAGGGCCTGGATTCAAGAAGACTCTTCCTGAGTTGAAATCTGACCTCAGATACTTACTAGCTGTGTGACCCTGGGCAAGTCACTTAACCCTTTTTACCTCAGTTTTCTCATCTGTAAACTAAGCTTGAGAAGGAAATGGCAAACCACTCCAGTATCTTTGCCAAGAAAACCCTATATGGGGTCATGAAGAGCCAGATACATCTGAAAGAAATAGACATTGATCAATGGAACGGAGTAGGCAAAAAATATATAGAAGCAAATGAACACAGTAACCTATTCTTTGATAAATCCTACAACTATGCCTACTGGGGTAAGAACTCAATATTTGACCAAAAATGCTGAAAAACTGCAAAATAATCTAGCAGAAACTAAGTAGAGACCAACAACTGATAACCATAGAGGAAGATGAACTTCAAATGATTCAGACATAGAGGATGACACCATGAACAAATTAGAGGAATAAGGAAGAATTACCTTTCAGATTCCAGGGATGTTGTAGGTGCAATTCTACAACCAGAAACTTCTTAGTGTAGGTTCAGTTTGGGGACAAAATGAGGGAGGTTTACTTTGTTCAAATACAGTAAAGATACAGTGGCTTTTAACTTCTCTTGTCAATTCCATCTGGAAACAAATCTGTTCAGTCATTAGAGAATGGCAAATCATGTGGTCTTGGGCAACCACTGAGTCTGATAGGCCCAGATTATACTTAGCTGGTATCTTTTGTGTCCCTAGGACAGGAAGCTGTGTCAGAGAAGCTAGAGCCAATCAAGTTAAATGGGAGAAAATCAGAGACACTGAGTCAAGAAAACACTGCAAGAGAATAATTCATGACCAAGCACTACATATGGACAATTTTGATTATATAAAACTAAAAGTGTTATGCAAACTAAACTAATGCAACTAAGGGAAGGAACATATTTAATTAGAGGAAAAAAACCTTAACAGCATATTTCTCTGATAAAGGCTTCATTTTCAAGAAACTGATTAAAATTTATGAGAATAAGAACTATTGCCCAATCAATAAACTAAGCAAGTTTTCTAAGGAAGAAATCTAATTTATCAATCATACCATGAAAAAAATGTTCCAAATCAATAATATTAGAAAAAATGCAAATAAAGGCAACCACAGATTGGCAAAACTGGCAAAAATGGAAAATAACACATTTTAGAGTGGCTATAGGAAAACAGATGCCTCACTGTACTGTTGGTGTAGATGTAAATTAGTCCAGCCATTCTGGAAAATAACTTGGAAGTATATTTTTAAAAAGTAATTGAACAGTGCATATTCTTTAGACCAGCAATACCACTACCAGGCCTATATAAAGATATCAACAAAAAAGGAAAAGGATCATGTTTAAAAATAGGTATGTCAATTCTTTCTTTGTAGAGGCAAAAAAAGTATGGAGATGCTCATCAATAGGGAAATGACTAAACAAGTTATGGTATATAACTGTAATGGAATGTTATTGTACTTGCAATAAATTATGAAAAAGATGGTTTCAGTGAAAACTGGGAAGATGTGTGAATAGAAGTAGAGTGAACAAAACAAAGATTATAATTTATACAACAATAACACTGTAAAAACAAACAACTTTTAAAGACTTAATAACTCTTTTCAACACAATGAAAAAACATGATTCCAAAAGAGTAATTACAAAGCATGTTATCCACCTCTTAATAGAGGGGTGATGATCTCGGGGTGCAGAATTTGGACAAAGCCAATTCGGGAATTTGTTTAGATCCAGAGATTCCTGAACTTATTTTGCCTACCACACTCTTTTTAAAATCAATTTGCTAAGCATCCCCCTGGAAATCTACTTTCTTTAACTCTGTGATGATTTTTTAAAATTTGCATCATTTCAGAAAAAAAGTATAAGATATATATATATATATATATATATGTATATATATATATATATATATATTTTAATGATGTGTACTAAATTTAATGATTTATTGTAAATTCATCAGGTTTTTCCTGCAATGAAATTTTGGTGATGCAATAGCGCATCATATAACCATATAATATCGTATTGTAAACAAGTTATTACATGCACACATTCTTGCCAATGCATGCTGGATTTTCTGACTATGTGCAACATGCTCACCAGCCAACAGTTTCTTGTTAAGTCCTTTTGGCCGATTTGACAACTGGTTGGTTATAACTTGGATTTTGTGTGTTTATTTGGAAAGCAATATAATCACTATGACTTTAGCTCTGTTACAGAACACATGAAACATATGAATGGTTTTTCAAAATTGTCTTCTCTTTTTTCCTTATGTTTCCACTTCCCCTTATTTTTATTCAGTGTCCACCAATTGTACCTGAACCTACGGCCATCCCCCTGGATCATTCCAGAGCCCCTTGGGGGGGGCAGCATTGCCCACTTCGGGAAACTATGATTCTGGAACATGAATATTTATTACAATATTCTACTTTTCCCCTTTTTCTTTTCCAGTGGTGGGAATAAGAGGAAAGGAAAATAGATTTTGGTTCATTAAAAAAAATTAAATTTGGATTGGGAGGGTGGGAGGAGAGGATGGGAGAGGCTCTTGGAGGGTTGGGTGAATGGGGAGTGGGAGGGTGAGATAAAGAGGATAAGGTTAACAGGGATGTGGTTAAAAAAAAAAGTTGAGAAAGAAAATAGTGAGTAAAAATAAGATGGAGAGAAATTCACAAATAGTAATTAACACCTAGAATGTGAATGGGATGTTTATAGCAGTTTTCTTTGTGATGATAAAGATCTAGAAATTGTAGGGATCTCCATCGATTAGGGAATGGCTCAACAAGTTGTGGCGTATGATTGTGATGGAATACTACTGTACTATAAAGAAATGATGAGTTCAATGATCTTAGAAAGGCATGGCAAGACTTGCATGAAATAGTTAAGAGTGAAGTGAGCAGAACCAAGAGAATGTTATTTATAGTAACAACAATACAAAAATGATAAAAAACAAAAAAAAATACACAATAACTTTTTTAGTATATTTGGAGAGAATAGCAAGTTGTACATAATAAATTTGCAGTTTCTTGTGCAATCATCTTTTTTATTACACTGTTATGGAAATGCTTGTTTTATTCCACGAACTAAAAATAACATAACTTAAACTTTAAAAAAAGAAAAGAACTTAGAGATTGCCTAGTCCAATCCTTGTATTTTACAAGTGAAGAAATTCAGGCTCAGAGAGGATACATAATGACTTCATTTAAATAGGATCCCTTCTGTGCTTGGTCCCCCAACTTTCACTGGCACTGTTTGATTGGATCCCCAGAAGGATGCCTGATAATTTAGGTTCTAAGGGCTATCCACAGGTAGTGACTCCTAACACTATACCTTCTGAAGGGAAGGGTAAGGCAAAAGCATTCATTAAGCATCTATCATATGCCAGATACTGTGCTACATACTTTACAAACATTATATTACATTATTTGATCATGAGCCTCTACTGTTGGCTTTCTATTAACTCAGTAGCCTCAATTAGCAATTGGAAAAGGCATTTATTGGGGGTAGAGCCAAGATGGCAGAGTGCAAGCAGGGACTTCCTTGAACTCTCCCCCAAACTCCTCCAAATATCTGTAAAAAATGACTCTAAATAAATTCCAGAGCAGCAGAACCGACAAAATGACAGAGTAAAACAAATTTCTGGTCCAAGACAACCTGGAAGGTTGACAGGAAAGATGTTGCACCATTCTGAGAGAGGAGCACAGCCCAGTGTGGGCCATGCTGGCACAGACTGGGCCTCAGCAACACCCAGAGTAGGCCTCAGGGGGACTGAATCACTGGCAGCTGTGGTGATTTCCAGACTTCTCGACCCACAAACACCAAATACAACTTAGTAGGAAAGGTTTGTGGGACCTGGATCAAAGAGGAGCATAGTCTGTCCCTAGCTCTAGGGTGGTGGTGGTGACATCAGTGGTAGTGATGGCACCACCAGCAGCAGCTGCTTCTAGAGCTCTCAGCTCATAGACAGTAGGAGGATTGAGCAGCTGATCAGAAGAGGATTGCAGGGATCTCTTTGGTGTCGCTGAGGAAGGATTCTCTCGCTTTGCTCTCCTTGGACCTGGGTTTCGTACCTAGTTGGCAGTCCTGGGGTGAGGAGAATTGCTGGCATGGTGGCCATGAAGAGAGAATCCTCAAAGTTCCAAGGCAGAAAAGAGTGCTTGTGATCACTCACAGATCAGAGCACAGACCAGGAGAGGAGTAAACACCTCTCTTTTGATCATGCAAACTTGGAAGAGCTAAAAATTTACAGGTCACTAGAAATGTCTTTGAAAACAGCTTCACAAAACCCCTGAAGCTCAGGACAGTGCACTCTACAGTCTGGAAGCAGAGTCCTAGCTTCACAAAGAGTTAAGAATTCAAGTAATTGGCTGGGAAAATGAGGAAATGGGAGAGAAATTACACCACAGAATCTTACTTTGGTGACAAGGAAGATCAAAACATACAATCAAAAGAAGACAACAAAGTCAAAGCTCCCACACCCAAACCCTGCAAGAAAAATATGAATTGGTTTCAGGTCAAGGAAGAACTCAAAATGGTTTTTGAAAATCAAGTAAGAGAAACAGACAAAAAAATTGGGAAGAGAAATGAGGGTGATGAAAGAAAATCATGAAAAACAAGTCAACTGCTTGCTAAAGGAGACCTTCAAAAAATGCTGAAGAAAATAACACCTTAAAAATAGACTAACCCACATGGCAAAAGAGCTCCAAAAAGCCAATGAGGAGAAGAATGCCTTAAAAAGAAGTGGCCAGAAGATGGCGACTGGAAAGCAGTAACCGGCGTGAGCTCCCCTCCAAGTCCCTCCAAAAACCTA
>CM053623.1:170612540-170627773 GCA_028646595.1 Phalanger gymnotis
GGGGCCAGAAGCAACTGCAGCTGTAGTTCTAAAGCTGCCCCACCTCCACTGCCCCTGGGGCCGGTGGCTGAACCACAAACTCTATCCCAGTCCCCAGCAGTTTCTCCCACTAACCTACTCTGTTGTCCTTGGTGTTTGTGGGTTGAGAAGTCTGGTAACTGCCACAGCTCACTGATTCAGGGCGTTAGGGCACACTCCACCTGGCTCCTGGTCTGGTTGGTCCATGCCGCACACGCTGGGCTCTGCCCTGCTCAGCTCTGCTCCCCTCTGCTCCCAGCTCCATGCAGGATAGACCTTACTCAGAGACCATCCAGGCTGTCCTGGGCTACAGCCCTGCTTCCCTATGCTATTTCGTGGGTTCTGCAGTTCTAGAATTGGTTCAGAGCCATTTTTATAGGTTTTTGGAGGGACTTGGCAGGGAGCTCACGCTAGTCCCTGCTTTCCAGCTGCCATCTTGGCTCCACCCCCAACGTAGAACGTTTAAGTGGCAACAAGGAACAAGGAGTATTCCAGCTCTCATCTTGACTTGTAGAATGTCAGGTAGAATGAGTGAACATTCAACCAGTCCTGGAAACTAAAGCAAGGGAAGTTGTGTTATCAGGAGGGGGCCAAATTTCAGTAAGATTCAGAAGACGGCAAGAGTAGGAAAGAAAAAGATTTAAGATAAAAACAAGTTTGTTACCTATGACATTCCAGAGACTGCAGTGGAAGGGGGTGAGTAGCTTTAGATTGAGATGTTGGGGGTGGAGGCTTGGGTTGAGGGGAATGGGAATAAGGAATCAGGCGATTGGAGTGGAAATTGGGATTCTAATGATGACAGCTAGGGTTGCAGAATCACTGGATGGGGAAGGTATCACTGGGTGGGAATTTGTTAGTCATTGAGGAATGTTTCGATAGATTATTGACATCTATAGGGCTTTGGTCTTAAGGTGGAGTCCTCTCAGGGCCTTGGCATTCTCAAGTGAGGAAGATAAGTGTGAAGTGCTGAAAGATTGGTGTTACTTCCTTTTGATAAAAGGCAGGAGATGTTATTGAATGCTCTTTCTCCTTTTCCCAACAGAGGGCAGAGGACCAGGTGACAGACCTGTTGTGACTGAGTGGCATTTCTTGCTAAAGGCAGGAAAGGAAAGTTCTATGGAATGGTGTTTCTACTTTTGCTGAGGAAGGCAGTAAACCGGGCAGGAGACCTAGTGTCTTAGAGTGGTGTTTTTTCTCTTGACGCTAAAGTCAGGAGATTGGTCCCCGATCATATTTCTCCTCTTCCTGAGGAAGACAGACTTGGCATAATGGTACAGTGTGTTTTCCCCTTATCTCCAAAGTCAAGAGGCTGGACTGTGAAGGAATAGCATTTCTACTCTTCCCAAGGAAGGCAGATATAGAGGATATCTTAGACTTGGACAACAAGGCTCTGTTTAGCATTCAAAGCCCTTCATCACCTAAATCTCTCCTACCTTTCCAGTCTTCTTACATCTTACTCTCCTACATGTACTCTTCAATCCAGTGATACTGACCACTTGGCTGTTCCAAGGACATGACACTCCATATCTCCACTCCAGGCATTCTCTCTGGCTGTTTCTATGCCTGGAATGCTCTCACTCCTTATTCCAACTAGTGACCTTTCTGGTTTCATTTGAGTCCCAACTAAAATCTCACCTTCTACAGGAAGTCTTCCCAATGGCCTTCTCTCTGTTAAGTATTTCCTATTTATCCTGTCTATAGTTTGCTTTGTATTTTGTCTCTCCCATTAGAATGTAAGCTCCTTGAGGGCAGGGACTATCTTTTGCCTCTTTTTTGTATCCTCGGTATGTAGCACAGTCCCTGGAACTTTCCTAGTCAATTAGGGACACTAGTTGTGGAGAGCCTCTGAGCACTGCCTGCATTAGACCACACCCTCAGGAACCATTGCTCCAGTGACTGATTGGAGATTTGTTTGAACCTCTGCAAATACCCAACTCCTTGGTAGAAAGATATGCCTGTCCCTTGCTCTCTAAGAGCAGAAAACCACCCTTCTCCTGAGAGTAGTGATAGGAAAAGGCTGGAGCTTTCAGGTTAGAGTGGGAGTTCTCAAGTCTCTGACATCATGCCTGCTTTCTCTCCTTTTTAGGAAGTCTAATCCTTGTAGCAGCAGTGAAGGAGGAGGTGTGGGCTGAGTCCATGTTGTGGAGAAATTCTGGTACATCACAGTTCTGTCACAGTTCTGGAGGTAATAGGAAGCCACTAGAGTTTACTGAACAGGGCTGTGAAGTAGTGAGACCTATGCTTTAGGAAATTCCCTTTGGTAACTTGGATGAACTGGAGTGGGAAGAAGCAAAGTGGGCATGCCAATTAGAAGACAATTGCAGTATTTCAGGGAATATGACCAGAACTAGAGTATGACTGTGTGAATGAAAAGAAGTAAAAAATGTATAGGAGACATGCTGTGAAGGTAGAAATTGCAAGAGTTGGCAATGGATTGAATATATGGGGCAAATGATAGTGAAGATTTGAGGATGTCTTCATGATTTCAAATCTAGGATACTGAAAGGTTGGTGGCACTCTTGAAAGTTCAGAAGAGGAGAGGATTCTGGGGAAAATGTAAAGAGTTCTGAGTTTGAGATACTTCTAAGACATCTAGTTTGAAATGTATAGTTTTAGCTACCTCTTTCCCTACAGCATTCATCTTCCATTGGTGAGTTCCCTCTAGAAGCTTCATTTTGAGGTAGGGCCCCAGGTCAGCCATCTCTAATTCCTTTCTCAACTGTGCTTCAGAATGTCAGTACTTCTCTACAATAACTCTCTTGCCTTTTATTCTAGGACATCTCTCTCCCTGTGTCTTCCCCTTCCCCCTACTCCCCAGCTTTTTAGCTCCCTTTTATATGTCATTTTACCACATTAATTCTTATAAGTTCTTCAGGAGCAGGGATTATTTTTGGTTTTGCTTGTATTTATGTCCTCAGGGCTTTGCATAGGACCTGACAAATTGTAAGTAGTTAAGAAATACTTGTTGACTGACTCTACTACGCAGTTGGAGATGCCAGATTTAGAGCTCAGAAGAAGTACCACGTATCAAATGATTATTGATCTGCACAGATTGAGAGGATTTCACACATATATCTATCTTCAGATTTAGGGGAGCAGTCCTTTATTTCTAGTCCACTAGATGAAAAGAATAAATGAGATTTACAACACAATTTGTTGCAATATCATTATTACTATTATTACTGAAAATGCATTCTTATATAATACTTTAAAATTTTTAAAATACATATAGCCAGTATGTAATTTTTATAAAATATATATATTTTTTAAAAAGTAAGACTGATTCTATTAAGATTTACTAAATTAATTATACCCCACTGCACTGATTTAATAAAATCACATTAATTTATCCCTAGGGAATAACAGATTAACAGGGAAGAGATGAAAGAATAATAAATGATACCTATATCTAGGTGCAATGGATACTTTGATATCTGTTGGAAAAAATACACACACACACAAATGTACATATAAAACTAAATCTTCATAAAACATAATTTAATAGAATTATAGAGGTAGGTGTGAGAAGCACAAGAGAGATTATCTAGTCTGGCCATTTCAATTGTAGATGAGAAAAATCATATCCAGGAGGTTAAGTGAATTGCATAATATTTTGCAATAGGAAAATTAGGATTTGAGCCTAGGGCTTCTGACTCCAGAGCTTTCTACTATATTCCACAGCCAATCCTTGCTATTCAAAAGACATTCTTCTCGAACCATAGCAAATCACGCTCACTGAATCTTTTAGGCATGCATTCTTCTGCTTGAGTTATACAGACCCACAAAATACTAGAGACAGGTCTTTTAATAGCCAGTCGTTAAATTTTCAGTGTGAGAATTTATGCCTCAGAAATCAGCAAATGCTACAAATCAGAACTTGACTTATTATTTTATTGATTTTATAGACTGAAGAAAGTGATGGAGAAAATGTTAATAATGTACATTAAATTTAAAAGTGTGTCAGGGGCAGTTTTTTCCCCTGGAGAGCCTGTTGTTAGACATTTCACATTTGTGCATGCCTATGATCTTTTAAATAACATCATAATTTTTCTTCTAAGTTTAGAAATGGCTAAGTTTTTATGAATCAATCAAGATCAAAAGTATATAAAATGCAAAATAGCATGTTTCAGATGTATTTCAATTATTATCATCAGTTTGGATAGTTTTAGATAAAAAACATAGCCGTAAAATGAAAGCCTAAGAAAAAGATCATCAGGACACTGTTATATAGCCAAGAATAGCAGGCTTAGGAAATGGAGGTGTCTGGAATATCTTGTGGTACAAGAAGAAATTCATGCAATTAGAATGATAGTTGGTTTGGAAAAGGGATACTAACTTGGGGAATCTTGGGGAAAATGTTCATGAGATTTTTCTACAGGTGCATTATGACTGAAGAGCTGTCTTTTTTATGAGACCTTTTGTCTTCTAATTCTATAAAATCCTCTCATTTTTTTCCTAATAGAAACATGCATATGCTGATATTTCCAACCAAATCAATGTTCATTTGTTTAATATTTTATGCTTTGATCATAAATATACAATGAAACTTTTGACTGAACTTCCTAGTATGAAATGCAGAATTTGTGAAGTTCAAATTCCGGCACATTAAAAATAATCACAAATGACCTATAAAGAGGGAAGATTATATTAAAGGAAAAAGTAATTAGCTTGTTCCAAGTGTAATCAAAAGGAAAATTTGTTAATTGTTTATTTTGCTAACCCACTTTAGGTGACTTCTTTTTTGCTTAATTGTATTAGTCAAATCTTAATATTTAAAATTTGTAATTAAATTAAAATTAATAATTTTAAATTTGTCAATTTATAATTAAGAAGACCTGGAGTAAAATTACCATGTTATAAAAGATCAAATAATCAAATGGTTATTTTGTTAAGGAAACTGACATTCTCTAAAAGAAGCTTGCTAGTTGAAGAAACAAAGAAAGTTATCTTTCTTGTTCTTAGCTGAGCACTTGGTAGCTAGCATTGGGCATGTTTAGTTATAGGAACCTCGAATAGATGGGTTCTTGATATTTTTCTTTTGGGCTCGTAATTCTGAATTTCCCAAGTGACTATCTTAAGAACTTACATTCAACAATATTCCACTGTTAAATATTAAACATCTACTGTATACACAATGTACTAGATATTGGGTTAGGTGCAAAGGTAGCATTCTTAGATTCAGAGGGTTTACAATCTAGCAAGAACATAAAATGCATGCAGAATAATTGTAATACATATCTAGTTGCCACTCATCCTTGCTCCCCTATTCCAACTTGCAGGTTAGTTCCTAGTCCAGGTTCTGCTTCCCTAAAACCATATTTCACAAGCCTCCACCAAGTAAGTTTCAGTCCTTTTATCCCCAGTTACCTGTTGAACATTTCGATCTAGATATCCTGGAGACCTCTTACAGTTAAAAATATCTAAAACTGAATGCATTATCTTATCCCCTAAACCATCCCCTTTTCTAAACTTACCTATTTCTGTTGAAGGCACAGTTGTTCCATTCAGGTTCACAATCTCAGAATTATCCTCAACTCCCCACTCTGTCTCATTCTACATTTCCAGTTGCCAAATCTTGTTTCTTGTATCCTACACCTTTTCTCTACTAATATAGCTACCATTTTAGTTCAAGCTCTCATCATCTGTTACCTAGATTATTGTCACAGCTTCCCAATAGGTCTCTCTGCCTCAAATCTCTCACCATCTCAATCCATTATGCACACTGTTGCCAAAGTAATTTTCCCAAAGCACAGATCTGACCATGTTTGATTCCTACTTGACCAACTCCAGTAACTTCCTATTTCCTTTAGAATAAAATGTAAACTACTCTTTTTTAGGTTTTTAAAGCCCTACAAAAGCTGTTCCCAGTCTACGTTTTCCAGTTTCATTGGACATTACTCTACTCCTGCACTCCAGATGAAGTACAACAATCCACTGTCTTCCTCACTCGTGACACTGCATGTCAAGTCAAGGATTTATTAAGCCTTACTATGTGCCTTACAATGTGCTGAGTACTGAAAATACAAAGAGAAACACAAAGAAAGACAGTCCCTCCCTTAAGGAGCTTATATTCTATGGAGGAAATCACATAAAAGAAAGCTGAAAGGGAAAGGTAAGAGAGGGTAATCCTCCACTTTCCCCCCAGATGAATGAAGGTGTAAACATGACTGACCTGTGCTGTTCCTTAAAATGGAGACCCTAGGAGGAATTCACCAATGGTTAATGAGGGCCTTGGGGGTGGCAGAATCTTTTCAGATGAGAAGATTGCTGAAGCATTTCATCTATCCTTTCTAAATCTTGGTCAAACGGCCATCCCCCATACCTGGAATGCCCTGCTTCCTTACCTTTGCCTTATAGTGTCCCTTTCAGATGCAACTCAAACATCATCTTTCTCATGAAGCCTTTCCTGATCCCCCTGATAGTGTTCTTCCTCCCAGAGCTATGCTCTCACAGCACCTTGTATTTCTACTTTGTATGCATGCATATATGTGTGTTTTTAATAAATTTTAATTGATTAATTAATTTTACATAATAATCAATAATGATTTTTAACCATTTTAGTAATGTTATTATAATTATATATAACATATTTCTAAGGAAATTTATTAATAATTTATTAATAAAAATAATAATTAATTTTGCATATCTATTTGTTTCTCCACCATTAGAATATAAGCTCTTGTAAGTATGATTGTTTTATTCCTTGATCTTATATCCCCATTTTCTAGCACTGCTCCTGGCATAGAGTAGGCAATTAATAAATACTTGTTGGCTAGTTATATTTACTTTTAATAGTCATTTAGACAACACAATTAGTTCAAAGCAAAGGCTAATAAGTAAAAATAAACTAATAAAGGAAGAGAGATTGGTAATTAACAACAAAATGCTTTTTTCTTAAACCTGGAATACAATTTCCAATAGATACATATGTAAAATGTATGGAATCAGTAAACAAACACTAGATACTTCGTCAGACACTATGTTAAGCATGGGATATACAAAGAATGGCAAAAGACAATTCCTGGTCTCATTGAATTTGTAGTCTAATTATAGAAGAGAAAACATGGGGAAAACGTGGAGATGCACAGGAAACACATGTGGCCAAAGGACATACCTGAAAATGTATCATCCATAAATGTATATGACTCAGATAGCTTTGTGCTATGGGTGCTCTTGTATCCAGGCTGAAAGTGTTGATTTCTTGGATGGTCCTCAACTGAAGAATTCTGCCATCTTCAAGCTCTAAATCTCATTATCTATGAAAATACAATCAGCTTTCACCAGGCTAGAGGGGAGTTGCTATGGAGTCCATGACAGTACCATAATGATAATAATGATGATCATAATAACTAACACCAATATAGTAAGTTCTTACTATGTGCATGGCACTGTGCTAAACTCTTTACAATTATTATTACATTTGATCATCACAACAAACCTGGAAGGTAGGTACTGTTATCACCTTCATTTTAGAGATGAAGAAACAGAAGCAAACAGGTTAAATAATTTTCCCAGGATCACACAGGTAATAATTGAGACTGGATTTGAACTTAGGTCTTCCTGATTCCAGATCCAGTGCAAAATGCCACCTACCCACACTTAATACTGTTTTGTGGTCTATCAGTTCTTGACTGACAAGAACTTGACAAGTTCTTGGAGCAAGCAATGTGGTCTGAGTGGAGTTCCTCCAATGTCAAATTGAATATTTGAATGTTATAAGAATTATAGCAATAAGATGTATATGATAAATGCTGAATTTATAGTAGACTCAGTTTACCTGCTCAGTGCAGAGACTGAATTGAAGTGGCAAATTCTCAGTAAAGATAACTAGAAGAGAAAAGGCATAGGGACTGTTGGGAGGTAGTCCAGTTTGCTTATGTTGTTCAGTTGTTTTTCAGCTATGTCTGACTCTTTGTGTCCCCATTTGGGATTTTCTTGGCAAAGATACTGAGGTGGTTTGTCACTTTCTTCTCCAGCTCATTTTATAGATGTGGAAGTGAGGCAAACATAGTTAAGTGACTTGCCCTGAGTCACACATTTGAACTCATGAAGATAAATCTTCCTGATTCCAAGCTATATCTACTGCACCACCTAGCTGCCTAGTCTAGTTTGCTTATAGTATATGTAATAGTATAAATCAGTATGGAATTAATTAGCCCATCTTAAGCAGAGAACCTGAGAGAAGGAAAGAGGAGAATCTTTGTGTATTCTATTGTACCCTTGTACTTAAAGAATCAGTGTGCAATGGATCCTAAAATGTTTTGCTAGAATTTTACATTTTACCCTATTTTATTCAGTGCTTAAATATGAAATATTAGTTAAGCAATGAGCCTTTAAAATTAAAAATTTCAACTTAATTATATTATGGAAACATTTCAAGAAAATAAGCTAGTATTACTAACTTTAATCTTTGTCATTCCTTTGGATTTCAACTCAGTAGTCAACTGATGTGTTATAACTAAGATATATTTATAGATGTATTGCCCTTTTCTAGTTAATAATCTGCTATAGGGAGCCACTGATAACAATGTCTGAGAGGTGGTTTTAATGTACATTAAATTTTGAATATTGATTCATTCAACAATTATTTATGAAGCCTCTACTATATGCAAGCTTCTTTGATAAAGGCACTATAAAACATCAAGTGATTGAAAGTATTTTTTATGTGCCAGTTCCCTTGGTTAATGAATAAAACAGTATTGTACATTCATCAGGTTAATATAAATTTAGGTAATAATACAATATAAAAATTATAAGGAGTTTATTCTATTTGTGGATACATACAAAGTTTTTTTAAGCAGGTTGATATTTAAATATAGCCTGAATGAATGACCCACTAATATTCAATATAGATTTCAAATTATAATAGATTGGGCAGTTAGTTAGGGCTTCCTAACACCAGGCCTGGAGTCAGGAAGACTCATCTTCATGAGTTCAAATCCAGCCTCATGTACTTATGTGTGACCCTGGGCAAGTCATTTATTTAACCATGGTGGCCTCAGTTTCCTCATCTGTAAAATGAGCTGGAGAGGGAAATGGTAAGCCATTGCAGTATCTTTACTAAGAAAACCCCAAATGGGGATCACAAGGAGTTGGACATGACTGAAATGAGTGAACAACAAGAAATAATAGATCAAATTTGTAAAATGTTTTAAAGTTTGCAAAACTTATCTCATGATAATCTGGTAAGGTAGAGAATAAAAGTGTTATCCCTTTTTTATAGATGAGGAAACTGGGGCCCTGAAAGTTGACTTTCCCATGGTTACAAAGCTAATACATTTCTGAATCAGGATTCCAAACTCAGGTCTGACTCTTTTCTCTATGCTCTACCAAAGAAGGCAAAACAAAACAAAGCGAGATCTTATTAGGCAAGTGTCTTGAGGAAGTTCGTGTTTGGGTGAAAGAAGAACATCAGTGTGGATCCATTAGGTGATTGCTTTGTTTGTAGCTCTGCCATAGAAAAAACATGAATAATTAACATTCATAATGCTAAATTTTCATTTTAGTCAAAAATTGCTAAAATTTTCCTTTTAACTTTTTATTGAATTTGGTATTAAATATTTTATCAAATGTGTGCGCTAATGGTCCTATTTTCAGCCTAGAGAGAGTTTTTAACAAGCAATGAGCCAGACAGTTGAAGAGGAAAAAAAAGCTATAAGGGCCTGCTAAATCCATGAATTTGATAGAGGGAGACAATAGAAGGTTAGATATCCAGAGAAATAACACACTTGTACACTTTTTTTTTCAGCTAGAGATAAAAGAATAAAGGTTTGGTAGCTGGGCATTGCAGTAAATTGTTGTTCATTCATTTCAATTGTGTTTGACTCTTTCATTGACCCTGTTTGGGGTTTTCTTGGCAAATATACTAGAGTGCTTTGCCATTTCTTTCTTCAGCTTATTTTACATATGAAAAACAAGGTTAAAATACATGCCCAGGGTCATACAACTAGTAATTCTCTGAGGCCAGATTTGTACTCAGGAAGATGAATATGCATCTTCTAGACTCCAGGCCTAGCCACCTAGCTGCCCCTGATGTAGTGGAGCTAGAAATGGAATGGAGAAGACCTGAATTCACATCCTGTCTCAGATACTAGCTGTATGATCTTGGGCAAGTCACTTAACCTCTATGGCATAAAATGAAGAGGTTATATTCTATAGCCTCTGCATCTATATTAGGCACCTCAAGAAGTTGTTTTAAACCTATATACCTGGACCTAGATAAATGATTGACTTGGCATGAGAAAAGGTGTGTGTGTACGTGTGTGTGTGTGTGTGCATATATATGTGTATATGTAGTTATGTATGTATATACATTTTTAGAAGAGTGTACTTAAGCTTCTAACTTACCCAGCTTATGACAAACATGCATGGTGCAGAATTATACTAACTGTGATATTCACATTTAGTGAACATATTCCTTGTGACTTACCTTGTACCCCACAATGAGACTCATTCTAGGTTACAATTGTAGTACCAGAAATAATTAAGATTCTCACCAGGTCAGAAAAGCAATGAATTTTTCCCTTGCAATGGCTATTATCTCCAAATACAGAATGCTGTATCAATCATTGATCAGGCAATAGACGTGACTGGAGACATAGCTATTTTACTTTTGCCACCTTGATTTTTCTGACTCCTCCTCTCTATTTTTACTACATTTTTTCTTGTTTTGATTTAGTTCAATTTTTACTGTGCCCACTGCCCTAAACCTGGATCTTAGTGGGAGTTGCAGCTTGGTCTGACCAAACCCCACCTCTGTGACACTTTACCTCCATGGTAGGAGCAACATCTGTTTTATATAGGATAGGCCACTTTTTTAAGGGACCAAGGAGGCCATTTTTCTTCCTTGCTACCTAGAGAATGAAATGACTTAGCCCAGAGGGAATTGTCAGAACCTTCATCTTGCCTCTTATTTCATGAAATGCTTGCCTGGGTGTTTGCTATGTTGATTCTGCAGGAAGAGTTGAATTGTTTTACGTTAACCCTTTGTCCTTTTAAAGAGTATTATTATTTTAATTCTTAAGTATTAACGTGGTTTTTAATTGTATTTTATGATTCCGATATGCTTATTGTATTTTAAATCTTGAATCTACTGGATTGTCCTAATTTAAGCTTGGCCCATAACAGCCTCTGAACAGAAAAATTAAAATTCAAGAGGAGAACAAAAAGAAAGAAAAAGCAATGCCCATCAAGCCAGTTTGGGATTAAAAAAACTCAGTTTGGGGTTAAATCAATGGTCTGTCTATTTCTCTGAGGACCACCTCCACGCTGCATAAAAACAGTAGGTTCTTACAGTAAGAAATGGGACTAGAGGTAGGAAAAATAGGTAAGAGAGAGATGGAAGCAGTAAAGGAATCTTATTACCAGTAACGTTTCAATAAACCCCTATATTTTTCATGCAAGAAAATTTCATTCTTGGTGGTACACGGGTATTACTTTTGTGGTACATCATTTCTTATGTGTTCCAATGAAGGGCCAAAGCCCTTCACAGAGTCATGAGACACAGGGGGCAGCCAAATAGCTCATGGGATAGAGCACTGGGACTGGAGTAAGGAAGACCCAAGTTCAAATCTGGCCTCAGACACTAACTGTGTGACTTTGAACAAGTCACTCAACCTCTGTTTGCCTTAATCCACTGGTGAATGAAATGGTAAAACACTTTAGTATCTTTGCCAAGAAAACCCCATGGAAAGTGTGATCCATGGAGCCCCTAAGAGTTGGACACAATTGAACATCAATAATTGTGAAACTTTGCTTAGAGTGTAGAAAAGTTATTACTCTAGTTCTGTTACCTTGCAACTATATAAACAAACCATAGTAATTTCTTCTGTCGAAATTTTATGGTATGATTGTAGTTTAAATTTATGGTTGGAGAATTTGCTTCTGGGAGCTAAGATGATGGAATAAACAGTAAATCGCCTTCACTCTCCCTTATTCACCTGTAAACAACCATAAAATAGTGCTTCAAAACAAATCCTAGAACAACAGAACCAGCAAAAAGGGTGAAACAATTTTTAGCCTAAGAAACTTGGAAGATTAGCAAGAAAGGTCTGTCTCACTTGGGTAAAAGTGGAACAAAGTCCAGGACAGGAAGCATCCCAGCAAGCCAGCAGCAAGCCACACCTTAGCAAGCCAATGGGATATTCTGAGCCCCAGTGGATGGAGCAGGCAAATGCCAAAACCAAGACCCCACATATACCTCAGCATAGCCAGGAGAATGGGCAGACTCCAACTCCAAGAACTCCCAGGTGCTTCACTGTAGTCCTGGGAAAATAGGCAACCTCCAGTGGCCAGACCTCCACATGCTTCAACATAGCCTTGGGCAAACAGGCAGCCTCCAGAGGCTAGACCTCCATGTGCTTCCTTATAGGCCTGGGGAAACACAAAAACACTTCACTGACTTTAGCACATGTCAGAACCAGCACTAGGATCCCAATTCAGCATCAGATAAGCTGTCAGATCCCTACAACCTCTGCAGCACCAACCCTCTTTCCAACCCTTTCAGTGCAGCACCAGACACAAGGGTCCCCTGTATGCCTCAGGACAACATCAGTGCAGTGCCAGGTAAACAGCCAGTGCCTGCATCCCCTGGCACAAGAAACCTAAGAGAGTGCCCCTTCCACCCCAGAGCAGAGCTCAAATTTAAAAGAAAGGAAAAAGGCCAAAAAAGATGAGAAAAAAATAACAAAAAAAGAATCTTACCACAGAAAGTTATGGTGGTGACAGGGAAGATCAAGACACAGATTCAGAAGAGGACAACAATGTCAAAACAGCTACGGGTGAACCTCCAAGGAAAAAGTGAGAAGTGGTCTCAAGCCCAGAAAGAACTCATGGAAGAGCTCAAAAAATGCTTAAAAATCGTATGAGAGAGGTAGAAGAAAAATTGGGAAAAGAAAAGAGAATGATGCAAGAGAATTATGAAAAAAAAGAGTCAACAGCTTGGGAAAAGAAAACAACTGCTTAAAAAGTAGAATTGGACAAATAGAAAAAAAAAGATATAAAAATCCACTGAAGAAAACAACTCCCTAAAAAGTACAATTAGCCAAACAGAAAAGGAAATCGAGAAGCTAACTGAGGAAAACAGCTCCTTAAAAGTTAGAATTGAGCAACTCAAAGCTAATGATTCTATGAGACATTAGGAATCAGTCAAATTCAAAAGAATTAAAAAATGGAAGAAAATGTAAAATACCTCCTGGGAAAAAAAAACTGACCTGAAAAATAGATCCAGAAGAGACAATGTCAGAATCATTGGGCTACCCAAAAGCTATAATCAAAAGGAGGACCTGGACAGTATCTTTTAAGAAATCATCAAGAACAACTTCCCTAATGTCCTATAACAAGAGGACAGAATAGGCACTGAAAGACTGCACTGATCACCTCAGAAAAGAGGTCCCCAAATAAAAACCCCAAGGGACATTACAGCCAAATTTCAGAACTATCAAATCAAGGAAAAAATACTGCAAGTTGCCAAAAAGAAACAATTCAGCCACAATCAGAATCACACAGGACTTAGTAACTGCAACATTAAATAATCAGAAGTCATGGAACATGATATTCCAGAAGGCAAAGGAACTAGAACTACAACCAAGAATCACTTACCTGGCAAAATTAAGCATGATATTTCAAAAGGAAAAAGTGGTTATTCAATGAAATAGAAGTATTTCAAGCTTTCATGAGGAGAAGACCAAAATTGAACCAAAAATTTGATTTAAAATATCAAGACACAAGAGAAACATAAACAGGTAAAAAAGAAAAGGAAAACATAAGGGACTCAATGGAATGAACTGTTTACATCCCTATATGGGTAGATGATAGTTGTAATTCTTAAAAATTGTACCATGGAGGGCTAGAGCCAACATGGCAGCTGGAAAGCAGGGACTTGCCCAGGGCTCTCCCCCAGGACCCTCCAAACATGGATAAAAAATGGCTTTGAACAAATTCTAGAACTGCAGAACCCATGGAATAGCAGAAGGAAGCAGGGCTCCAGCCTAGGACAGCCTGGATGGTCACTAGGAAGGGTCTATTGCCTGGAACTGGGAGTGGAGCAGAGCAGAGCACAGTGTGGGCCACACGTAGACCAACCAGAACAGGAGCCGGGCAGAACAGGCCCTAGCACCCTGAATCAGTGAGCTGTGGCAGTTACCAGACTTCTCAACCCACAAACACCAAAGGAAACAGAGGTTAGTGGGAAAAGTTTCTGGGACAGAGTGAAAGGAGTTGACAGTTCGGCCACCACCCTGGGGGCAGTGGAGGTGGTGCAGCTACAGAACTACAGCTGCAGTTGCTTTGGCCCCAGGCCCACTTGGTGGGAGGAATTAAGTGGCAGATCAGAGTGGGAGTGCAGAGCCTGCTCAGATCTGAGTGGTTCTTGGGGGAGGAGGAGCACTAGTGCAGCAGAGCTTGCTGTGTAGAAATAGCTCTGAAAACAACAGCATAGCCACTCAAGTCTAGGACAAAGTACTCTCTACTCTATAAGCAATCATACCCCAATGAAAAGGTCAAGGGTCAAGTAGTTGGCTGGGAACATGGCCAGGCAACGAACTGACTCAGATTCAGACTCAGACTTTGGAATCCTTGTTTGGTGACAAAGAAGACCAAAACATACAGCCAGAAGAAGTCAACAATGTCAAAGGGCCTACATCAAAAGCCTCCAAGAAAAACATGAACCAGTCTTAGGCAATGGAAGAGCTCAAAAAGGATTTGGAAAAGCAAGTTAGAGAAATAGAGAAAAAAATGGGAAAAGAAATGAGAGTGGCATGAGAAAACCATGAAAAACAAGTCAATGACTCACTAAAGGAGACCAAAAAAAATACTGAAGAAAATAACACCTTAAAAACAGACTAACTCAAATGGCAAAAGAGCTCCAAAAAGCCAATGAGGAGAAGAATGCCTTACAGGGCAGAATTAGCCAAATGGAAAAGGAGGTCCAAAAGATCACTGAAGAAAATACCACCTTAAAAATTAGATTGGAGCAAGTGGAAGCTAGTGACTTGATGAGAAATCAAGATATTATAAAACAGAGCAAAAGGAATGAAAAAAAATGGAAGATAATGAGAAATATCTCATTGGAAAAACCACTGACCTGGAAAATAGATCCAGGAAAGATAATTTAAAAATATTGGACTACCTGAAAGCCATGATCAAAAAAAGAGCCTAGATATCATCTTTCAAGAAATTATCAAGGAGAACTGCCCTGATATTCTAGAGCCAGAGGG
>CM053623.1:170628273-170644700 GCA_028646595.1 Phalanger gymnotis
ACTTTCAAACACAAGAATCAAGAGAAACATGAAAAGGTAATCAAGAAAAAGGACAAGAAGAAGAAATTGCAAGGGACTTACTAAAGTTGAACTGTTTTGTTTACATTCCTACAGGGAAAGATGATGTGTATGATTCATGAGACCCTGGTATTAGGGTAGCTGAAGGGAATATGCATTTAACCCTGTTTGCTTCAGTTTTTTCATCTGTGAAATTAGGTGGAGAAGGAAATAGCAAACCTCTCCATTATCTTTGTCAAGAAAACCCCAAATGGGGTCATGGAAAGTCAGACAAGACTGAAATGACTGAATGGTTGTTGTCCATTCTCAAAGAGGAGCAGAATGACATGACCAAATTAGAGTCAAATTACAACGTATCAGACTATGGCTGATCAGACCAATACAAGTTCAGAATGCTCTTTCACAGGTCAGGCACAAATAGTCGATGTGAACTTTTGGAGTAGATTCTCTAAATTTGTGCATCTTGTGTTTCTTTTGAGCTACTTCAATTCTGCTTTGCTCAAAGAGCATAGCACCTTCTCTGATGAAGGCATGCCATGCTGGGTGGTCCTGTGCCAGTGTCTCCTGTGTTACACAATCAATTCCAAAGTTCTTAAGAGAAACCTTGAGAGTGTCCTCATATTGCATTTTCTGACCACCGTGTGAGTGTTTGCCCTGTGTGAGTTCTCCAGAAATTACTGAATAATAACAACAAAAACCTCGAGAAGATCATTAGGACCTTGCCACTAAGGAATAGAATGTGCTACGACTAGAATCCAACCACAATGTGGGTCAGGCCCACACCTCTTCCTTTTCTCAGGAGATAAGGATTAGTTTTTCCTAGAAGGAGGCAAAACAGTCCCAGGACCTAACTTACTTTTTTTCCCCCATAATACAGTCTAGTCTCCAGCAGCAGAAAAGATCCCACCAACATGCAGCTAAGGCCCCTTCTACTGAATAGATTTTGAAGATCATGGGAGTCACCCACAGTACACTGCCTTGCTACAGATTAGAACTATTTTCATACTGAGAGTTAAAGGGGGAGGGTATGTCAAGGGAAACTAAGAGTCACTATATCCTTATTGCATCTCCTTGCTGTGTTAGAACAAAATAAACGTCCTTTTATTAATGTTTCAAGGATCAAATATTGATTTCTGCTTAGCGCTTAAGGGTCTTCACAATCTGGTCCTTTCCCACCTTTCTATTCCTTTCACATATTACTATGATCTAGTAATACCTGCATACATACCTGAAACTCCATCAATTATATCCATACCTTTGAATTGGCTATCTCTCATGCCTGAATACCTTGTCCTCACTTCTAACTTAACACCTCTGGCTTCAAGATAACTCAACTGTACTTAGAGGAGTTCTTTCCTAGTCCTTCCACCCCAATACCTCCCTTGAAGCTGATAATGCTTTCTCCTATAAGGTTACCTTCCTTTTACTTTGACATAAAACTTTTATGTACCTGTTTATTTAGTGTGTCTTCCCAGTTAGTATGTAAGCTTCTTAAGGACAGAGAATTTTTTCTATCTTTTTGTGTTTTTTGTATCATTTGGGATTAGAGCAATGTCTTGTACATTGACTGAAGCTGTGGTGAAGAGCTGAGATAAAGCACAGTGGCAACTTTAAATCCTACTATTATATTGATAGACTTTTCCTTAAGTTTTTTAAATTAAAAAAAATTAATGAGAGGATATGCTGATGCCATTTAAACTATAGCTCTTGGCATTAAAAAAAATTGAAACTTACTCTTATAACAACTTCTACCAAGGCTTTGACTGGTCACAAAGACCCTGGAAGTAGTAGTTCTTCCTAGCGTGGAATGAGAACTTTTAATATTTACTATTAGGCTCTTGTCTATGGGACATATTTGTTTTTAAATAGTCTAAGTTCATTGTAATTCTGTGCTTGCAAATGTAGTAATGAAATAGCTTTTGCATACGATCCCAGTCCTGCACTAGGTGAGATCACTTTCACCCCTGTGTGTCTCCCAGAGCCCATACCCATGGGATACCATGCCCTCATGACTCGAACAAAGGGATACCAGGCAACATACAGACAAGGTCAACCACAAATGTTTATGAGAAGTATTAAATCTCTCAAACAGTTTCTGCAACAATTAAAAAAAAACACAAGTAAGCAAAATTAAGGCAGGGGTATAGTAAGGACAGTCCATTCTTCCTGTTGTTTTTCTCTTAGTTCTTCAGTTAGCACATAAGTGATTGGCCAAGTCAACTAGCATTGATTAAATGCCTACTGTGTGCAAGGCATAAGCTATTATGGTAGCACACTTCTCTACTTGTCTATTAAGAGGACATCTCTAATGGTCTGGAAGATGGGAACTATAGATGCTATGGCCACCAGCTGCCATGGTTACAATGCTCCAGAAAGTCATCTGTCATGACTCCTTTCTCCTGTCCTCACTCTTTCTTACAAGCCACTCAAAACTGTTGTTGTCCTTATGGGGGCCGGGAGGAACCCCTCTCCACTGTCCCAGGGCCTTTATGGCCAGCCAAAGCCATAGCATACGTATAAATAATATACATTAATGCAAAATTACTTCAGGTGATAGTCTTTTAAAATTATATTTCTACCTCCAATATGCATGTATATGAGTATGCACACATGCACAGATGGATACACAAACACACACACACACACACACATACACACAAAACATATATCTCCCTCCCCTTAAGCTAAGGGGGGAAAACTTATTTTTCTAGGTTTATGTAGGTTTTTCCTTTTTTTTTTTTTTTTTTAGCAAATATGAACTGAGGTTTTGGACTCCAAAGAAGGAAGAAACTAAAGGCAAGTGATATTTGAGATTCAACCACTACTCATGCTATATGAGGACACTTTCATACTGGGCAAAATATACTTTTGTTCATGTCTAGGCAAAAGCACCATTACTAAAAGGTGAGCTTACCATCACATGGGTAAAATTACCTAAATCTGGTTTTGGCATTCAATTTAAATATCCTGAAAAATTAAATGATATCAAAGGAATTAAAGATTTAGTGGTGACCAACCAGTGTCTGACCCACCTAAATTGGAAGTGGGGAAAATGCTAAATATTCATATGTTTATTTATTATTTGTATTTATTTATATGTTCTGCTTCAAGTTGTGAGACATGCAAAGGTAGGGTCTGAGAACATATAATTAACTCCCTTTGCTCATCAGTAAATTAAACTTCTGATATTCTTTATTTTTATGTAATTTTAGAACACTATCCAACCTCACACCAGATCAATCAATCAATCAATAAATCAATCATTTATTAAGCACCCACTACTACTGTGTGTGCCTAGCATAGAGCATATAAAAAGAAACAAAAGCCAGTCTCTGCCCTCAAGGCAGAGAAGCTAACATGCAAATAAATATATACAAAGCAAACTATAGACAGGATAAACAGAAAATAATTAATGAAGGCAAGACACTAGAATTAGAAGAGGTTGGGTAAGGCTTCCTGTGGGAGGTGGAAATTTTAGTTGGAACTTAAAGGAAACTAGGGAGGTCAGTAGGTAGAGCCAAGGATGGAAAGCATTCCAGGCATGGGGAACAGCCAGAGAAAATGTCTACAACCTAGAGATGGAGTTCTTGTTCATGGAATAGACAGGAGGCCAGTGTCAACAAATCTCAAAAGAATAAGTTGGAGAGTAATGAAAACTGTAGAGGTATGAGGGGGATAAGTTACAAAGGACTTTGAATGTCAAGTTTTGTATTTGATCCTATAGGCAAAAGGAAGCTACTAGAGTTCGTTGAATAGAGGAGGATGACAAGATTGCTTTAGGGAAATCGCTTTAGTGACTCTGAGGTCATACTATTTCTGTTTATGGTTCACATTCATAATCATACATTTGATGTACATATGTATTACACAAACTGCTTTCCTACTTATTTGGATATTTATAAGGTACAGGAAGAATGGGAAAAGAAGAGCCTAAGTTGTATTTCTCAAAACAAAATTCTTAATCTTATTAAACATTTTAATGCAGCAATTAGATATTATTTGACAATATACTTCAGGAATCATCATCTTGTTAGGTTGTGTAGATAATGCTAAGGTACAAACACAATTTTCTTTTTTATATTGTTACCATGATCCAGAGTTTTAGGTTAATACTTACGGCAAGTTTGTCTCTCAGTCCCTTTAAAAACAAACAACCAGCTCTTAAAGATCTGTCCTCCTCCCATTCCAAAGGGTATCATATCACATACCACCAGGGGTATGCTTTCACAAAATCTGATGCTTCGGTAACTAACCACAACTTATAGGAACATACTCACTATTTGTAATAGTTGTTCTCATGCTATCTCCCCCTTTATGCTGTGAGTTCCTTAAGAGCAAGAACTCTTCCTGCCTTTGTTTTTATGACTAGCACTTATCAGAGTGCTAGGCACATGGCATTCATTTAATAAATCCTTACTGACTTGACTTTTTTATTTTCCTCAGGTCTATCCAGGTAGAATTTGAACAGAAGTGAAATTTGAGCCCAGGTTTTCTGACTCCAGAGCTAGTCCTTTTTCCATCAACTCTCCCTGATCATGCTCAGGGCTCCTGAGGGGCTGGACCAGGAGTCAGACGATCTGGGTTCTTAGCTCCCTCCATCATTTACCATCTGGGCCTGGACGTGCAAGTGACTTTCAGCAAGTCCACTTGGTTAAATTATACCTGATCCTCAATTTCCTCTGTAATATGGAGAAAACAGCACCTACCCTGGGGGCCTCTTTACTATAAAGCTGTAGTAAAGATCAATGCACATGAAACATCTTAAAATTTGAAAATATTATGTAAATGTAAGCCCCATCAATTGGAATAGATGACCTGTCTATAATTCCCTTCTGGTTCCCTAAAGCTACTTCCCTCCAGACATCTCAGAGGCAAAAAGGATCCGGGCCTCTGCCACCCTGGAAGGTTTTTTGTTTTGTTTTGTTTTACTGGAGCTTTCTCTTGTTGGATGCCTATCTCCCAATTCATCTTTTATTCCAGAGGGAAATAGAGGAAGAACAAAGTTCAAATACAGCAGACCTCTCACACACTTTGGAGTACAATCATCGCAACCACAGCTCAGACCCACTGTGGTGGGGAATCCAATTTGGCAGCGCTAGATAATACGTTGGTAGGGAGGAAGGTAAGAGAAGCAAAAAGCAAAAAAAAAAAAAAAATGCAGCAGTCAAGCTGTTAGAAATGAAGCCTGAAGAAAAATAGAATAAATGAGATCCAATGCGAGAACTTCCCAGAAAAGTCTAGAAGAGAGTGGGACTGTTAGAAAACCTCAGCAACAGCAAGATAAACTGGAGGGCAGATGGCAGACGAGAATACAGAGGGAAAGAAGGAAACCAGAGCCTGGAGAGAGAAGGCAACAGTCAGAGGGCAAAGAGTTTAGAGACAGGGAAGACAAAGATGCAGAAGAAACTAGGCAGAGCCCTCCAGTCCTCCGGCCCGGTTTTTTCTTTTCTTTGTTACCTGTGTTTCCTCCACCTCGGTTGGCTTTATCTTGGGGTAAGATGCTAGAGCATTTGTCCCACTCCACTTGGCCCGCGAAGCAGAGCTCCGCTACGATGTGAAGCGCCTTCTGACACAGGTTGCTCATCCCGTCCCCAGGGAAACGCATTTTCTTTCCTCTCTCCCCCTTTTCCTTGCTCTTTCTTTTCTTTCTTTTTCCTTATATCTCTCCACCCACACTCACCCCACCCCCGAACTCAGTCTGATACTTTCTTTTGTTTTCTAAACCATCGCCCGGCTGGAGGAGTTTTACTGGCTGGGAGCACTTGGGAAACCCATTAACTCCTAGGCGCTCAAGTTAGCCCCATAGCTATAGAGGAAATGATAGGTGAGGGAGAGTTGCTGGAGCCGTCGTAAAGCTAAAGAGATGTACACCATGTCACACCCTGTGAGCACGAACTAACGAGAACTAGGGGAAGACAGTAAAGAAGCGGGGGAGGGGAGGGAAAGGACAAAAAGGGTAATTTTGCAATTGTAAAAACCATGCTCCCTGCTCCTCAATATGCGCGCGCGTGCGTGTGAGCGGACACGCTCTCTTCCCAATTGGCTGCTGGCCAAACATTCAATTATAAGGTAGAGCGGGTTCGGGCTAGAGAGGCAGCTGCACGGGAACTGGGATGCTCCTTAGCTTCTCAGTTTAGGGATAGGTAGTAGCAGAGAGGGAAGAGCATCTGCTATGTTGGAAGGTTGCGCTGTCCACTTATCGAAGTCTGGAGCGGAGTTTGTATTCAGTCCTCACCCCACCCCTATACTACCTCAACTACAAGTCTGGACCCTTATCTCCGCTTCAACACCTCCCTCTACCCCGAGCGCTTTCTGCCCTCTCGCTGCCATTTCAGTCTCGTGCGTGCGTGCGTGCGTGTGTGTGTGTGTGTGTGTGTGTGCGCGCGCGCGCTTCTGTGCTTGTGTGCTTGTGCAAGGGTCGGTGATTACTGACTGACTGAGATGGTTGTTGGAGCAAAGATAATTCCGTTTTCATATGACATTTGTATAAAACCTTGGAACACATTTTAATTGTGCAAATAATTTGACTAGCTGACTTTTAAAAATTGAATCCATTGCGCTTCAAATACAAATGCTGTGATTCATTTTTCTGCCGTCAATTTTTAAAATAATTAGTTTATTTTTAGTTTTCAATATTCACTTCCATAAGGTGTTGAGTTTTAAATTTTCTCCCCTCCCTGTCCTCCCCTGTCCCCAAGACTGTGTGCAATCTGATATGGGCTCTACTTATGCATTATATTAAACCTATTTTCACAGGCGTCACGATGTAAAAAAAGAATTAGAACTAATGGGAAGAACCACAAAAAAGAAGAAACAAAAAACAAACGAGAGAGAGAGACAGACAGAGAGAGAGAGAGAGAGAGAGAGAGAGAGAGAGAGAGAGAGAGAGAGAAATCGAGCAACTAGTATGCTTCCATCTGCATTCACACTTCAAGGTTCTTTCTCCAGATATGGATAGCATTTTCCATCTTAAGTCTTTTGAAGTTGGCTTAGATCCTTGCATCTGCATCTTTGTCTTCTCTGTCTCCAAATTCTAGAACTAAGCCTATCAAAGTCAGTCATATCACTATGTTGCTGTTACTATCTACAATGTTCTCCTGGTTCTTCTCATTTCATTCAGCATCAGTTCATATAAGTCTTTCCAGGTTTTTCTAAAGGTCACCTGCTCATCATTTCTTATAGTATAATAGTATTCCATTACATTCATATAGCAAACTTGTTCAATTATTCTCCAATTGATGGGCATCCCCTCAATTTACAATTCTTTGCCACCACAAAAAAAGCTTCTACAAATATTTTATACATGTGGGTCCTTTCCCCCTTTTATGAACTCTTTGGGATATACCACTAGGAGTGGTATTGCTGGGTCAAAGGGTATGCACAGTTTTCTAGCCCTTTAGGCATAGGTCCAAACTGCTATCCAGAATGGTTGGATAAGTTCACAGTTCAACCAACAATGCATTAGTGTTCCAATTTTCCCAATCTTCTCCAACGTATAGAATTTTGCTGTTTTGTCATGTTAGCCAATCTAAAAGGTGTGATTTGGTACCTCAGAGTTGTTTTGATTTGCATTTCTCTAATCAATAGTGATTTAGAACATATTTTCATATGGACTATAGGTAGCTTTAATTTCTTCCTCTGAAAACTCCCTATTCATATCCTTTGACCATTTATCAATTGAGGAATGACTTGTGTACTTACAAATTTGACTCAGTTCCCTGTATATTTTAGAGATGAGGCCTTTATCAGAGACTCTGGCTGAAAATATTGTTTCCCAGCTTTCTGCTTCCCTTCTAATCTTGATTGTGTTGGCTTTGTGCAAAAACTTTTCAATCTAATGTAATCAAAATCATCCATTTTGCATTTGCTAATGTTCTCCATCTTGTCTTTTGTCATAAATTCTTCCCTTTTCCATAGATCTGTCAGGTAAACTATTCCTTGCTCTCGTAGGTTACTTATAGTATCAGCCTTTATATCTAAATCTTGTACCCATTTTGACTTTATCTTGGTATAACGGTATAAGATCTTGGTCTATGCTGAGTTTCTGCCATACTATTTTCCAGTTTTTCCAGTAGTTTTTGTTAGCGAGTTTTTATCCTAGAAGCCGGAGTCTTTGGATTTATCAAATAGTAGGTCACTATAATCATTGACTGTTGTATCTTGCATTCCTACCCTATTCTACTGATCCACAGTCTATTTCTTAGCCAATACTAAATAATTTTGATGATTGCTGCTTTATAATACAATTAAACATCTGGTACAGCTAGGCCACTTTCCTTTGCATTTCTTTTCAGTAATTCCCTTCATATTCTGGACCTTTTGTTCTTCCAAGAGGAATTTCTGATTGATTTTTCTAGCTCCATAAAATACTTTTTTTTTCTTGTAATTTGATTGGTATGGCACTGAATAAGCAAATTAATTTCAGTAGAATTCTCATTTTTATTCTGTTAGCTCGGCCTACTGTTTCAACAATCTGGCTAGCAGCTTCTGTGGGGATGTAAGATCCACCCACATCCAGCACCCAGAAAGCTGCCAGCACCCAGAAAGCACATGTTCTTTTGATCTGCTTAACTAAGGAAAGCAAGGTGAAGGGGTTGGCAAGCTTACTTTAATTCAGCACACAAATATCATTCACTTAGTTCAGGGGGAAAAAGCCAGCACCTTGAACTTCAGAGCAAATTACAAACAAAGTACAAACATCAACAGACAGACCTTGTCTAATTCAAATCCCAATACATAGTTCAACAAAGTCTCAGCATCTGGGTTTTACAAAGGTGGAGGGTTCCTTAGCTACAGCTGCCCAAAGTCTCCTCATCAACACCATCTCAAGAGCCCTAAACAAATTACAAACAGACAGACCCAATACAATTCATAGTTACCAACATCTAGGTTCCACCCAGGAGCTCAGAACAAGGACTGGCCCAGAGTCACGCGCCACCACTGCTGCAGCAAAGAGCTCCAAGGAAGAGAAGGCCAAGCCCTGGTTTTATATCTTTTTCAGCGTCAGAGGTCAGTCACACATGCAACTCACCCACGTGACCTAAAATCATCACAAAGAGGCGGACTTAAACCCACGTAGTCTAAGAGCCTCTGCAGTCCCAGACATGTAAACTAGGCCCTCCTTGGAATTAGCTCCACCTTGGGCCCTACCTTAGTTGCCAATCCACACCCACATAGGTTTTACACCTAATAAGGGTTTGGGCCTGGGGCTTAGCACTTAGTAAGACTCAATGAAATACACTGAATTACTCAACAAAAACAAAAGCCAAACTCTTCAAGGGCACTTGTTGAACTAAGTGCTAAGGAGCCCATTTTGCTTACCAACACACCTACCCATGAACAACTAATAGTTTCCCAATTATTTGGATCTGACTTTATGTGTGTGAAAAGTGTTTTGTAATTGTGTTCATATAATTCCTGGCTTTGTTTTGGGAGGCAGATTCTCAAATATTTTATAATGTCTCCAGTAACCTTAAATTTAATTTCTCTATCTCTTGCTGTTGGGCTTTGGCAGTAAAATATAGAAATGCTGATGATTTAGGTTGGTTTACATTATGTCCTGAAACTTTGCTAAAGTTATTTATTATTTCAAATAATTTTTACTTGATTCTCTAGGATTCCCTAAGTATACTAAGTATATTCTCTAAGTATACTCTAAGTATAACATATCATCTGCAAAGAGTAATAATTTTGTTTCTTCTTTCCCTGTTCTAATTCATTCAATTTCTTTTACTTCTCTAAATCCTAAAGCTAACATTCCTAGAGCAATATTGAATAACAGTGGTGATGACAGACATCCTTGTTTCAACCCTGATCTTATTGGAAATGCTGCTAGCTTATCCCCATTACATATAATGCTTTCAGGTGGTTTTAAATAGATGATACCTATCATTTTAAGGAATACTCCATTTATTCCTATGCCCTCTAGTGTTTTTAATAGTAATGGGCGTTGTATTTTACTAAATGTTTTCTCTGCCTCTGCTGAGATAATCATATTATTTCTGTTAGTTTTGTTGTTGATATGGTCAACTATGCTGATAGTTTTCCTAATATTGAACCAGCCCTGCATTATTCTTGTGATAAGTTGATGAAATCTCTTTGCGAATATTTTATTTAACATTTTTGCATCATGTATTCATCATGGTCTATAATTGTTCTATTTTTTCTCTGTTTTGACTCTTCCTGGTTTAGGTATCAGTACAATATTTGTATCATAAAAAGAATTTTGGAGGACTTCTTCTTCACCTATTTTCCAAAACAGTCTACATTGTATGGGAAATAATTGTTCTTTAAATGTTTGATAGAATTCCCTTGTGAATCCCTCTGGCCCTGGAGATTTTTTCCTAGGGAGTTCATTGATGACTTGTTTGGTTTATTTTTCTAAAATGGGGTTATTTAAGTATTTTATTTCCTCTTCTGTTAATCTGGGCAATTTATATTTTTGTAAATATTCATCCATTTCACTAATATTGTCAAATTTATTGCATACAGTTGGGCAAAATTTTTCCTAAATATTATTTTGATTTCTTCTTCATTGTTGGGGAATTCACCCTTTTCATTTTTGATACTAGTAATTTGGGTTTCTTCTTTCTTTTTCTTCCATCAAATTAACCAAAGGTTAATGTCATAATAATGATACAGTTCTTAAGAGTAATATCATCTTCCCTTGTAGGGTTGCAAAGAATTTCCTTTTATTAATAATATTTTGTTGTTTTTTATCTTTCCTACTTACATTTTTATGTCTCTCTTGAGTCTTGTATTTGAAGATCAAACTTTCTGTTGAGCTCTGGTCTTTTCATCAGGAATATTTGGAAGTCCCTTATTACATTGAATGGCCATCTGTTCCCCTGAAAGGAAAAGCTCAGTTTCACTGGGTAGTTGATCATTGGTTGTAATCCAAGCTCCTTTGAAGTATCCTATTCCAAGCACTCTAATCTTTTAATATAGAAGGGCCAAGATCATGCATGATCCTGACTATAGTTCTATGATATTTAAATTGTTTCTTTCTGGCTGCTGGCACTATCTTCTCTTTGATTTGGCAATTTTGGAATTTAGCTACAATATTTCTCAGGATTTTAATTTGGGATCTCTTTCAGGAGGTGATCAGTAGATCCTTTGAAAGATTATTTTATGATTCTAGGACCTAAGGGAAGTTTTCCTTGATCATTTCTTGAAAGATGCTGTTCAGGGTCTTTTTTTCATCATGACTTTCAGGCAGATCAATCATTTTTTAAAATCTTTCTCTCCTGCATCTATTTTCTAGATCAATTATTTTACCAATGAAGTGTTTTATGTCATCTTCTATTTTTATTTGAATGATTCTTGATATGTGATAGAGTCATTAGCTTCCACTTGCCCAATTATAATTTTTAACATATTGTTTTCTTCAATAAGATTTTGTACCTCTTTTTTTCCATTTGGCCCATTTTACTTTGTAAGGAGTTCGTCTCTTCAATGAGGTTTTGACCCTTTCCCATTTGTCCAATTCTACTTTTTAAGGAGTTGTTTTCTTCAGTGTCCTTTTTCTTTTTTTCTATTTGTCCACTTGTATTTTTTAAGGACTTGTTTCCTTTTTTTATTTTTAGTTTACAACACTCTATTCCAGAAGTTTTTGAGTTGCAAATATTTTCCTTCCCTTCTCCCCTTCTCCCTTTCCCCAAGACAGCAAGTAATCTGATATAGGTTCTACATGTACCTTCACATTAAAGCTATTTACACAATAGTAAAGTTGTAAAAAAGAATTATAACCAATGGAATGAATCATGAGGAAGAAGAAACAAAACCAAAAAAGAAGGAAGAAAAAAAGAGCAAATAGTTTACCTCAATCTGCCTTCAGACTCCTGTAGTAGGAAGGCCGAATTTATCTCAAATATAATCATGTATATGTTTGAATGGTTCGAAATCGCAAGGTATGAGAGATTCTCTAAGTAGAACACAACAAAACATTTATTTAGGCCCCACCGCAGCAGATCTGCGAACCAACCTTCCCATTCTGACATCCTGACAAAAAGACTCCAAGCCCAGTAAGCCCGCCTCACAAGAGTAACCAGGAGGCCACAGAAAAACAAGACAGTATTTAGCCAAATCATATTTACTGGCCTCAAGTCCTTGCTCGCACTCCTGGGTCTACACATGGATCAGCTCTGCTTCCGCAGCTGCCCGCCTCTGTAGCTTCTTGCCTCCGCAGCTTCCAGCTTCCGCTGTAGTTGTCTCTTGGCTCGCCTTTCCTTGCAGCCAAGCCTCTGGCGTTCTCAAGCCCTGCCTCAATGACCAGAGACCATTGGTCCCTGAGTTGGCCCCTCTTAAATCATTAATCTACACCCACACAGGTTTCACACCTGATAAGGCTTTGGGCCTGGGGCTTAGCACTTAACAGCTGAAAGTACTTCCACTCAAAAGAAGCAAAAGCCAAACTCCTGAAGTGCTAAGGAGCCCATTCTAAGGAGCCCATTTTGCCTTACCTACACAACTCCATAATTCTTTCTCTGGATGTGGATAGATTTTTCCATCATGAGACTTTTGAAGCTGTCTTTGAACCTTACATTGATGAGAAGAGCCAAGTCTGTCAAGGTTAGTCCTTACAGATACCATGTGTCTGTAATCATGTATAATGTTCTCCTGGTTCTGCTCGCCTCACTCAGCATCAGTTCATATACAGAAGTCCAGGGTATAATGAAGTTGGTCTGCTCCTCATTTCTTATAGCACAATAGTATTACATCACATCCATATGCCCCAACTTGTTTAGCCATTCCCCAATTGATGGGCATCCCCTTGATTTCCAATTCTTTGCCACCACAAAAAGAGCTGCTATAAATATTTTTGTACATACTGGTCTATTTCCAATTTGTGGGATCTTTTTGAGATATGGCCCTAGAAGTAGTATTGCTGGGTCAAAGAGTATGCACATTTTTTAGCCCTTGGGCATAGTTCCAAATTGTTCTCCAGAATGGCTGGATCAGTTCATAAACTCCACCAACAATGTAACAATGTTCCAATTTTCCCACATCCAATAAAGCATTTATGATTTTCCTGTGCTGTCATGTTAGCCAATCTGACAGGAGGGATGTGGTACCTAAGAATTGTTTTGATTTGCATTTCTCTAATCAATAGTAGTTTCAAACATTTTTTTATATGACTATAGATATCTTCAATTTCTTCCTCTGAAAACTGCCTGTTCAGATCCTTTGACCATTTATCAATTGGAGAATGGCTTGTATTCTTGTAAATTTGACTCAGTTCCCTATATATTTTAGAGATGAGGCCTTTATCAGAGACACTGGTTGCAAAGATTTGTTTCCAGTTTTCTGCTTTTTTCTTAATCTTAGTTGCATTGGCCTTGTTTGTACAAAAACTTCTCAATTTGCCATAATCAAAATTATCCATTTTGCATTTTGTAACTCTATCTCTTCATCGGTCATGAATTCTTCCCTTCTCCATAGATCTGACAGGTAAACTATTCCTTGCTCTCCCAAATTGCTTATAGAATCAGCCTGTATTCCTAAATCATGAGCCCATTTTGACTTTATTTTGGTATACAGTGTAAGATACTGGTCTGTGCCCAGTTTCTATTATATTATTTTCCAATTTCCCCAGCAGTTTTAATGAAATAGTCAATTCTTTGCTTCTTTGTCACCAAAGAAGGACTCCAGAGTCTGAGACTGAATCTGGGTGTGTTTTCGCCGTCTGGCCATGTTCCCAGACACTTTACTTAACCCTTGAGAATTTCAACGGGGTGTGACTAAAGAGTTCTATGTTCCACGCTTGGGCGGATGCGCTGACCGCACTCCTCCTACCCAATAACCCCCGTACCCGGAAAAAGGGCTTGAATCTTCAGATCCGCCACTTAATTCCTCCCACCAAGTGGGCCTGGGGCCAGAAGTAACTGCAGCTGAATTTCTAGAGCTGCCCCACCTCTGTTGCCTCAGGGGTGGAAGTTGAACCACAAACTCCGATCCCGTCCCACTGCTTTCCCCACTAACCTTTTTCTGTTTGTGAGTTGTGAGGTCTGGTACATGCCACAGCTCAGTAATTCTGCGAGCTAGGGCACCCTCCGCTCCACTCCAGGTCTCGTCAGTCCGCGGTCTGCTGCCCCGTGCACTGGGCTCTGCTTGGCTCAGCTCCACTCCCCTCGGCTGGGGGCTGGGAGTTCTGTTCGGGACAGACCTTACCCTGAGACCATCCAGGCAGACCTGGGCTGGAGTCCTGCTTCCCTCTGCCCCTTTGTGGGTTCTGTAGTTCTAGAATTGGTTCAGAGCCATTTTTTCATAGGTTTTTGGAGGGACTTGGTAGGGAGCTCACGCCAGTTACTGTTTTCCAGTCACCATCTTGGCTCTGCCCCCCGAAATAGTCAATTCTTAACCAAGAAGCTGGATTCTTTGGGTTTCTCAAAGAGTGGATTCCTGTGGTCATTGACTACTATGTCTTGTGTACCTCACCTATTCCACTGATCCACTACTCTGTTTCTTATCCAGTGCCAAGTAGTGTTGATGACTGCTGCTTTATAATACAGTTTAAGATCTGGTAGGGCTAGGCCACCTTCCCTAGCATTTCTTTTCATTAATTCCCTTGATATTCTAGACATTTTATTCTTCCAGATGAATTTTGTTATTATTTCATCCAGTTCTGTAAAACAATTTCTGGTAGTTTGATTGGCATGGCACTGAACGAGAAAATTAATTTAGGTAAAATTCTAATTTTTATTATATTAGCTTGGCTTAACTACAAGCAACTGATGTTATTCCATTTAATTAGATCTGACTTGATTTGTGTGAGAAGTGTTTTGTAATTGTGTTCATATAGGCCCTGGGTTTGTCTTGGCAGGTAGACTCTCAAATATTTTATAGTGTCTATGGTAACTTTAAATGGTATTTCTCTTTCTATCTCTTGCTGTTGGGTTTTGTTAGTAATGTATAGTAATGCTAAGGATTTATGTGGGTTTATTTTATATCCTGCAACTTTGCTAAAGTTGCTTATTATTTCAAGTAGTTTTTTACTTGATTCTCTAGGATTCTCTAAGTAAATCATCATATCAGCTGCAAAGAGTGATGACTATACCACATGTACCTATATGTGGAACATATATTGGATTCCACACCATCTTGGGAAAGGGAGAAGGGGAGGGAGGGGAAGAAAACTTACAGAACAATCCTTTTGCACTCCTCAATTATGTTTTTTCATTATCATATCAGTTACTTTTTACTGACCCCCTCGGTCTATGTATATCCCTTTTAGTTTTCACAATAACTGTACCATTATCAAGGTTGACATATATAAAGTATATAAGGATGTCAACAATTTTCCCTTATTGAATAACATGGTTTCCCACCCCCTTTCACCTTTTTATGTCTCTCTTGAGTTTTGTATTTGAAGATCACATTTTCTATTAAGCTCTGGCCTTTTCATCTGGAAGGTCTGGAATTCTCTTATTTCATTAGATATCCATCTCCCTAAATGAAAAATTATGCTCAGTTTTTCTGGGTAGTTGATCCTTGTTTGTAGCCCAAGCTTCTTTGCCTTACTGAAAATCATATTCCAACTCCCCTTATTTTTTAATGTAGAAGCTGCTAGGTCCTATGTGATCCTGACTAGTTCTGTGTTGTTTGAATTGTTTCTTTTTGGCTGCTTGTAGTATTTTCTCCTTAACTTGATAATTCTGGAATTTTGCTACAATATTCCTTGGAGTTTTCGATTTGGGAGCTGGTGCTCATAAGATTATTTTGGTGACTATTTTACCCTCTGGTTCTAGGACTGTGGGTTAGAATTTCCTAGATGATTTCTTGGAAGATACTGTCCAGGCTCTTTTATTCATCGTTGGCTTTCAGGTAGATCAATAATTCTTAGATTATCTCTCCTGGAACTATTTTCCAGATCAGTTGTTTTTCCAATCAGGTATTTCATGTTTTCTTCTATTTTTTTCATTCTTTAGGTTTTGTTTGACTGATTCTTGATGCCCCATAGAGTCATTAACTTCTCCTTGCTGAATTCTAATTTTTAACATATTGTTTTCTTAATTTTCCTTCTATACTTTCTTTTCTATTTGGTTAATTTTACTTTCTAAGGAGTCATTTTCTCCAATTAGATTCTGAACTTCCTTAACCATTTTGCCAATTTTACGTTTTAAGATTTGTTCTCATCAGTGAATTTTTTTCCATTTTTTCTTTTACCTCTCTAATTTTTTAAATCCTCCTTGAGCTCTTCAAGGAATGATTTTTGGGATCAAGACCAATTTACATTCCCTTTTTTTTAATTTAATATATTTAGTTTTCAGCATTGATTTTCACAAGAGTTTGAATTACAAATTTTCTCCCCATTTCTACCCTCCTTCCCGCTCCAAGATGGCGTATATTCTAGTTGCCCTGTTCCCCAGTCTGCCCTCCCTTCTGTCACTCCACTCCCCTCCCATCCCCTT
>CM053623.1:170645200-170673057 GCA_028646595.1 Phalanger gymnotis
CAATGAGATATTTCACATTGTCTTCCACTTTTTCATTCCTTTTGTTCTATTTAATAATATCTTGATTTCTCATCAAGTCACTAGCTTCCACTTGCTCCAATCTCATTTTTAAGGTAGTATTTTCTTCGGTGGTCTTTTGGACTTCCTTTTCCATTTGGCTAATTCTGCCTTTCAAGGCATTCTTCTCCTCATTGGCTTTTTGGAGCTCTTTTGCTATTTGAGTTAGTCTATTTTTTAAGGTGTTGTTTTTTTCAGTATATTTTTCCGTATTTTTTTGGGTCTCCTTTAGCAAGTCATTGATTTGTTTCTCATGGTTTTCTCTCATCCTTCTCATTTCTCTTCCCAATTTTTCCTCTACTTCTATAACTTGCTTTTCCAAATCCTTTTTGAATTCTTCTATGGTCTGAGACCAGTTCATGTTTTTCTTGGATGCTTTTGATGTAGGCTCTTTGACTTTGTTGACTTCTTCTGGCTGTATGTTTTGGTCTTCTTTGTCACCAAAGAAGAATTCCAGAGTCTGAGACTGAATCTGGGTGCACTTTCACTCCCTGGCCATGTTCCCAGCCAACTTACTTGACCCTTGAGTTTTTCAGTGGGGTATGACTGCTTATAGAATAGAGAGTTCTATGTTCGAAGCTTGGGGTGATGCACCAGCTATGCCACACCAGCACTCCTCCTTCCCCAGGAACCCCCAACCTGGATTGGATTTAGATCTTCAGCAGGCTCTGCATTCCTGCTCTGATCCACCACTTAATTCCCCCCATCAGGTGGGCCTTGGGCCAGAAGCAACTGCAGCTGTAGTTTTGTAGCTGCCCCATCTCTGCTGCCCCTGGGGCAGTGGCTGAACCACAAACTCCCTGTCCCCAGCAGCTTTTCCCACTAACCTTCTCTTTTGTCTTTGGTATTTGTGGGTTGAGAAGTCTGGTAACTGCTGCAGCTCACTGATTCAGGGCGCTAGGGCACGCTCTGCCCAGCTCCTGGTCTGGTTGGTCCACACTGCCCATGCTGAGCTCAGCTCCGCTCCCCCTCTACTCCCATCTCCATGCAGGATAGACCTTACCCAGAGACCATCCAGGCTGTCCTGGGGTAGTATCCTGCTTCCCTCTGCTGCCTTGTGGGTTCTGCAGTTCTTCTCTGTTGTCTTTGGTGTTTGTGAGTTGAGAAGTCTGGCAACTGCCACAGCTCACTGATTAAGGGTGCTAGGGCATGCTCCTCCCAGCTCCTGGTCTGGTTGGTCCACGCTGCCCATGCTGGGCTCTGCTTTGCTCCACTCTGCTCCCATCTCCATGTGGGATAGACCTTACCCAGAGACCATCCAGTCTGTCCTGGGCTGGAGCCCTACTTCCTTCTGCTATTTCATGGGTTCTGCAGTTCTAGAACTGGTTCAGAGCCATTTTTATAGGTTTTTGGAGGGACTTGGCAGGGAGCTCACACTAGTCCCTGCTTTCCAGCTGCCATCTTGGCTCCGCCCCCCAATTCACATTCCTTTTTGAGGTTTCAGATCTAGGTATAGTGTTAATGCTGTCTTCTTCTGAATTGGTATTTTGATCTTCCCTGTGTCCATAATAAGAATCAATAGTCCTTGGTTTTCTGGATTGTTTCTTCATGGTGGTTATCTTTTTCCCAGTGTATAAAGTGGATCTCTGCTTCTGGGGCCCAGAGGGCTTCTTGTGTTGGGAGCTAGGGGCCTGGTTACTGGCTTTGTGTGCTGTGGCCTCTGGTTTTGGCAGCTAGAGGCTATATGCTGCTGCAGCTCACCTGGTGCTGAGCTGGAGCTGACTTATGTGCTGTGGTCAAAGCCAGGTGATGTCTTTCTGAATTCCTCTACATTATACTGAAGCTTCTATTGCGAGGTGTGAGGGAGCACTGGTCTGGCTGCTGGAAATCTTATCTTCTCCTAGAGCTGTGCTACAGCATGAGTAATCTCAGCATTTGTCTGCAATGGTGTCTCCCACTTCCCCGGCTGTGTGAAGGCACGTCTGGGGTCCTGATGTTGAAGCTTGCTAGCTCCACACCCTTGCAGCTCAGGAACTCTTAGTGTTCTGCTGAGGTGGTGCCTGCTGGGACACCACTCTTTCTGCAGTAGTCTTCTTCTGTCATCACAAGAGGGCATCTCCCCAGTTTCCTGAGCTAAAAGGCTACAGAAGCCCCTCTTCTGGCTCATCTATTCCACGGTTTCTCCTAGAAGAGTATTATCTGGTTGAGGAAGGGAGGGATGAGAGCCATTTTACCTAGTCATCATGCCTCCCAGAAGTTCAAGAAGGCAATTTTCAAACCTTTAGACTGTGGGCTGAAAGCCTTAGGAGTAGCTGCTCCTGTGGCTGCAGGCTCTGCATTCATGTCTTATGTATCTCCAACAGACTTCCAGGCTGGGCTGAGAGGCCTGCGGATCATCACCATAGCCAGCACTTCAACCTTGGGCCTGCTCCTCCTCCTGCTCAGGTATCATTTAGTTTTGCACACCCAGCTCTCTCCCAGCCTGGTTTGCTGGCCGGATTCCACTGCTACTCCCATTCTGGTCTGTTGTGGTCTGGTGCAGTCCCATATGCCCAGTGCTCTCCCAGACCACAGATCTGTACTGTCATCCATGCAGACTCTCCTGGCTTGGAAATTTGCCACGCTCAGTCTTCTAGTGGCTTCCATCTCTCTCAAATCTGCTCAGATTCACTTTTTCAGAGGTACCTGATAGAATTTGCAAGAGAGCTCCCATAAGTCCCTGCTTTCACACTGCCATCTTGACTCTGCCCCTCTGATGATTTTCATAAGGTTAACTCCATTACCTTTGAACTGATTTCATTACAAGAACTAGTTATTGGAAGGTCAAATGTAAAGAGGTTTTATAGACTTTACTTATGTTGTTCAGTCGTTTTTGCAGTTGTGTCTGACTCTTCGTGACCCCAGACGGGCTTTTCCTGCAAAGTTACTAGAGTAGTTTGCCATTTCTTTCTCCAGCTCATTTAACGAATGAGGAAACTGAGGCAAACAGGGTTAAATGACTTGCTCAGGGTCACATAGCTAGTAAATATTTAAGGCTGGATTTGAACTCAGAAAGAGAAGTGTTCCTAATTGCAGACTAGACGCTCTATCCGCTGCACCACCTAGCTGCCCAATCAGACCTTACTAAGTTTCATTAAGTCTTATCATTAGCAGGTTTAGACAACATTATCTAGGAATTGCCACAAGTGACCTGGAACCTGGAAAGAGGTTAAAGCAATGCTTCTGCAAACTTGTGCTGGAAACAATGTGAAAAGGTTCATTTCAGGTCCTGTTAACAACTAACAAATCATTTAAAGACATGGAAATGTTGATTTAAGGATGGCTGTGTCTGAGTTTGAGGGGACCAAACTGGACAATTTGTGAATAGTCATCAAGGATAAATGCCTTTGACAAAGAATTTCCAATAGAAAATTTTTCCCGGAAGCAGATGACTTTATGAAGTAGACAGCTAAACCCAAGACAACAATAAGAAATCTTCCATTTAAATGGACATTAACTGAATTCTATGCATATGTGTTTGACCAAACCCTTAATATTTCCTAGTACTTGAAATGCATTGGGAAGTTAGAGAAAGGTATGGAGGAGATTCAACACTGGGACATTGGGATAGGTTTCCAGGGTCAGACTGGATAAGGCAGTTTTGGTTCCCCAGTGTTTTATAGTACTAATAATTCTTACTTTATTCATTTTGCTTCATTGTAATATTCAGTGCTTCCTAATACTTGTGTCTGCCTGTGGAGATATGTGCCAGAAAACTTATGTAAAAGATAGCCCAAGAAGTAATTAATAAAATGTATAAGAATATGGACTAAGATTCATCACAAATATGATCTGGGACCAAAAGTGAGTACTATGATAGGAGAAATAATGCTTTGAAATAGAAATTCTGGTTCAGATTTCTTGACATTACTATGATAGAAGGACACTGCTGTAATTTCTTTTTTAACCTTCTACTCTTTGTTTTTGGAAGCTGGAAGAAGCTGCAAAATCAAGGCTAGGAAAGAAGCCACAGCTCCTTTTTAGACCAGCTATCAGCTGTCCCTATCTTTCCCTTTCTGTTCCTTTTTCCCAGACATGTATACCTTTTATCTTCCTTTCCTGCTTTCTATAAAATTCTACTTTTATATATAGCTTATTTATTCATATGCTCTGTAAGATTGTTGAAGCTAATGCTCTTAGTTCTGTTTTTTTTTTTTACATACAGATCAGAGTGCTTCCTGAACATAAATGAAATCTACAAATGAACACGACTGCCTGTTGATTTGGTAATGGACACAACTACCTAATCTATTTTTTTATCACAAGATCATCTAGTCCAGCCCTCTAATATTACAGAAAATTGGAAAAGAGGATTCAGAGGAATTTAGTGACTTGCCCAAGTTCTGACACTTTCATTGGCAGAGCTGAAAACCAAACTTCCTGACTCTCAACTCAATCATCAGCTAATCTGATCTGTTGAATCAGAGGTATATTCAATTTCCAATCCCACATTACTCAATGTTAATATTAATTCTTTTTGTTCAGTCATTTCCTGTCATGTCTGACTCTTCCTGACCCATTTGGGGTTTTCTTGGCAAAGATACTGGTATGGTTTGCCATTTCTTTCTCCAATGAGAAAATCGAGGCAAACAGGGTTAAGTGACTTGCCCAAGAGTCACACAGGTAATATGTGTCTGAGATGAGATTTGAACTCAGGAAGGTGTCTTCCTGACTCCAGTCCTGAAATTCTGTCCACTGTACCACCACAATTAACTCAAAGTACATCAAACACTATGTGTAAGAAACACATAATACAAAAACTGACACTCACGACATCACCTTAAAAATTTAACAGTAGAGTCTTCTGGGAGCCAAGATAGTGGAGTAAGAAGTAATTCATTCTCACTCTCCCTCATTGACCTCTGAAAGCCCGGAAATTATTGCCCCAGGAAAAACTTTGGAAGAGCTGAGCCTGCAGAAAGATGGGGTTTGGCAGTCTTTTAGCCCAAGAAGCTTAGGGGATTAACAGGAAAGGCCCCTCTTGCTCTGAGGGAGGGGGAGTAGTACAGGACAGAAGGCATCCCAGCCAGCCAGAGGCAAACCCCACCTCAGCAAACCAGTGGGAGATCCTGAGCCCAGGGGAAGTGTAGCAGGCAAGTGCAAATGCTTTGACCCTGCAATACCAGTTCTATGGATTTATCCCAAAGAGATCACACAAGAGGGAAATGAACCAATATGTACAAAAATATTCATAGCAGCTCTTTTTGTGCTGGCAAAGAATTGGAAATCAAGGGGATGCCCATCAATGGGGGAAGGCCTAGACAAATTATGGTGCATGAATGTAATGGAATACTATTGTGCTATAAGAAATGAGAAGTAGATAGACTTCATTATAACCTGGAAAGACATATATGAACTGATGCTGAGTGAGGGGAGCAGAACTAGGAGAACATTATACATGATTACAGACACATGATATCTGTAACAACTAACTTTGAATATAATTGGCTCTTCTTATCAATGCAAGGTTCAAAGACAACTCCAAAAGACTCACGATGGAAAAAGCTATGCACATCCAGAGAAAGAACTATGGAATCTGAATGCAGATTAAGGCAAACTATTTACTCTCTCTTTCTCTCCTTCTTTTTTGGTTTTGTTTCTTCTTTCTCATGATTCATTCCATTGGTTACAATTCTTCTTTACAACTGGGTAAATAAGTTCAATGTGAAGGTACATGTAAAACCTATATCAGAATACATGTCATCTTGGGGAAAGGGAGAGGAGAGGGAGGGAGAGAAAATTTGGAACTCAAAAACTTGTGGAACTTAGTGTTGTAAACTAATATTTTTTTAAAAAAAGGAAACAAACACTAGAAAAAAAAGAGAAGAACATCAGATTAGGTAACTTGTAATCCATATGAAAGTTTAGAGAGATTTTTTGCCTTATCTTTACCTGAGTCCTATTCATAGTGTGGAAAATACTATCTATAGACTAGAAGAAGAGTCTAAAAAAAGATCTATGAGTAACTGACTTTGTCAAAATTGTCCTCTGTCTCTTGATATCATCACAGAGAAATTTCAGCTAGGAAAAAAAAGAACATAATTTAAAAGTTTCTTTACAATTATTAAAACAATTTTATGTGTAAAATACTCAATCCGACTTTATACCTTATAAACAATTACTAAAACATATCCAAAGATTTTGCATCTATATGGATAAGCATCTGTAAATATTTAAATGGACCTAAAAAGAATTTCAGTACTTTATGCTACCTTTCTCAGTCTCGTTCTTTATTATCTCAAGGATCCTTTAAAAAATATTCTAGGAACATCAAGTTTACTTGGCATTTTGTTACTGTTTTTAATCGAACACATTTGGAAGCAAATCATATATATTCTAGTTCTCAAGTGGAAGCAGTCTAATTTTGTTGCTTTCCCCAAAGTGAAGTTAAAAATTAAAACTTTTAAACCTTTATCATATCTTCATCCTATTCCCTTTGAGATTAGATATATACGTAGATAGATTATAGATAGATAATTATCTTCATACCATCCAGAAAGATGTGATATTGTAAAAACTGAATCTTATACACAAATATATAACTATTATCAAAGAGATGGCAATTCTAAGGACTAATTTGTCCTAGTTGCTCAGTTTAGGAAGTTGAAGCAAGTTGAAGCCACAAAATCAGGAGAGTAAAAATAAAAGCAACAAGATCTTTTATACTTACATCCCATTATAGAAACTCACAGAAGTTTCAGTATTTTAAGAAGAAGATATTATATATGTGAAATATATCTACATGATATATATACATGAAATATATCTGTCTATATCTATGTCTATCGACTATGGATATAGATATAGATATGAAACTTTATAAGAGCTCTTGGGGGGCAGAGTCAAATTTGTGGAGTACAGGCCAGGACTCAGCTGAACTCTCTAACATTCCCCTCCAAACAACTTTAAAATAATGTCTCAATAAAACTTTGGACCAACAGAGCCAAGAAAAGGTCAGAGGGAGACACTTTTCTATCCTAAGACAACCTAAGAGGTTTTCAGATCCTTAGGAACTGCCTGTCGAGAAATAGCAAAGGGGTAAATGATTGGTCAGAAAGAGATTATAGAGTACCCTTTGGTGGCACATGGTACAACTGGAGCTGATTGGCAACTGTTGCTCATAACCTATTCTGGGTCCCAGTTCCATGGAGGAGAGGAGTGGTTGTCGTTGCTCACAAGGGGACATGGGCCCTGGTCACAATTCCAAAGCCAAGAAGAGCACTAGCACTTGTAGCTACAGAGGAATAAGGACCCTTCCTGGGAAAAGACTAGAACACAGACCAGGAGAGCAGTGACCATACTTCTCCCAGGATAATACCACCTTTGAAGAACCAAAAACATGCAGACCCTCAGAACTGAAAACAGCAGCACAAAAAAAGTTTGAAGCTTGGGACACTGCATCTCCACTTCCAGGTGAAGAGAGCTAAACTTTAACATGAAATTTAAAATGAAAAAATAAGCTGGAAATGAGCAAAAAAGAGAAAACTTGGCCATAAAAAGCTATTATGGTGTCAAGGATGACAAAAACATAATCTCAGAAGAAAATAACAACGTGAAAATAGCTATAAGCAAAGCCTCAAAGAAAAATGCTAATTATACCCAAGCACATAAAGAATCCCTACAAAAATTAAAGAGTTAAGAGTGGTAGAGGAAACATTGGGAAAATAAATCAAAGTGATACAAGAAAATTGTGAAAAGAGAACTAACCATTTGGTAAAAGGAAGTGCATAAAATACTGAAGAAAATAACACCTTAAAAATAAAATTGGCTTTATGGTAAAAGAGGCACAAAAATAACTAATGAAAAGAATTCCTTGAAAATGAGAATTGGGAAACTAGAAGGTGATGACTTCATGAGAAATCAAGGAACAAAAAAATAAATTGAAAAGAATGAGGAAAAAAGAAGAAAATGTGAAGTCTCTCATAAAAAATAGATCCAGGAGAGATAATTTAAGAATTATTGAACTACCGGACACTACTGAAAATGAACAACAAAAGAAATATCTATTGAATAGTATTTTATTGGTTGGCATTGAACTAGATTCTGAGCATCTTTGGGGCAAAGACTCTGCCTTATAACTTGCGTATACAGTTTTGATAGATCTACACTTGCTTTTGATGATAATAATTATAATAGATTGTGTAGCATCTAGCAATCCTAGTGAATTTATGTTATCTACAGTTTGGCAAGGTGTATTCAACAAATCAGCCTGACAATATTAGCCAAGGATTCACTCAAAAGTTAAAAAAAAAGAACTTATTTTGATGACATCGAAAAAAATGGGCAGAATATGGAGTTCAAAGTCAATCAACTGGGATTAATTTTCAGGTTTTAGCAATTCTATTTTATGAATTCATATTTTCCTATCTCAAAATTTAAGAATAATGTGGATAATAATAAAGTCTTTGTCTTCATGGTTACTTTGTGATTGAATTAGTTGGGGTCACGGGGGAAAAGGTAAGCCAACTCTTCTAAGACACTTGAAAAGTTACATATTCTATGTATATTTGGCATATAAAATTTTATGAAATATATGCTATTTATATGATGATATAGATGTATTTGCCTGTACATTTTTATTATACATAGATACAAATATATACAAACATATATAGTTGTATATTTTAGTGTACATATGTGTGTATGTTTGCAATATGTGTGTGTCTGTGTGTACTCAAAGATTCTATTAAATCTATTTCTGCTTTCTTCCATGTTCCAAATAATATTATTTCAGATATTATATTCCAAATATTATATTAAGAAAAAAAATAATTATACTCGAAAGACATGATAAAAAAAAGAGCCAAGACAGCATCTTCCAAGAAATTATCAAGGAAAATGGCCCTGATATTCGACTACCTAGAAACTGAAAGAATCCATCATACTCCCCCTAAAAGAGGTCTCAAAATTAAAAATCCTGGAATATTATAGCCAAATTATAGAGTTCCCCAGTCAAAGAGAAAATATCACATGTAGCCAGAAAGAAATCATTCAAATATCATGGAGTCATGGTCAGGATCACATAAGATTTATCAGCTACCATCTTAAAGGAGTGGAGGACTTGTCATATAATATTCCAGAAGGTAAAAGAGCTAGGATTACAACCAAGAATAATCTACCCAGCAAAACTGAAGATACTTGTTTGTCAAGCAGATTGAACCAGCCTCTAACCTGTGAGTTACCAGAGCCAAATACAGCAGGTTAGAGACAGGAGAGTCAGGAATCAAACAGAAATTTAATTTCAAAGTGAGGAATCTAGCTTGCAAGCAAGGAGAAAGATTAGGAACATGTGCCAGAGCCCTGCCCCTAAAGGGGGGACCAAAGGCACTGTGGGGAGATCTCAATACTTATACCAGTGGTTGTGCAGTGAGCTGTGGAGGGGTAATAACAACATCGTGATAAGTTTGATTCACAGCAGGGCTTCATGACCAGAACTTGTCCAAGCTCAGAGAATGCCTGGTGCTGGTCAAAGCAATACAATAGTTACATGAATTTGCCAGAGGTGAGATCATCCAGAAGGTGAGTACAAAAGACTGTTGTTATGCCAAGCTCAGGGTATAGCTTACTTGCTGGGCATTAGCTCTGGAAAACAGGGTGTCTCCTAATATCTTGACATGTTCAAGGGGGAAAAATAGTCCCTTAATGAAATAGAGGACTTCCAAACATTTCCAATGAAAAGACCAGATCTGAATAGAAAATTTGACATTCACACAAGGGATTAAAAGAAGCAAAAAAGGTAAATATGAAAGAGAAATCATAAGGATTCAGTATGGTTAAACTGTTTATATTCCTACATTGGAAGATGATACTTTTAACTCTTAAAAATTTTCTTATTGCTTGAGCAGTTAGAAGGAATCTACATAGATGCAGAGCATTGGTGTGAGTTTTTTATTCTAAGCAAAATTTTAATACATACAATTCTATGTGTGATTCTATCCAGCAAAATTTTCACAGATTTTTAAATTAATAATCTAATTTAGTCTTAGACTTTACAAGGTTTTCACTGGTCATTTTTTAAAAATAGCTTCTTCCTCCACAGAGTCAATAAGATTTTTTTTAACCACGTCCATGTAGATGTTTCCAAGGAACCCATCAAGTCCCCAAATTACAATGTACAAGGTCTTTTGTAATTTCCAAAAAACACTAATTGTCATTATTATTCATTTTAAGGGAAAATCTAATTATATAATTGACCGGTTCTGTTTTGTTTTGTGTTTTTAGAAATAATGCCTCTATGGAAATCCCAATCAGAAGAGAGGGAGTCAGAATTGAGCAATAAGAAAAATGAAAGAGGGGGAGGAATGACTAAAAGTACCAAAGATTGTAGGGAAAAAAAATCTCAGACCTTGAACATAAACAGATAAATCAGCATGAAAAAGAGTAACAAAATAAGGAAATATGGCCTCCAGATCTATTAAAAAAAGTTAAGGCATCTATGAATCAATACTGAAAAATGAAAGAAAATGATCTAACACTTGATGGACCCTGTGAAATTTAAGGAGAACATGGAGCCACAAAACACTCTTCCTGAGTGGTTTCAAAGAGAAATGAGGGCAGAATTTGTATTGTGTGCAGCAAAAATAACAAGCAGAATAGAAAATCTTAAATCTGCAATGGAAAGCCTCATCAAAGAAACAAAAGCAACAATAATAGATTGGGAATGCTAATATATAGAAAAAAAGATAATCTTGAATAAGACAAGTAATGAACAAGATTTAAGAGAAATGTGCTCACTGTGCAAGTAAAAGGTAGGAATCTAAAAGACAAAATGTGTAGAGGCAACCTAAGAATCATCAAAGACTAAAATCCTTCAAATACAAAGGAAAGGTAATTTGAGTAATACAAAGCTGTTCTGCACCCACTAGAGAAAGGAGGGGGGAATGAAATAATATGTAGTTTGTGGGGGGGGGCGGGGTATAAGTGTGTGTGTTGCCAGATAGACTCCCAAGTTCTATCTGTAGTTATTTTAAATGAAATTTCTCATTCTATTTCTTTTTTCTGGTTTTTGTTAATAATATATAGAAAAGCTGATGATTTGTATGGGTTTATTTTATATCCCACAACTTTGCTGAAGTTTGAGTTAGTTTTTAGTTGACTCTCTAGGGTTCTCTAAGTAGGGTTCTCTAAGTAAACCATCGTGTCATCTGCAAATAGTGGTAGTTTTGTTTCTTCATTTCCTATGCTTATTTCTTCTATTTCTTTTTCTTGATTTATTGCTATGAATAGTATTTCTAGAAGAGTATTAATTAGGAATGGTGAAAATGAACATCTTTGCTTCACCCCTAATATTATTAGAAAGACTTCTACATTTTTCTTATCATGGATAATGTTTGTTCTTGGTTTTAGAAAGTACTACTTATTATTTTAAGAAAAGCTCCGTGTATTCTTGTTCTTTCCAGTATTTTTTAAAAACAGAAGTGGGTGTTGTATTCTGTCAAAATCTTCTGCATGTATTGATATAATCATATGATTTTTGTTGTATTGTTATTGATATAATCAATAACATGTATTAGGCAACTAATATATGCCAGGCACTGTGAATTGGTAAGGAGGTCAAACAACTGTTCAGAAGGAGATTACAAGGGTCTTTTGCTAGCATTGAGGCAGGGTTCTCTAGCTTTGCTCATACTTGGATTTGGGTGGCAGTCCCAGGGCAAGGAAAAGCACTAGCATAGCAGAGCTTGTAGCAGCAGTGGAGGGGGGACCCTTCTTACAATTCCAGGGCAGAAAAGTGTGCTTGTGGTCACTCATAGAAATGAGCACTGGCTAGGAGAGTAGTACACCTCTCCTTAGATTATACACCTCGGAAGAACCGAAAACTTACAGGTCCCTAGAAGTACCTTTGAAAAGCACCACAGAAAACCTCTGAAGCTTGGGACAGGGCACACTCCACCCTGGAAGCAGAGCCCTACTTTAACAAAGAGTTAAAAGTCAAGTAATAAGCTGGGAAAATGAGGAAGCAATGGCAAAAAAAAAATCTGACCTTAGAAAGTTAATATTCTGAAAAAGAAGATCCAGACACACACATTTCTAATACAATATTGAATAACAGTGGTGATAATGGATATCCTTGTTTCACCCCTGATCTCATTGGAAGTGTTTCTAGCTTATCCCCATTACATATAATACTTGCTGATAGTTTTTGGTAGATGCTACTTATCATTTTAAGGAAGGCTTCATTTATTTCTATGCTCTCTAGCATTTTTAATAGGAATGGGTGTTGTATTTTGTCAAAAGCTTTTGCTACATCTATTGAGATAATCATGATTTAACCATTCTGTAGAACAATTTGGAACTATGGCCAAAGAGTTATAAAACCATGCATACCCTTTGACCTAGTAATACCACTAGTAGGTCTGTATCCCAAAAGAGATAATAAACAAAAAGGAAAAGGACCTATATGTACAAAATACTAACAGCAGCTCTTTTCTGAGTGCAAGGAATTAGAAATTGAGGGAATGCCCATCAGTTGGGGAATTGCTGAATGAGTTATAGTACATGATTATGATGGAATATTATTGTACTATAAGGAGTGATGAGCAGGATGCTCTCAGAAAAGCCTGGAAAGACTTGCACAGGCTGATGCAAAGGGAAATGTACCATGTACAAAGTAACAGTAATATTGTAAGATGATCAGCTTAGCTATTCTCAGAAATACAACAATCCAAAAAAACTTTGAGGTAGTAATGGTGAAAAAATCCCTCCTCAAAGAAAGAACTGGTGGTGTCTGATTATAAATTGAAGCATACTTTTTAACTTTATTTTTCTTGAGAGTTTTTTCTCTGTGTTTTCTTTCACAACACGACTATTATAGATATGTTTTGCATGACTATACATGTATAACCTATATTGAATTGCTTGCTCTTCTCAATAGGGGGCAGGATAGAGGGAGGAAGGGAGAGCATTTGGAACGCACAGTTTTACAAAGGAATGTTAAAAATTGTTTTTTTCAGGTGCCTGGGGAAAAATAAAATACTAATAACTAAAATAAATAAATAAACAAAATGTTTTGTACAATTTTCTTGTAAATGTTTAGGTCCTGGGTTTTATTTTCCTTAGGGAACTCATTTATGGGTTATTCAATTTCCTTTCCCAAGGCACAGTTGTTAAAGTATTCTATTTCCTCTTCTGTTAAGTTGAGGAATTTTTTTTTTACAAATATTAACTTATTTTATTTAGATTGTCAAGTTTATTGGCACATATTTTGGTAAAATAGCTTTTAATAATTGCTTTTCTTGGGGGTGGAGACAAGTGTAATAGTAATTAAAGTGGGGCTTTTTGCTATTGACCTTTAATGATTCTGGCCTTTCTTTGAATGGGGCAGATAAAGTGGGATGTTTTTTTTATTTCTCAGCAGCGAGACAATTGGGAGTCATTGATTTGTATCTGATGTGATACTGGGGGTGGGGAACTTTTCCAAGCCCAGCCTGGGTGAGGTTGAGGCCCTCAGGGCCCTGAACAGGATATGTAAATGCAGACATTGGCATTCTCTCTCAGAGCTCTGAGCTACAGCAGGAGAGGGGCTAGACTCTGGGCCAGCTGTTGTAATGAGCTCCCCGGCTGAACACTCAGATGTTGATAACTAGGAATTGTATTTCGTCTGTAATTTAGGGTGCTCATTTTTTCCCTTGAACTAAGTAAATGATATTTGTATGCTGGATTAAAGTAAGATTGTTAACCCTTTAACATTGCTTTCCTTAGTAAAGCAGATCAAAAAGACCTGGGCTTTTGCAGCATTTTGTGTGCTGGTCATTGTTGGTTTTATACCCCCACAGCAGCTGCTAGCTGGATTGTTGAAACATCAAGATGGGGCTGTGAAAGGAGGGAACCACTAGAGCTCTCTCACAAATTCTGTCAGATATGTCTAAAAAAGTGAATCTGAGCAGATTTGAGAGAGTTAGAAGCCACTAGTAGACTGGGTGGGGCAGAAACTCTGGGAATGCAGAACAGGCCCCAGAACACACCAACCAGGAACAGCAGAGGACCCTGGCAAGCGCACCAGTCTGGGAGACTGCTGAGTGCATGAAATGTGGAGCAGGAGCAGGCCCAGTACTGGTTATGGTGCCAATCAATCCCCAGACCTCTCAGCCCAGGACAGGATTCTGTCAGAGCTACAGGAGACACCAGCACAGGCCTGTAGCTAACCCTGAGGCCTCCAGCACACAGTCTAAAGGTTTGAAACTCTCCATCTTGAACTTCTGGGAGCCATGATGACCAGGTAAAACGGCCCTCATCCCTCCCTTCTTCACCCAGATAATATCCCCTTCAGAGAAATCCTGAAATAGAGGAGACAGAAGTGGGGTTTCAGTAGCCTTTTAGCTCAGGAAGTTGGGGAGAGGGCCTTTATTGTGGTGGTAGAAGGAGACTAGGGCAGGAAGAGAGGTGTCCTCAGTGGAAAAGCAGAAGTTTCTGAGACTCAGTGGGGTGGAGTCAGCAAACCTCAGGACCAAGACCCTAGATGTGCCTTTGCACAGTCAGGGGTAGCAGCAGACACCAGCACAAACAAAGGCTGACAACCACCCATGCTGTAGACAACCTTAGAGGAAGCAGAGACATCCAGCAGCTAAACCACCCCTCCCTCACACCTCACAACACCAGAGGTCACAGCACACAAAACCAGTGAACAGGCTCACAGGTCCCAGCAGAAGAAACTTGGGACAGATTCCCTTGAACCCCAGAAGCAGAAATACAGTTTAGAGGCCAAGGAGAAAAAAAAACAAACACCATGAAAAAACAGACCAGAAAACCAAAGACAATTGATTCTTCTTATGGAGACAGGGAAGATCAAAATAACAATTCAGAAGAGGACAGCATTGACACTATACCCACATCTGAAACCTCAAAAGGGAATGTGAACTGGTCTCCAGCACAAAAAGTATTCCTTGAAGAACTCAAGGAGGAGTTTAAAAACCAAATTAGAGAGGTAAAAGAAAAAAGTGGAAAAAAAAATTCACTGATGAGAACAAATCTTTAAAGAGTAAAATTGATGAAATGCTTAAGGAGGTTCAGAATATAAATGGAAAAAATGTCTCATTGAAAAGTAAAATTAACCAAATGAAAAAGGAAGTAAAGAAGCTAAATGAAGAAAACAATACATTAAAAATTAGAATTGGGCAAGTAGAAGCTAATGACTTTATGAGACATCAAGAATCAATCAAACAAAATCTGAAGAATGAAAAAATAGAAGAAAACATGAAATATCTGATTGGAAAAACAATTTACCTGGAAAATGGGTCCAGGAGAGATAATCTAAGAATTACTGGTCTACCTGAAAGCCATGATGAATAAAGAGCCTGGAAAGTATCTTGCAAGAAATCACCAAGGAAAACTACCCCAAGGTCCTAGAACCAGAGGACAAAATAGTCATTGAAAGAATCCACCAATCACCCCCTGAAAGAGATCCCAAATTGAAAACTCCAAGGAATATTGTAGCCAAATTCCAGAATTATCAGGTCAAGGAGAAAATACCACAAGTAGCCAGAAAAAAAAATTCAAATATCAAGGAACTATAGACAAGATCACACAGGATCTTGCAACTTCTACAATAAAAGAAAGGAAGAATTGAGATATGATATTCAGTAAGGCAAAGAAACTTGGACTACAAACAAGGATCAACTACCCAGCAAAACTGAGCATAATTTTTCATTCAAGGAGATGGAAAGTCAATGAAATAAGTGAATTCCAGACCTTCCTGATGAAAATGCCAGAGCTCAATGGAAAATTTGAACTTCAAATACAAAACACAAGAGAGACATAAAAAGGTAAATGGTGGGGGGGACGACTATGTTATTCAATAAGGGCAAATTATTGAAATCATTTTACAGGATTACACTGATTTATATATGTTATATATATATATGTATATACACATATATATACACATATATATATATATGTCAATCTTGAGCATGGTACAGTTATTACAACAATTGAGAGGGATATACATAGACTGAGTGTGTCAGTATAAAGTAAGTGACATGAAGATACAAAAACGTAATTAAGGGGTCCAATGAGACTGGTCTGGGAGAAGAAGTAAGGAGGAGGTATAAAAGGGTAAATTACGCCACATGAAGAGGCACAAAGACTAAAAGAGGGAAAGAAGGGAGGGGGAAAATCAGTGTTTGAGCTTTACTCTCATCAGATCTGGTTCAAGGAGGGAATAACATACTCTGATAAGTGTAGAAATCAAATTTGTTTTACAGGCAGTAAGAGGAGAAAGGGGAAAGAAAAAGTAGGGTGAATAGAAGGGAGGGAAAAAGTAACAAGAGGAAAAGTGTATGTGGCAACAATCTGCTAGCAGCTGTTGTGGGGGTAAAAGACCAACACAAGCCCAACAACAAGAATGCTGTCAGCACAGGTTCCTTGATCTGCTTTACTAAGGAAAGCAACATTAAGGGGTAACAATCACAGTTTAATTGAACATACAAATATCATTCACTTAGTTCAAGGGAAAAAGCCAGCACCCTGAACTTCAGAGAAAATACAAACAAATTACAAACACCAACAGACAGACCTTGTCTGATTCAAATCTCAATGTATAGTTACCAGGGTTTAACAAAGTCCCAACATCCAGGTTTACAAGATGGAGGGCTATTAACTACAGATGCCCAGAGTCTCCACATCAACACACCTCCAAGAGTGAGAGAACCCAAGGGAGAACTCCAGCCTCTTGTTTTATATATCTTGTTCAGGGTCAAAGATGAGTCACATGTGCAACTCATCCATGTGACCGAAAAGCATCACGAAAAATGCAACTTAAACCCATGTGGTCTAAAAGCCTCTGATGTCACAAACATGTCACTCAAACTCATGTAAACTAGCCTTTCCCTTGAGGCAAGGAGGTCATCAAGGGTTCCTAATCTAATCAAGGAAACAAAGGCCAAACTCTTCAAGGGCACTTGATTGAATAAATGTTAAATGCCCATTTTAATTACTAATACAGGGTAAAATAAGGGAAGTGTGTCATTAGGGAGGGAAAATTGAGAAAGATAGTGGTGAAAAGCAAAACTCTTTTGAGGTGTGGAAAGGAGAAGAGAGAAATAAAGGCATAAACAGGGGAGGGGAAATAAGTTGGAGGAAAAGACACAGATAGGATTCATTGTAAATGTGAATGGGATGAACTCTCCCATAAAACAGAAGTGGATAGCAGAATGGATTAAAAACCATAATTCTGCAAAGTGTTGGTTACAAGAAACATATTTGGAAGAGGGGGATACACACAGGGTAAAGGTAAAAGGATGGAGTAAAATATATTATGCTTCCACTAAGGTAAAAAAAAGGAAGGGTAGCAATCCTAATCTCAGCCAAAACAAAAGCAAAGACAGATCTAATTAAAAGAGATAAGGAAGGACATTATATGCAGCTAAATGGCACCATTGACAATGAAGCAATATCATTACTTAACATGTATGCACCAAGTAGTATAGCATCCAAATTCTTAGAGTAAATGTTAGAGAAGCTACAGGAAGAAATATAGAGCAAAACCATACTAGTGGGGGACCTCAAACTCCCCCTCTCTGAACTTGATGAACCTAACCTCAAAATAAACAAGAAAAAAATTGAGGAGGTGAATAGCATTTTAGAAAAGGTAGATATGATAGACCTCTGGAGAAAACTGAGTTGGCATAAAAAGTAATATAACTTTTTTCTCAGTGTTATATAGCACATACTCAAAAATTTATCATGTATTAAGGCATTAAAACTTTAAAAACAAAACAATTAAAAACAAAATCCAGTGCAGAAAGGTAGAAATAGTCAACGCATCCTTTTCAGATCATGATGCAATTAAAGTTATTTTAAATAAAGGACCATGGAAAGATAAGCTAAAAATGAAATGGAAACTAAATAATCTGATCCTAAAGAATGAGTGTGCCAAATAACAAATCATAGAAGCAATCAATAACTTCATCCAAGAGAATGACAATAATGAGACAACATTTCAAAACTTATGGGATGTAGCAAAAGCAGTTCTTAGTGGAAGTTTTGTATCTGTAAATGCTTACATGAATAAAAGAGAAAAAGAAGATAAATGAATTGGGCATGCAATTGAAAAAGCTAGAAAAGGAAAAAATTGAAAATCCTCAGTTAAATATCAAATTAGAAAAAAGGAGGGGGTGGAGCCAAGATGGTGGCTGGAAAACAGGGACTCACTTAAGTTGTCCTCCAAATCCCTCCAAACACCTGTAAAAATGGCTCTTATTAAATTCTAAAGCTACAGAATCCACAAAATAACACAGGGAAACAAGTCTCCAGCCCAAGAGGGCATGGATGATTGCTGGGAAGGGTCTTCCACACCTTTCTGGAAGCAAAGCGCAGACCACCATGGGTCGTACTGTGACTGACCAGACTGGAGTCAGGTGGAGCAGGCCTTAGGGCCCTGAATCATTGCTCTGTGGCAGTTACCACACTTCTCAACCCACAAATGCCAAAGACAATGGAGCAGGTTAGTAGGAAAACTGCTGGATCTGAGTGAAAGAAGTATATGGTCCTGCCCCAGCCCTAGGGGCAGTGAAGGTGGCACAGTGGTAGCAGCAGGAAGCTCATGCAGCTGATTCCAGAGCTCCAGTGTCAACTGCATCTGGAGTCACTGGCCAACATGGTGGGAGGAATCAAGGTGTGGATCAGAGTGGGAGTGCAGGTATTCCTTTGCAGGCACAGAGGCAGGGTTCTTTTGCTTTGTCCAGCTTGGATCTGGATCGCGGTCCCAGTTGGTGATTCTTGGGGGAGGAGGAGCGTTGGTGTGGCAGAGCTTTCAGTGACTGTGGAGTAGAAGTACCTCTGAAAACAGCAGCCCTTGGAACTTAAAGCTTGTGACAAAGTACTCTCTACTTTAAAAGCAGTCATACCCTGACAAAAGCTTATGGGCCAAATAGATGGCTAGGAACATGAACAGGCAGCATAAAAGGACTCACACTATAAAACTATTTTTTGGTGACAAAGAAGATCAAAACATGCAGCAAGAAGTCTACAAAGTAAAGAGTCTACATCAAAAGACTCCAAGGAAAATATGAATTGGTCTCAGGCCATGGAAGAGCTCAAAAAGGATTTGGAAAAGCAAGTTAGAGAAGTAGAGGAAAATGTAGAAGAGAAATGAGAGTGATACAAGAAAATCATGAACTGCTAATCAATGAGTTGCTAAAGGAGAACTTCAAAAATACTGAAGAAAATAACACCTTAAAGAATAGACTAACACAAATGTGAAAAGAGCTCCAAAAAGCTAATGAGGAGAAGAATGCCTTGAAAGGCAGAATTACCCAAATGGAAAAGGAGGTCCAAAAGAACACTGAAAAAAAACATCACCTTAAAAATTAGATTGGAGCAAGTGAAAGCTAATGACTTTATGAGAAATCAAGATATTATAAAACAGAACCAAAAGAAAAAAAATGGAAGACAATGTGAAATATCTCTTTGGAAAAAAAAAACACTGACCTGGTGAATAGATCCAGGAGAGATAATTTAAAACATTATTGGACTACCTGAAAGCAATGATCAAAAAAAGAGCCTAGACATCATCTTTCAAGAAATTATCAAGACAAACTGCCCTGATATTCTAGAACCAGAGGGTAAAGTAGCAATTGAAAGAATCCACCAATCACCTCTTGGAAAAGATCCCAAAAAGAAAAGTCTTAGGAATATAGTAGCCAAATTCCAAAGTTCCCAGATCAAGGAGAAAATATTGCAAGCAGCCAGAAAGAAACAGTTTGAGGATCGTGGAAATGCAATCAGAATAACACAATATCTAGCAGTTTCTACATTAAGGGACTGAAGGACTTTGAATATGATATTCTGGAGGTCAAAGGATCTAGGATTAAAAACAAGAATCACCTACACAGCAAAACTGAGTATAATACTCCAGGGCAAAATGTGGGTTTTCAATAAAATAGAGGACTTTCAATCTTTCTTGATGAAAAGACCAGGGCTGAATAGAAAACTTGACTTTCAAATACAAGAATCAAGAGGAGCATGAAAAGGTAAACAGGAAAGAGAAATTATAAAGGACTTACTAAAGTTGAGCCATTCTGTTTACATTCCTACATGGAAAGATGATGTGCACAATTTATGAGACCTTTCTCAGTATTAGTGTAGTTGAAGGGAATATATCTATATATCTATATCTATATGTATCTAGATATATCTACATATCTATATCTACATATAGACAGAGGGCACAGGGTGAGTTGAATATAAAGGGATAATATCTAAAAAATAAAATAAAATTAAGGGAGGAGAGAAGAATATATTAGGAGAAGGAAAAAAGGAGAGATAGAATGGTGTAAATTATCTCACATAAAAGTGTCAAGAAAAAGCAGTTCTATTGGAAGAGAAGAGACGGCAGGTGCAAGGGAATGAATGAATCTCATCAAATCTCTCATCACATTTGACTTAAGGAGGGAATAACATATACACTCAATTGGGTATCTTATCGCACAGGAAAGGAGGGGAAGGGGATAATAGAAGGGGCATGATAGAAGGGAAGGCAGATTGGGGGAGGATATAATCAAAAGCAAATACTTTTGAAAAGGGATAGGGTCAAGGTAGAAAATTTAATAAAGGAGGACAGGACAGGATGGAGGGAAATATAGTTAGTCTTTCACAACATGACTGTTACAGAAGTGTTTTGCATAATGATACATGCATGGCCTGTGTTGAATTGCTTACCTTCTCAAGGATGGTTGGTGCAGAGGGAAGAAGGGAGAGAATTTGGAACTCAAAATTCTAAAAATAAATGCTTAAAAAAAGTTGTTTTCCCATGCAACTTGGAAATAAGATATACAGGCAATGGTGTATAGAAATCTGTCTTTGTCCTACAAGAAAGTAATGGGGAAGGGGATCAGGGTGGGGGGAGAGTAGGGTGACAGAAGGGAGGGCAGACTGGGTGTATCAGTAATTAAGGTGGGACTTTTTGGTGTTCTTCTCTTAAGTACCTTTAATGATTCTGGCCTTTGTTTGAAAGGGACAGTGAAATGGAATCTTTTTGTCTTGGAGTGTTTCTCAGCCCTAAGACTTAATTAATGGTAATCAGGGAAGTACTTTTTGTTGTCTTCTCCTTTGGAATGCTGAGGTAATTAAGTACCTTTCATGAGTTTTGCCTTTCAAATGCAATGGCCAGCAAAATGGGATCTTTCACTACTCTTTGTTTGAGTGCTTCTCAGAACTGAGGTAATCAAGTGCTCCAGAGTACAGGGGGTGGGTATATAAGATCCAAGGTTGGTGTTTGACTTTTGGGGTTCTCACTCACTGGAAGAGTGGTGTGTTACTCTGGACAAGCTGTTGTAACTGCCCCTTGGCTTTGCTGACCAAGACTCATTGGTCCTTTGCTAACTATGAATTGTGATTTAAATCAGTCAAGGTCTGTCTATTGATGTTTGTAATTTCTGTTTGAAGTTGCCTTGAAGTTCAGGGGTTGATCTTTTCTCTCAGAATTAAGTGAATGATATATGTATATTTGATTAAACTGAGATTGTTAACCCCTAAAAGTTAGTTTCCTTAGAAAAGCTGATCAAAGAAACTGTGTTAATGGCCTTCTGTGTTCTCGTTGTTGTTGGTCTTACACAGCCACAGTAGCCACTGCTACATTGTTGTTACACTAGGTAATGGGACAATCAGGATATATGCCATCTTGGAGCATGGGTGGGGGTACAAATGGGGAGAAAATTTGTAACTCAAAATCTTGTGGAAATCAATGTTGAAAACTAAGAATATTAAATAATAAAAATATGATTAAATACCAAATTGGAAATACTGGAAACCAAAGGAAAGATTAATAAAATTGAAATGAAGAAAAAGTATTGAACTAATAAGCAAAACTAAGAGCTGGTTTTATGAGAAAACCAATAAAATAGATAAACCTTTAGCTAATTTGATTAAAAAAAAAAGAAAGAAGAAAACCAAATTCCCACTATCAAAAATGAATCAAGTGAATTCACCTCTAATTAAGAGGAAATCAAAACAATAATTAGGAATTATTTTGCCTAATTGTATGCCCATAAATGTGATCACCTAAGGAAAATAGTTGAATATTTACAAAAATAAGAGAAGAGGAAGTAAAATACCTAAATAACCCCATCTCAGAAAAAGAAATTGAGCAAGCCATCAATGAACTCCCTAGGAAAAAATCTCCAGGACCAGATGGTTTTACATGTGAATTCTACCAAACATTTAAAGAACAATTAATTCCTATACTTTATAGACTATTTGGGAAAATAGGAGAAGAAGGGGTCCTACCAAATTCTTTTTAGGACACAAATATGGTACTAATACCTAAACCAGGAAGAGTCAAAACAGAGAAAGAAAATTATAGACAAATTTCCCTAATGAATATTGATGTAAAAATTTTAAATAAAATATTAGCAAAAAGATTGCAGCAACTTATCAGGAGAATAATACACCACATAAATACCAGGTAGGATTTATTCCAGGAATTCAAGGCTGGTTCAATATTAGGAAAACTATCAGCATAATTGATCATATCAACAACAAAGCTAGCAGAACCCATACGATTATCTCAATAGATGCAGAAAAAGCTTTTCACAATGTACAACACCCATTCCTATTAAAAACACTAGAAAATATAAGAATAAATTGAACCTTCCTTAAAATTATAAATAGCATCCACGTAAAACCATCAGCAAGTGTTACATGTAATGAGGATAAGCTAGATGCATTCCCAATAAGATCGGGGGTGAAACAAGGATGTCCATTATCACTCCCGTTATTCAATTTGGTACTGGAAATATTAGCTTCAGCAATAAGAGAAGAGAAAGAAATTGAAAGAATTAGAATAGGCAAAGAAGAAACTAAATTATCACTTTTTGCAGATGGTATGATGATTTACTTAGAGAATCCTAGAGAATCAAGTAAAAAACTCCCTGAAATTATAAAAATTTTTAGCAATGTTGCAGGATATAAAATAAACCCCCATAAATCCTTGGCATTTCTATATACTACTAACAAAGCCCAACAACAAGAGATAGAATGAGAAATTCCATTTAAAGTTACTACAGACATTGTAAAATATTTGGAAGTCTACCTGCCAAAACAAACCCAGGACCTATGTAAACACAATTACAAAGCATTTTTGATACAAATAAAGTCACATCTAAATAACTGGAAAATGTTGCTTACAGGAGATGCACTTGAAACAGAAAGACATACATGGGGCAAAATAAGGGGCTGGAACAGAATCTGTTATGCTTCAGCTGAAATTTTAAAAATGCAGGGATATGAATCATGATCTCAGACAAAGCAAAAGCAAAAGTAGACATAAATAAGAGAGATAATCAGGGAAACTATATCTTGCTAAAAGGTGCTGTAGACAGTGAAGTAAGATTGATAGACAACATATATTCCATAAATGGCATAGCATCTAAATTCTTAAAGGAAAAGTTAAATGAATTATGGGAGGAAATAGACAATAAATTCATACTGGTGGAGAGCCTCAACTTTTCCTTCTCAGAGATAGATGAATTTAATTATAAAATAAGTAAGAAAGAAGTTAAGATGAATAGAATTTTAGAAAAATTAGATATCGTAGACATCTGGAGACAATTGAATAAGAACAGAAAGGAATATACCTTTTTCTCAGCTGTACATGGCACCTTCACTAACTGAAGCAATTAACAAGTTTAGCAAAGTTACAAGTTATAAAATAAAACTACATGAATCATCAGCATTTCTATATATTATCAACAAAATCTAGCAGGAAGATATCTAAAGAGAAATTGCATTTAAAATAACTGCAGACACTCAAAAATAATTGGGAGTCTACCTGCTAAGACAAACTCAGGGACTATTTAAACTCAACTATATAAACTATATAAACTTCGTAAAAATAAAAACATCTAAACAGTTGGGGAAATATTAGTCATTCATCAGTAGGCTAAGCCAATATAATAAAAATGACAATCCTACCTAAATAAATTTACTTATTCAATGTCATACGAAACTGCCAAAGAATTATTTTACAAAGCTACAAAAAATCAAAAGAAAAATTCAGCTTGAAGAAAAAAAGTTCAAAAATATCAAGAGAATCAATTTTTCAAAATGTGAAAGGTAGCTTACCAATATCAGATTTCAAACTATTTTATGAATCAATAATAATAAAAATAATCTGGTACTAGTTGAGGAATAGAGTGGTGTATCAGTAGAATAGAATAGAATACACAATTTTATTGTTCAGGTGTTTCAGTTATGTATGACTCTTTATGACCCCAATTGGAGTTTTCTTGGCTAAGATAGTGGAGTAGTTTGTCATTTCCTTCTCCAGCTCACTTTACAAATGAGGAAACTTAGGCAAATAGGGTTAAGTGACTTGCCCAGAGTCACACAGCTCATGTCTGTGGACAGATTTAAACTCAGGAAGATAAATCTTCCTGACTCCAGGCCCAGCACATTTTCTACTATACGACCTAGTTGCCCAGTAGTAAATTATTTTAGTAATCTAGTGTTTGATAAACCCAAAGATCCAAGCTTTTGATGCAAGAACCTGGCTTTTGACAAAAATTGTGAGGAAAATCAAAAAGCAGAAACTAGGCACGGCATAAAGTTGAAATAGGTAAATGATTTTAATATAAAGGATAATATCATTAGTAAATTGGGGGAACATGAAAAACAGTTAGATGGATAAAGTAAGAGTTTATGACCAAACAAGAAACAGAGAGGAGCACAGAAATTAAAATGGATATCTTGGTAACATGAAATTCCAAGCTTTTGCACAAACAAAAACAATTCAGTCACAATTAGAAGGAAAGTAAGAAACTGGGGAAAAAATTACTGCAAGTTTCTCTGATAGCCTCATTTTTCAAATATATAGGGAATTGGGTCAAATTTATAAAAATAAGAGCTATCCCCCAATTGATAAATGGTCAAAGGATATAAATAGGCAGTTTTCAGAAGAACTCAAAGCTATCAAAAGTCACATAAAGTGCTCTAAATTATTATTTATTAAAGAAATGCAAATTAAAACAACTCTGAGGTACCACATATCAGATTTACTAACATGACATAAAGGGAAAATTACTAATTCTGGAGGGAATGTGGAAAAATAGGGTCACTAATACACTGTTGGTAGAGATGTGAATTAGTCCAACCATTCTGGAGAAAAAATTTGGAACTATGACCAAAGGGCTAGAAGACTGTGGAGTATGCTCAGTTTTATGGTATATATACCAAGTAGATCAAGGAAAAGAAAAAAGGACCTATATATACAAAAAAAATTTGTAGCAGCTCTTTTTGTGGTGGCAAAGAATTGGAAATTGAGGGGATGCCCATCAATTGGGGAATGGCAAAAGAAGTCTCACATGATTGTGATAGAATCTATTATGCTATAAGAAATGATGAGAAGAATGGTTTCAGAAAACCCTGGGAAGACTCATATGGACTGATGCAAAGTGAAATGTGCAGAGCCAGGAGAACATTGTACATGGTGACATCAATATTATTATTATCAAATGTGAAAATTTTAACTACTCTGTTCAATACAATGATCTAAGACAATTTCATAGGACCTATGATGAAAAATGCTATCCATCCCAGATGATGAAATCTAAGGAGCTGAAATATACTTTTTCCCTTTATTTTTCTTGATTTTTTTCCTCACCATAACTAATACGTAAACATGTTTTGCATGACTTCACATATATAAATTATATCATATTTCTTGCCTTTTCAATGAGTGGGGAAAGGGCTGGAGGGAGGGAGAGAATTTGGAACTGAAAAATCTTAAAAAGTGAATGTTAAAAATATATAGTCAGATAAATAATGATTTCTAAAAAACAGAATTGGCTAAATGGTAAAAGAGGTACAAAACTTCCTTGAAGAAAATAACTCCTCAAAAATTAAAACTGGTCAAATGGAAGCTAATAACTCCATTAGATCTGAAGAAACACTCCAACAAAGAAAAATAGAAGAAAATGTAAAATAGCTTATAGGAAATACAACTGACTCATAAAACAGATTGGCTACAGAATTTTATCTTACCCAGCAGGGAAGCAGAAGGGTAAAGGGTTAAGCGAAAAGAGGGGTGGATAATAGGGAGGGTAGCTTAAGGGAGGCAGTGGTCAAAAGCAAGAGACTCAAGGAGGAGACACAGAAAAAAGAGGATAAATAAAAGAGAATAGGATGAGAGAGGGAGAAATACAGCTAACTTTGAATATGAATGGAGTGAACTCAGCCACAAAATAGTAAAGGACAGCATATTGTGTTAGAAATCAGAATCCAACAATATGTTCACAAAAAACATACTTGAAATAAAAAAAATATACACAGAGGAGTTCCATTTCCAGGAGCCAAGATGGTGGAGTAAGAAGTAAGTTGTTCTCACTCTCCTTTATTGAACACTGAAAGCCTAGAAAATATCACCCCAAGAAAAACCCTGGAACAGCTGAGCCAGTCAAAAAATGAGATGAAGCAGTCTTATAACCTGTAGACATCACCGTGGAAAACCACCACGTGCACTGATATTCCTCCAGCAGCCAAATCTCCTCTTGCTTCAACACAACTTCAGGAAGCACAACTCCAGGAGGCACAGCTCCAGCCTGGCAGACATCCTCCAGCAGGCAAACATTAGAGTGCAAGGCCTGAGTGAGCAGACACTCCCCAGGGGCCAGACTCTCCATCCGCACCCTGAGGCCTACAGTGATGCTGACCCCAGCTCAGCACCAAGTAAACTGCCAAACCCTTATAGCCTCCAGTTACCAGCACCCTGAGGTCCCAGCACACAAAGCCAGTGATTAGGTGCTGGGCTCCCAGCAAAAGAAGTTTAGGCATGTACTCCCTGTGCTCCAACAGGAGAACTCAACTTCAAGAGACAGGAAATAAGCAAACACCATAAGCAAAAAATAGAAACATACAATGGCCATAGATTCTTATTACAGGGACAGGAAAGATCAAGGCACAAATTCAGAAGAGGACAACATTGTCAATATACCCACATCTGAAACCTCAAAGGGGAATATGAACTCATCTCAAGTCCAAAAAAGCCTTCATTGAAGAGCTCAAGAAGGATTTTAAAAGTCAAATAAGAGAGGCAGAAGAAAAATTGAGAAAAGAAATGAGAGGTATGGAAGAGAAAGTCAATAGCTTGGAAAAGGAAGGACAAAAATTGACTGTAGAAAACAAGTCCTTAAAAAAGTAGAATTTGCCAAACAGAAAAGGAAGCACAAAAACTCACTGAAGAGAACTCCTTAAAAAGTAAAATGGACCAAATGGAAAATGAGGTACAAAATTAATAGAAGAAAACAATTTGTTAAAAAAAGATATGCACAGAGTTAAAATCTAGGGCTAGTTCAGAATCTATTATGCTTCATCTTAAGTAAAAAAGAAAAGACTGGTGTAGCAATCACAATCTCAGGCCAACTAAAAACAAAAACAGACTTAATTAAAAGAGATTAACAGGGAAACATCAAAGGTAACATAGAAAATTAATATCAATTGTAAACATACATTCACCTAATGGAGGCAGCTAGGTGGCTCAGTGGATAGAGAACTAGGCTTGGAATCAGGAATACACATCTTCCTGTGTTCAAATATGGCCTCAGATACTTATTAGCTGTCTGACCCTAAGAAAGTCACTTAACCCTGTTTGCTTCAGTTCCTCATCTGTAAGAGGAGCTGGAGAATGAAATGGCAAACTACTCTTTGCCAAGGAAACTGCATCATGAAGAGTTGAACACAACTGAAAATGATCTCATGGCATGTAGTAGGAAGGCCGAATTTATGATCTCAAATATAATCATGTATATGTTTGAATGGTCCGAAATCTCAAGGTATGAGAGATTCTCTAAGGAGAAAACAACAAGAAATTTATTTAGGCCCCACCACAG
>CM053623.1:170673157-170683791 GCA_028646595.1 Phalanger gymnotis
TTCTCAAGCCCCGCCTCAATGACCAGAGACCATTGGTTCCCGAGCTGGCCCCTCCTAAGTCACCAATCCACACCCACACAGGTTTCACACCTGACAGGGCCCTGGGCCTGGGGCTTAGCACTTAACACCTGAAAGTACTTCCACTCAAAAGAAACAAAAGCCATGCTAATGAGACAGTTTTGCTTAACAACACATGGCATAGCATCCAAATTCTTAAAGAAAAGGTTAAATGAATTAAAGGTGGAAACATTAAACCATAACAGTAGGGGGTCTCAATTTGCTCCTCTTAAATCTATAGAAATCTAACCATAAAATAAGCAAGAAAAAAGGAAATGAATAGAATTTTAGAAAAGTCAGATAAGATAGATCTCTGAAGAATGTTGAATTAGAATAATGAGTATATCTATTTCTCATCTCTATGTAGCACCTTTAGAAAAATTGACAACATTCTGGACATAAAAACCTTATAATACAGATGAAGAAGAATTAAATGCATATTTTTCTGACCATAACTTTATCAAATTACATTCAATAAAGGTCAAGAGAAGCATAGAATAAAAATTACTTGGAAACCAAAAAACCTAATCCTAAAGAATGAGTGAATCGAAGAAAACAAAACATGGAAACAGTCAATAATTTCATTAAGCATAATGACAAGAATGAGAGAGCATACCAAAATTTGTAAGATGCCACCAAAGCAATACTGAGGGGAAAATGTATATCTCTAAACACTTACATCAATAAAAGAGAAAAAGAATTGACCAATGAATTGAGCAGATAACAACCAAAAAAACCGAAACCCTAAGAAATGCAATACATTAAAATTCCTCCAATTAAAAACTAAGATATGAATCCAGAAAGGCAAAGGAGAAATTAATAAAATTTAAAATGAAAAATAGACTGAGCTAATAAATAAACTAGGAGTTGGTTTTATGGAAAACAAACAACTACCACTAGCCAAATAAATTTTTAAAAAGAAAATCAAGTTGCTAGTATCAAAAATGAAAATGATAAATGTACCACCGATGAAGATAAAAGAAAAGCAATTTTTAAATTAGATTTTTTTATTTTTAGTTTGTAACACTCAGTTCCACAAATTTTTTAGTTCCAAATTTTCTTCCCATTCCTACATTGTCCCTCCCCAGCAAGATTTTATAGAGTCTATGTTCCACATATACCTAAGTTATCACTCTTTGCAGAAGATATGATTATTTACTTAGAGAATCCTAGAGAATCAGGTAAAAAACTACTTGAACTAATAAACAATTTTAGCAAAGTTACAGTATATAAAATAAACCCACATGAATCCTTGGCATTCCTGTATATTACTAACAAAGCCGAACAGCAAGAGATAGAGAAACTCCATTTAAAGTTACTGTACACATTATAAAATACTTGAGAGTCTACCTGCCAAGACAAACCTGGGGCTTATATGAACATAATTATGAAACACTTTTCACACAAATAAAGTCAGATCTAAACAAATGGAAAACCATCAGTTGCTCATGGTTAGGCCAAGCTAGTATAATAAATTTTATGTAAATTAATTTACTTATTCAGTGCCATACCAATTGAACTACCAAAAAATTATTTTACAGAGCTGGATAAAATAATAACAAAATTCATCTGGAAGAACAAAAGGTCCAGAATATCAAGGGAATTAATGAAAAGAAATGCTATGGAAGGTGGCCTAGCCACATCAAATATTAAACTGTACTGTAAAGCAGCAGTCATCAAAACTACACCGCATGCCAAAATAAAGTCAAAATTGGTTCATAATTTAGGAATAAAGGCTGATACTATAAGCAGTTTGGGAGAGCAAGGAATAGGTTACCTGTCAGATGTATGGGAAAGGGAAGAATTTATGACCCAACAAGAGATAGAGAGCATTACAGAATGTAAAATGGATAATTTTGATTATGTTCAATTGAAAAGTTTTTGTGTAAACAAAGTCAATGCAACAAAGATTAGGAGGGCAGCAGAAAATTGAGAGAAAATCTCTACAACCAGTATTTCTGATAAAGACTTCATATACAGGGAACTGAGCCAAACATATAGGAATACAAGTCATTACCCAACTGAGAAATGATCAAAGGATATGAACAGGCAGTTTTCTCAGGAAGAAATTAAAGATTTCTATAGGCAGACAAAAAATGCTCTAAATCACTACTGATTAGAGAAATGCAAATCAAAACAACTCTTAGGTACCACATCTCTTCTGTCAAATTGGCTAACACGACAAAACAAGAAAATAATAAATGCTGGAGAGGATATGGGAAAATTAGAATACTGTTACATTGTTGGCAGAGTTGTGAACTGATCCAGCCATTCTGGAGAGCAATTTGGAACTATGCCCAAAGGGCTATAAAAATGTTCTTACCCTTTGACCCAGCAATACACCTTCTAGGGCTGTAGCCCAAAGAGATCACACAAGTAGGAAAAGGACACATATGTACAAAGATGTTTATAGTAGCTCTTTTTCTGATAGCAAAGAATTGGAAATCAAGGGGATGCCCATCAATTAGGGAATAGCTAAACAAATTGTTGTGTATGAATGTAACAGAATACTATTTTGCTATAAGAAATAGGAAAGATATGGACTTCATAATAACCTGGAAAGACCTACTTGATACTATGCTAAGTCAGGGGAAGAGAACCAGAAGAACATTGTACACAGCCACAAACATATTGCTTCTGTGATGACCAACTTTGATAGACTTGGCTCTTCTCAGCAATACAGGGTTGAAAGGCAATTCCAAAGGACTCATGATGGAAAGAGCTATCTACATCCAGAGAAAGAACTATGGAGTCTGAATGCAGATTGAGGCAAACTATTTGCTCTGGTTTTTTTTCCCTCTTTTTTTGGTTTTCTTTCTTCTTTCTCATGATTCCTTCTATTGTTCATAATTCAACTTAGCTATTGTGTAAATAGGTTTAATGTGAAGGTATATGTAGACGATATATCAGATTCCATGCTGTCTTGAGAGGGAGGGGAGGTGGGGGGAGGAAGAAAATCTGGAACTCAAAATTATGTGGACCTGAGTGTTGTAAACTAAAAATAAAAAATCTTAATTAAAAAAAGAATAAGCTTCCCACCAACACTGAATATAATCTGTTGGGGCTGGGGGTGGTGGGGAATGGATATTTAATGAAGTTTATAAAAACCAAAAAATTCCTAATGAAAAAATCAGAGCTGAATAAAAATTTTGACATTGAAACACAAGCCTCAAGAGAAGCATAGGTAAACATGAAAGGGAAATCATAAGGAATTCAATACAGTTAAAATCTCTACATTCCTATGTGGGATGATGATTCATGCAATTCCTAAGAACTTTATCAGGACCAGATGGATTTACAACTGAATTCTACCAAACATTTAAAGAACAATTAATTCCATAACCTGAGGAGAAAAGGTAAGGAAAGAATCCTACAAATTCCTCCTATGATATAAATGTGGACTTGATACCTAAATCAGAAGTCAAACAATGAAAGAAAACTATAGACCAATTAATCTAACAAATATTGATGCAAACATTTAAAATAAACTACTAACATTTTAAATAAAGTACTAACAAGAAGATCAAAAAATATATCATAAATATTCACATGAACATTTATATCAGGAATTCAGAACTGGTTTAGTATTAGGGAAACCATATGTAATATACCATATTAACAACAAAACTCATTATTTAAAGAGGCAGAACAAATTCTTGACAAAATACAACATTCATTTCTTTTTTTAAAAAATAATACTAGAAAGAACAGAAATGAATGGAGCTTTTCTTAAAATGATAAGTAGTATCTAAAACTAAGAGCAAGCATTATTTCTAATGGAGATAAATTAGAAGCTTTTCCAATAAAATTAGGGGCAAAGCAAGGATGAGCATCATCACCATTTCTATTCAATAATGATCTAGAAATGCTAGCAATAGCAATAAGTCAAGAAAAAGAAATACAAGGAATAAGCACAAGCAACAAGAAAATAAAACTACCACTTTTCACAGATGGCATGATAGTTTATTTAGAGAACCCAAGAGAGACCACTAAAAACAAATGGAAACAATTATAAACTTCAGCAGAGTTGTAGGATATAAAATTAACCCATACAAATCATTAGTGTTTCTATACTAAAAAAACCCAGAAGAAAAAAATATAACTAGAAATACCATTTAAAATTATCATAGGCAGTATTTAGGAAGCTCCTTTCCACATCATGTACAGGAACTACATGAACACAATTACAAAACACTATTCAAAGAAATAAAGACCTAAATAATTTAAGAAATATTCATTGTTCATAGGTAGACAGAGTAAATATCATAAAAGTGACATTACTACCTAAATTTACTTATTCCATACCATACCAACCAGACTAACAAGAATTACTTTATAGAAGTAGAAAAATAATAACAAATCATCTGAAGGGACGAAAGGGTCAAGAATATCAAGAGAGCCAATGGAAAAAAGTGGGAAGGGGGCTAGCAGTACCAAATCTCAAACTACAATATAAATCTGAAGTCATCAAGACAGTTGGTACTGGGTAAGAAATTGAGGTTGATCAGTCAAGCAGATTAGGTGCAAAATTTGCAAAAGCAAATAACATGACAAACAAGTGAAAAAATCTAAACAAACACTTATTAGATTAACAGTTACCAGCAATTTTTGTCAAACAGAGTTACTGCCCTCAAAGCTGAGGGTTTGGGGTTTATTAAACACTAGGTGATTGTGTTATTGCTCCCTCGCAAAACTGCCTATTCGTAGTCTTTAGTTATTCATCCATTGGGAAATGCCTCTTATTTTTATAAATTTGACTAAGTTCCCTATATATTTGAGAAAAGAGACCTTTACCAGAGAAATTGTTGCAAATATTTACCTGTTTCCTCCTTTTCTTCTAATTTTTGCTATATTATTTTATTTGTGTAAAACCTTTTTAATGTTACATAATCAAAATGACTCATTTCACCCCCTTGAATTAATGAATGGAGGTGATACTACAAAGACTTTGGTCTCCTCCAAAAAAGATACATTAAGCATAAACATAAATATATCAAGGAAAGGCTGTAGTTGAATATGTTAAGAACCTTACTGGTATTCTGAAATCAAAGCTGAATGGGGAAGAAGACATTTAAAGTGATTATTCTAAATGTACACCTTTAGAATTGTAAAAATAGACCATAAAAGATATGGAAAGTACCCAAACAAATACCCATGCAATATTACTGAAATTTACATTGGGCCCATTATGCAAAGGTAACAAAATAAAGACTTTCACTTCCATGCCAAAAAGGAGGAAGGGGATTGATGGATAGTCCTAGAATATGTAGCAACAATCTGCTAGCAGTTACTGTGGCTGTGTAAAACCAATAACAACCAGCACACAGAAGGTTTGCTAATACAGGTTCTTTTGATCTGCTTTACTAAGGAAAGTAACTTTAAGGGGTTAACAATCTTACTTTAATCACACATACAAATATATAAACCCACTTAGTTCAGGAGGAAAAGCCAGCACCATGAACTTTGGAACAAATACAAATAAATTACAAACATCAACAGAGAGACCTTGTCTGATTCAAATCTCAATTCATAGTTACCAGGGATTAACAAAGTCCCAGCATCTGGGTTTACAAGCTGGGAGGCTCTTAACAGCAGCTGCCCAGTGTCTCTTCAAGTCACATACCACTCTTCCAGTGAGTGAGAGTCTCAAAGGAAAAATGACAAACTTTGGGTATATATATCTTGTTCAGGGTCAAAAGGCATCACAATGTGTGACTCAAACCCACGTGACTTAATAGTGTTGCAAACATGAGACTCAGACCCATATAAACTAGGCTTTCCCTTGAGAAACACAAACCATCAAAGACTCCTGATCCAATCAAAGAAACAAAGGCCAGACTATTCAAGGGCATTTGATTAAATAAGTGCTAAAAGAGAAAACAGTAAAAAAAAAAAAAAAGTCCCACCTTAATTACCAATACAGAATATGACAAACAAGTGAAAAATCTAAAGAAATGCTTTTGGAATAAGCAGACATTATTTCATTGTGCAGCATCTGGTGGGATCATAACTATATTCAATATTAACAACATCATCCCACAAGCATTTAATGATGAACCATCTAAGGGACAGAAAGCAAGGACTTGAATGTGTGTCTCTTAACTTTTAGTTTGAGATTATGAAAAATCCTTGTCCTTTACTGCCATTATCTGGAAGACAAGGTTGGACAGGGAGAAAAGAGTGATATTTTCCCTTCAGAGAAGTGAGCTTGTAGCCCACCCCTAAATCTTACTGGAAGACACAAGCAACATGCTTAACATAGACTCCCTGGACTGGAGTCTTTATGACCACTCACACTGGACTTCCTGACTGGCTAGGGAATAGATAGTTCCTTTAAAGATAAAATGACTAAGTTGCAGTGTCTTGCAATGCATGGAATACATTAAATTTCTTGAAGATCTGAAAGGATTTGTCAAGTGCCATAGGAAGGACTGAAGTAAAAGCATTAGAAGAGAGGCTTTTGCCTGTGACCCTGCCATTTAAGAGTCCCATATGGACTCAAAAGCCCTTAAAAAGCAGTATGGGGAATGGATTTAGGGGTGGATAAAGATAGGAAATGCATATGTTTGGGGTAGCACATGTCTGAGGCTATAGACTGGTGGACCACCTGAACTCGGGCATTTTGAGTTGAAGTGTGCTGAGCTGATCCAGTGTCCTGAACTAAGGCAGGGAGCAATATGGTGACCCCAAAAGATCAGGGGGCCACCAGACTGCCAAAGGAAAGGTGAACCAAGCTGAAGTCATAAATGGAACAAATCAAAGCTCTAATTCCAATCAATAGTAGGTCCAGCTCTTGACTGCCTTCACCTTTTCTGCCTAGGAGAGGTAGGAAAATCCAGCTGCACAAAGAGAGGAAAGAGGGTAAGAGGATGACAGGTATCTAAATGTCATGAGGAGTAAATGGAAAATATATATCAGACTTAAATCCAGTTCAGTTTTTATTTTTGTTTTGTTCTCCCTTTTTTCCCTTTGGTATTTTTCTATAGCAACATATAATGAAGAGAAGTAAAATTTCTTGGACTCCTAAAAAAAAAAAAAAAAAAAGAAAACCAAATCACCTCAAGGTCCCCCTAATTACACTAAAGGGAGAAGTTGTTAGCTACCTTTTGTGGACCCAGCCTACAAATAAAAATGAAGATTGTGAAAAGAAGACAAGAAGGACTGCTACACTTACAAAGAATAAAAAATGGTGTGTGTGTGTGTGTGTGTGTGTGTGTGTGTGTGTGTGTGTGTGTGTGTGTGTTGTGTGTGTGTATAAGGGACTCCAATAGGTTTGCCTCTACAAGTACTTTCAGTGATTGTGGCAGGTTAGAGATGCGCATGGTTTTTCCTCAAAAATATCTTCTTTTCCTCCTAATCACAATACAAAGAAATAAGCTAAAGTGCTCTGGGCAATATAGTATAGTAGAAAGAGTATTAAATGTGGAGTCACTAGACCTGAGTTCACATTTTGACTTTGTCATTTACTACCTGTATAATCTGGGGCAAATCATTTAAGTGTATGGGCATCAGTTCCAGAAAATGTAAAATGCAGAGGTAGGATTAGATGACTTTTAAAATTCCTTGCAGCTTAATGATAGAGGTCCCCCAAACCACCAGTAATCCTTTTGTAAAAGAAGGACTTGTGTTTTGTTTTATCCCTCCCATGAATAAAGGACTGTTGTGCATCAGGCATCAGTTAACACGTTTTTCCCCATCTCTGTGACACACATATCCACACATTCAATTTGGATTCTTCCATAGCCAGATCAAAATCTTCTACACAACTGAAAAAGAAATCACAGAAAAGTTTTGAAAAGCTAATAATAAGCCCGAGACATAGAGATGTATCCAAAATAACTTTCCAGCTGGGTTCTTTTTTTTTTCTATTGTTCATTTTATAGGAAAATTCTTCTTTAGACATGCCCAACATGTAATACCTAATTTAAGCTTAAATTTAGACTAGTGACTACTTCTGTCTCATTCCTATTGACTGCAAGTGTTACTCATGGGAACGTGATACCAGCCATGCATGAATGCTGGTGGGGGGCTGGAGGTACAAAGGCAAAACACTGCAAAGGCAAAAGTTGACTTGCTTAATTAAAATGTCTTTTACTTCTTGTTTTTGCTTCAGTGAGAAGTTAGAAGTTGTAGGTGGCAATAAGAAAAATAAAACTGAACATAGCACTTAGAGCAAATGTGCAAATTGCCAAAAATGCACAAAGTTACTTTTTTCTGCATAGTTTCATCAGCTTTACATTTAATCTTATCCCATATGCTTTGGTAACTAAGGTAGGAGTTTCTTACTGTTTTAGAATGATAAATTAATTAAGTCTCTTTGATTGAGTCTTACTAGGTGCTAAACCCCAGGCCCACATCCTTTTACTACTAGGTGCAAAGCCCCAGGCTGGTTAGCAAACTAGTTCACTAGTTTGAGAGAGGCGAGAAACCCCAAGGCCCGAAGGGGAATTGCTAAGACAAGAGCCAATAGTAGGAGCCTAAGTTCTGGTCATTCATATAATGTTTGATGATGGCTAAAGAGTGTATAAAATGAGAAAATAGAGTTATTTGCTTGAGGCTTTCACTCCTGGAGGAGTGTTGGCATGGGACTCTTGACAGCCGCCATAAGAGCCTCCTGGCTTGTCAACCCAGATGTTGATGATTTCTTGATAACTATGAATTGTATTTGGTTTGTTTATAATGTATGTTTGTAATTTGTTTGTATTTGCTCTGAAGTTAAGGGTGCTGGCTTTTACCCCTGAACTAAGTGTATATTTGTATGTTTGATTAACAAAACATTGTTAACCCCTTAACATTGCTTTCCTTAGTTAAGCTGATCAAAAGAATCTGTGCTAGCAGCATTCTTGTTGGGCTTGTGTTGGTCTTTCACCCCCACAATAGCTGCTTGCAGAATTGTTGAAACACCATAACAGGTGAAGGGATTTAAAAGAATGTTTAACACACCCCATATTAAACAGACTCATCATATCAGAGTCCATTTTTCTCTGCCTTTGATTAACATCATCAGAATATTTTTATATTTCTTTCCTTAAACTAGCTTGTATTTGTTTGAAATAAGAGCTATAGTGAAGGATGGACACAAGATGGTGGCTGGAAAGCAGGGACTTACTTAAGCTCTCCCCCAAATCCCTCCAAACACCTGTAAAAATGGCTGTGAATAAATTCTAGAGCTGGGGAACCCAAGAAAAAGCAGAGGAAAACAGGTCACAAGCCCAGGAGAGCCTGGATGGTTGCTGGGAAGGGTCTATCACACAGTGCTGGGAGTGGAGTGCAGCCCAGCCTTAGCCACACCAGGACAGACCAGACCAGGAGTCAGCTGGCCAGAACAGGTCTTAGGGCCATGAATCATTGAGCTGTGGCAGTTACCAGACTTCTAAACCCACAAAAGCCAAAGAGATGGTTAGTGGGAAATTGCAGGATGGAGGTGAGAGTGGTCTGGACCCATCCCTGGGGGTGACAGAGGTGGTGTAGTGGTGGAGGTGGCAGCATCAGGAAGCTCCCGAGGCTGCTTCCAGAGCTCCAGTGTCAGCTGCTTCCCCAGTCCCTGGCTCATATGATGGGAGGAATCTAGTCACAGATCAGAACGGGAGTGCAAGGAGCTCTTTGTGGGCTCAGAGGCAAGTTCTCTTGCTGTGCCCTGCTTGGATCTGGATTGTGGTCCTGGTTGGCAGTTCTTGAGGGAGGAGGAATGCTGCTGTGACAGAGCCTGTGGTGATGGTGGAGTAGAAGTAACTCTGAAAACAGCAGCCCTTGGAACCTAAAGCTTGGAATAAAGTATTCTCTACTCTACAAGCAGTCATACACTGACAAAAAGCTCAAGGGTCAAGTAGTTAGCTGGGAACATGAACAGACTGTGAAAATGGTTTCAGATTCAGACTCAAACTCTATATTCCTTTGTCGGTGATAAAGAAGATCAAAACACACAGCCAGAAGAAGTCGATAAAGTCAAAGAGCTTACATCAAAAGCCTCCAAGAAAAACATGAACTGGTCTCAGGCCATGTAAGAGCTCAAAAAGGATTTGGAAAAGAAAGTTAAAAAAGTAGAGGAAATATTGGGAAGAGAAATGAGAAGGATGAGAGAAAACCATGAAAAACAAGTCAATGACTTGCTAAAGGAGACCCAAAAAAATACGGAAAAATATACTGAAGAAAACAACAACTTACAAAATAGACTGACTCAAATGGCAAAAGAGCTCCAAAAAGCCAATGAGGAGAAGAATGCCTTGAAAGGCAGAATTACCCAAATGGAAAAGGTGGTCCAAAAAACCACTGAAGAAAATACCACCTCAAAAATTAGATTGTAGCAAGTAGAAGCTAATGACTTGATGAGAAATTAAGATATTATAAAACAGAACCAAAGGAATGAAAAAGTGGAAGACAATGTGAAATACATCATTGGAAAAACCTCTGACCTGGAGAAGAGGTCCAGGAGAGATAATTTAAAAATTCTTGGACTACCTGAAAGCCATGATCAAAAAAAGAGCCTAGATATCATCTTTCAGGAAATTATCAAGGAGAACTGCCCTGATATTCTAGAGCCACAGGGCAAAATAGAAATTGAGAGAATCCACTGATCA
>CM053623.1:170683891-170698338 GCA_028646595.1 Phalanger gymnotis
CAGATCAAGGAGAAAATACTGCAAGCAGCCAGAAAGAAACAATTTGAGTATTGTGGAAACACAATCAGAATAACACAAGATCTAGCAGCTTCTATATTAAGGGATCGAAGGCCTTGGAATATGAGATTCCAGAGGTCAATGGAGCTAGGATTGAAACCAAGAATCACCTACCTAGCAAAACTGAGTATCATGCTCCAAGGAAAAATATGGACTTTCGATAAAATAGAGGACTTTCAAGCTTTCTCAGTGAAAAGACCAGAGCTGAATAGAAAATTTGACTTTCAAACACAAGAATCAAGAGAAGCAGGAAAAGGTAAACAAGAAAAAGAAATCACAAGGGACTTACTAAAGTTGAACTGTTTTGTTTACATTCCTACATGGAAAGATGATGTGTATGATTCATGAGACCTCAGTATTAGAGTAGCTGAAAGGAATATGCATATATACGTGTACATATATATATATATATGTATTTGTGTGTGTGTGTATGTATGTATATATGTAGGTGTATATGTATGTAGACAGAAGGCATAGGGTGAGTTGAATATGAAGGGATGATATCTTAAAAAATCAAATCAAATCAAGGGATGAGAGAGGAATATACTGAGAGAGGCAGAAAGGGAGAGATAGAATGGGGTAAATTATCTCACATAAATGGAGAAAGAAAAAGCAGTTCTGTAGGAAGGAGAGAGGGACAGGTGAGGGAGAATGAGTGAATCTTGTCCTCATCAGATTTGACCTGAGGAGGGAATACCATACACACTCAAGTGGGTATCTTACCCTACAGGAAAGAAGGAGGAAGAAGATAAAAAGGGGGGATGATAGAAGGGAGGGCAGATAGGGGGAGGAGGTAATCAGAAGCAAACACTTTTGAAAAGGGACAGGGTCAAGGGAGAAAATTCAATAACGGGAGATAGGTTAGGAAGGAGCAAAATATAATTAGTCTTTCAGAACATGAGTGTTGTGGAACGGTTTTACATAATGATACACATGTGGCCTATGTTGAATTGCTTTCCCTCTTAGGGAGGGTGAGTGGGGAGGGAAGAGGGGAGAGAATTTGGAATTCAAAGTTTTAAAAACTGATGTTCAAAATCAGAAAAAAAGTTTCTGCATGCAACTAGGAAATAAGATACACATGCAATGGGGCATAGAAATTTATATTGCCCTACAAGAAAGGAAGGGGAAAGGGGACAGGAGGGAAGTGGGGTGACAGGAGGGAGGGCTGACTGGGGAATGGGGCAACCAGAATATATGCCATCTTGGAGCGGGAAGGAGGGTAGAAATGGGGAGAAAATTTGTAATTCAAACTCTTGTGAAAATCAATGCTGAAAACTAAATACATTAAATAAATTAAATTAAAAAAGAGAGAGCCCAGAACTGGGAGCAGTGGAACAGACAATGGCACTATTCAGAAGCAAACATCAAGAATACATTGAGGCAGCAGACATTGAGAGAGAGCCAGCATTCAGACAGACTGCAGAGCAGGCAATACATAACAAGAGAGAGTTGTGGAGATCAAGGAACTCAAAGTCAGCAGAGCTGCATGAGACAGTGCTGAGATCAGAGAGTTAGGATTCATGAGTGATTGGTTACAGGAAGGCCTGGAGGGGAGAGGGGAGAAGAAGGTTACAGAATGGCTTGGCTCCTTGCCATAACACTTCGTTATAATTTCTTTGTTGGTACATTGAGATGGGTTTACTGGTTTTGAAATATAAATGCTACTATATGGAATTGGAATTATTGGTCTTGGGATTGGATTCTCTCTTGTCTAAATAAATGTTATACTTCCTCTGCCTTCTACATAAGGAATTTCTTATACTTTGTGATTCTGAACCATTCAGGCATGTTCGTGGTCATCTTCAAGATCATGAATCTTAACTTACCGCTATAGAACACTGAGCAGAATTTCCAAACACAAAAAAAACAAAGCACCATTCAAAAGAATCCAAAGACAGCCTCTAGAAAAAAAGGAAGAAAAGATTTTAAAAAATCTATGCTGCACTCTTTTTGTGATGTCCAAGAACTGGAAATTGAGGGTTAGAATGGCTGAACAAGTTGTGGTGTATGAATGTAATGGAATACTATTGTGCTATAAGAAATGATGAACAGGCAGACTTCAGAAAAACCTAGGAAGACTTACATGAACCTATGCTGAGTGAAGTGAGCAGAACCAGGAGAACATTGTACATAGTAATAGCCACAGTGAGGGATGATTGATTTTGATAGACTTAGTCCTCAGCAATGCAAGGGTCTAAAGCAATTCAAAAGGACTCATGATGGAAAAAGCCATCCACATCCAGAGAAAGAACTATAGAGTTGAATGCAGAGTGAAGCAGATTATTTTCTTTTTTGTTTTGTTATGTTTTGTTTCTGTCTCATGGTTTCTCCCATTCATTATAATTCTCCTATGCAACATGACTAATGTGAAAATGTCTTTAATAGGTATGTATTGTAGAGCCTATATCAGATTGCATGCCATATTGGGGAGGGAAGGGGGAGAGAGGAGGAGAAAAGTTAAAACTTATGGAAGAGAATGTTGAAAACTAAAAATAAATAAATTAACTAATTAAAAAAAAACTCTGCTGCAAATTCCAAGATACATAATTTAACAATTTAAACAATTTTAACAATTTTAATTTAAATTTAACAATTCCACAGGGGCTGAGCCAAGATGGCCCTGTGAAAGGAAGGAACTACTAGAGCTCTCTCATGAGAGAGTTAGAAGCTACTAGTAGACTGAGTGGGGTAAGAGCACCAGGCACGCACAAGGACACCAAACCAAACCAACCGGGAACAGCAGGGGAATCCAGCCAACACATTACTCTGGGAGAGTGCTGGGGTGAGTGAAATGCTGAAGCAGGAACAGGCCCAGGACAGAAGTACCTGCTACAGCCACAATTGAGCCCCAAACTTCTCAGCCCATGCTGGGAATCTGTCAGAGCTAAGGGAGACACCAGCTATGAGCCTGCTGCTGTGGGAGCAGCCAGTCCTGAGGCCTCCAGCCGATAATCTAAAGGTTTGAAACTCACCTTCTTGAACTTCTGGTAGCCATGATGGCCGGGTAAAATGGCTATCATTCCTCCCTTGAAAAAACCCAGAGAATATTACGTCAGCAGAAACAGAGGAGCCAGAAAGGGGTCTTCAGTAGTGAGAGAAATTGGGGAAAGGGCCCTTCTTCTGGTGGTGGAAGGAGACTAGTGCAGGAAGAGAGGTGTCCCAGCAGCCCTCACCTCAGCAAAACAATGAGAGTAACTGAGCCCCAGGGGGGTGGAGCTAACAAACATCAACACCAGGACCCCAGAAGTGACTTTGCACAACCAAGGGGAAGTGGCAGACACCATCACAGACAACAGCCATAAGAAATGGGAAAGATACGGACTTCATAATAACCTGGAAAAACCTACATGATATAATGCTGAGTGAGCAGAGCAAAACCAGGAGAACATTATACAAAACCACAGATATATTGATTCTGTGATGACTAACCTTCATAGACTTGGCTCTTCTCAGCAATACAAAGTTAAAGGCAACTCTAAAGGACTCATGATGGAGAGAGCTATCTGTATCCAGAGAAGGAACTATGGAGTCTGAATGCAGATTGAGGCAAACTATTTGTTCTCCTTTTATTTATCTTATGTTTTTTTCTCTTTTTTGGGGTTTTGTTTCTTCTTTCTTATGATTAATTCTATTGGTCATAATTCTTCTTTACAACTTGACTATTGTGTAAACAAGTTTAATGCAAAGTTATATGTAGAAGATATATTGGATTCCATGACATCTTGGTGGGGGGAGGGAGAAAATCTGGAATTCAAAATCATGTGGAACTGAGTGTTGTAAACTTAAAATAAAAATTCTTTAAAAAAAGAAATGAGGAGTAGACAGAATTCATAATAACCTTGAAAAATTACATGATCTGATGCTGACTGAGGGGAGCAGAACCAAGGGAACATTTTACACGATTACAGACAGATGGTATCTGTGCTGACTAACTTTGATAGACTTGACTCTTCTCAGCAATACAAAGTTCTAAGAGTGCTCCAAAAGACTCATCATGGAAAAAGCTATCCATATCCAGATTAAGAATTATGGAGTCTGAATGCAGATTGAGGCAAACTAGTTGCTTGCTCTTTTTTTTTTTCCTTTTGGTTTTGTTTCATCTTTCTCATGGTTCATTGCACTGGTTATAGTTCCTTACAACTTGACTATTGTGAAAATGAGTTTAATGTGAAAGGTACATGTAAAACCTATATAAGATTACATGCCATCTGTAGGGAGGGAGAAAAAGGGTGGGGCAGAAAATTTGGAACTCAAACATCTGTGGAACTGAGTGTTGTAAACTAAAAATTAAAAAGAAATTTAAAAAAATTTTTTAAACAATTTCAATATCATCTAACAAATTATACAAACCACCAGGTAAAAGACTTTCAAATAAAAAGGAAAAATTTGAATAACACAACACTGATCTACACTGACCAGACATCACATAAGGAAATGGAATAAAGAGCAAATGAACTCATGATGCAGAGCAATTTCACATAACCTCCAAATGTGAACCCAGACATCAATGAAAAAGGTAGACTCAATAAAAGTGAGGAATTTGAAATATTATTTTAAGAAAATAGATTACTTATTTTGCAAACATCCCAGATAAAAGAACTACCTGAAAGATAAACAAATGCAACAACTAAGAAAGACAAAATAAAAAATAATAATAAAATACTCTGAGGGGAAAAACTATAAAGAGAAAGACATCTGTGTAGTTAAAAATAACAGCAACAACAAAAGATAATAAAAGGAAAGGTAACATTAAGAGATTTCTTTCTAAAAGCACGCAGGAAGACATGAGTGAAAGTAGAATTTTTTTGTGGTAGATGGATGTCTTACTTAAGAACCTTCACTTCGCAAAAGAGAGAAATTCTATAACGGGAGATGGGGACCTTGCAATTGGTATAGTAATGCAGGGACTTCAAGCTTAAAGACTATAACTTCTCATGGTATTTAGCCTCCACAGACAGCATCCTGCCTGAGGAGGAGGAGAATCAGAGGTCCTAGAGGAGCATAGGTTGGGCAGAATGGGGTGAATATAGAGAGGAACTTCCATGGTAAGTAAATAGGGGGGAGGAAATAATCAGGGGAAGAGAAGGGACTTGTTATGAAAAGAGGGTTACAAGAAAATTTATTCCATGGAGCAATATTTTTTATTCTCTCTATCTCTTGAAGGATTTGATAATTCCAAGAGTAAAGGACAAAAGAGAAATTAAAGCAAGGAGGGGACAAGAATTACAAGGAAATTGTTCTGAAGAAGGAACTCAAAATAGGTACCTTGGAAGCTTTAATTTCATGAGTAATACAGACAAAAGAGGGAATAAATAATTATAAGAACCATGAATCAATGAATGACATACTAGAGGAACTATAAAGGGAAAATAATTAAGAGGGAGGGGAAAGTCCATTTTAGGAAAAGATAGAGAAAATGGTTTAAAACTGACAAACAAAATTAATTGAGTAGGAGGAGAGGAAGAAGACTAAATGATTAATTGAGAGGGAAATGGGGGAAGAAATGGATAATTGGATTAGAGGAAGGAAGAAAAAGGAATAAATGTTAAATAAAACTGAGGAATAAGGGGAAGCAGCCACAAATAGGAGGAAGGGTGAAAGAAAAGAAAAAGAAAACTAGGGAGTAATATAATTGCCTTAAAGTAAATTAAATAAAAGTAAATGAAGTGACAAAGCAAAATCTTTTTAAAATATATTTCATATTTTATTTTACCCAATTGCAAGTAAAAATAATTTTAACATTCATTTTTAAAAAATTTTGAGTACCAAATTCTCTCTCTTCCTCCATCTTTTCTTCCCTCATTGAAAAGGCAAGCAATTTGATATAGGATATACATGTTCAGCCATACAAAATATACTTCCATATTAGTAATGCGGTGAAATAAAACATAGACCAAAAAAACCCCAAGAAAACAAAAGTTTTTAAAAATGTGGTTCAATCTGCATTGAGATTCTATCAATTCTTTCTCTAGAAATGAACAGCATTTTTGCAAAAACAATGTGGCTAGCTGCTGCTGTGGGGGTGAAAGACTAACAGCAAAAGCACACAGAAGAGCTGGCACCATAGGTTCTTTGATCTGCTTTTCTAAGGAAAGCAACTTTAAGGGGTTAATAATCTCTCTTTGATCAAATATGTGCATATTATTCACTTAGTTCAGGTGGAAAGGCCAGCACCCTGAACTTCAGAGCAAATACAAACAGAAATTACAAACAGAAAATATCAACAGATCAAATAACACAAACTAGTAGACAGACTTCTAGTTTTCTGTCCAATATCTCAGTACATAGTTACCAAGGAAGCATCAACATCTGGGTTTTCAAGTCAGGGGGTCTTAACAATGGCCACCCAGAATCCCATCTGGTCAAATCACAAGACACTTTTCCAGTGAGTGAAAGCCCCAAAAACAAAATGCCGGCCTCAGAACTCTTATACCCTGTTCAGGGCCCTAAGGGCTCAGAGCCTACTTAGCAAAAAGGTGTGGGGTCTGGGGACTGGGACTTTCTTGTTTCTTAAGCACATCAAAGACTCTTGATTCGATCAAAGAAACAAAAGACAACAAAAAATCCACTTTGCGTGCCATTACAGTTGAAAAGCAAAAGTATTTGATTACCTTAACATTCTGAAAGAAAAAACAAAAAAGTCCCTAATTACCATAACAATTTTTTTTTTTTATCAAAAGCCCTTTGCAATTATCTTGGATCATTATATTGCTGAGAATAGCTAAGTAATTCACAGCTGAGTATCATACAATATTAGTTACTATGTACAATGTTCCCTGGTTCTGCTCATTTCACTTTGCATCAGTGAATGTACATCTCTACAGATTTTTCTGAAACCAATCCTGTTCCTCATCTCTTATGACACAATAGTATTCTATCACAATCACATGCAACAACTTACTCAGCCACTCCGCCACTGATGGGCATGCCCTCAATTTCCAATTGTTTGCCACCATTAAAAGAGCTGCTATAAACATTTTTGTTCATAGAAGTCCTTTTCCTTTTTTTTATCTCTTTGGGATACAGACACAGTAGTGGTATTGCTGGATCAAAGAGTATGCATAGTTTTGTAGCCCTTCAGGCATAGGCCCAAATTTTTCTCCAGAATGGTTAAATTAGTTCACAACTCCATGAACAGTGCATTAATGTCTCCACTTTCCCATATCCTGTCCAACATATATCGTTTTCTTTTTCTATAACATTGGTCAATCTGATAGGTGTGGGGTGCTACCTCAGAGTTGTTTTAATTTGTATTTCTCTAATCCATAGTGATTTAGAGCAATTTTTCACATGACTATAGATAGCTTTAATTATTTATTCTGAACTCTGCCTGTTCATATCCTTTCACCATTTATCATTTGGGCAATGGCTCTTATTTTTACAAATTTAACTCAATTCTCTACGTATTTGAGAAATGAGGCCTTTATCAGAGAAACTTGCTGTATTTTTTTCACCATTGTAATTACTGTATACTTTCCTCCATCCTCTTTTCCCTTGTTTATCCTACTCTCTGCCTGTCCTTTCACCCTGTTCATACTCAGAAGTGTTTTGCTTATGACTACCTCCTCCCCCCATTCATCTTCCCTACTATCAGCCCCCCTTTTCTCTTATCCCTTTCTCCTCCTACTTTCCTGTAGGGTAAGATCCATTTCTATGCCTAAGTGTGTATATCATTCACTCTTTGAGCCAATTCTAATGAGTGTAAGGTTCGAGCACTTCTCTCCTCCTCCTCTATCTTCCTCTCTCCTATAAAAGCTGTTTGGCATTTCTTTTATGTGAGTTAATTTACCCCATTCTGCATTACCCTTTCTCCTCCTCCTCATGTGTTCTTCTTTCTCACCCCTTAATTTTATTTTTTTTAGATATCATCCCATCATATTCAACTCATAATAATGATAATTTTTTGAAAGATAATGTCTAGGCTCTTTTTTGATCATGGCTTTCAGGTAGTTAAATAATTTTTAAGTTATCTCTCCTCAATTTATTTTGCAAGTATGTTGTTTTTCCAATAAAATATTTCAAATTTTCTTTTGTTTCATTCTTTTGATTTTGTTTCATGGTTTCTTGATGTCTCATGGAGTCATTAGTTTCCACTTGCCCAATTCAGTTTTTTAAAATTAATTTGTTTTTAGTTTTCAACATTCATTTCCACAAAATTTTGAGTTCCAAATTTTCTCCCCATCTCTTCCCTATCTCCACCCCAAGGTGGTATGCATTCTGATTACCCCTTCTTCCAGTCTGCCCTCCCTTCTATCACCCCACCCCACCCACCTTATCCCTTTCCCGTTTACTTTCTTATAGGGCAAGATTGATTTTTATACACCATTGACTGTATACCTTATTTTACAGTTGCTTGTAAAAACAATTCTTAATATTTGTTTTTTTTAATTTTTCTTTTTTATTAATTAATTGATTTTTTAAAAAGTTTACAACATTCAGTTTCGCAGGTTTCTGAGTTTCAAATTTTCTCCCTCTCCCTTATCTCCTCCCTCAACACTCAAAACAGCATGCAATCCGATATAGATTCTACAAATACCCTCACATTAAACATATTTCCACAATATTCCACAATGTAAAGAAGAACAATAACCAATGGAATGAACCACAAGAAAGAACAAACAAAATAGAAACAAAAATAAAACAAACAAAAAAAGAGAGTAAATAGTTTGCGTCACTCTGCATTCAGACTCCATAATTCTTTCTCTGGATGTGAATCACTTTTTCCATCATGAGTCCTTTGGAGTTATCTTACAACCTTACGTTGCTGAGAAGAGCCAAGTCTATCAAAGTTAGTGATCACAGATACCGTGTATCTGTAATCACATATAATGTTCTACTGGTTCTACCCCTATCACTCAGCATTAGATCATATAAGTCTTTCCAGATTATTATGAAGTCTGTCAGCTCCTCATTTATTAAAGCATGATAGTATTCCACAACATTCATATACCACAACTTGTTTAGCCATTCCCCAGTTGATCCCCTTAATTTCCAATTCTTTACCACCATAAAAAGAGCTGCTATAAATATTTTTGTACATACAGGTCTTTTCCTCATTTTTTATTAATAAATTTATTTATTTTATTTTTAGTTTCCAACACTCAGTTCCACAAGTTTTTAAGTTCCAAATTTTCTCTCCCTCCCACACCTCCCCCTTCCCCCCAAGACAGCATGTAATCCAATATAGCTTCTACATATACCTTCACATTGATTATTTACATAATAGTCCAGTCGTAAAGAAGAATTTTAACGAATGGAATGAATCATGAGGAAGAAGAAACAAAACCAAGACAGAAGGAAAAAAAAAAGAGACCAAATGGTTTGCCTCAATCTGCATTCAGAGTCTGTAATTCTTTCTCTGGATGTGCACAGCTTTTTCTGTCATCAGTCTTTTGGAGTTGTCTTTGAACATTGCATTGATGAGAAAAGCCAAGTTTATCAAAGTTAGTCCTTACAGATATGGTGTGTCTGTAATCATGTGTAACGATCTCCTGATTCTGCTCCCCTCACTTGGCGTCAGTTCATATAAGTCTTTCCAGGTTATAATGAAGGCCATCTGCTCCCCATTCTTATAGAACAATAGTATTCAATTACATTAAAATACCACAACTTGTTTAGCCATTCCCAAATTGATGGGTATCCCCTTGATTTCCAATTCTTTGCCAACACAAAAAGAGCTGCTATGAATATTTTTGTACATATTGGTCCATTTCCCACTTGTGTGATCTCTTTGAGATATAGCCCTGGAGGTGGTATTTCTGAGTTAAAGGGTATGTGCATTTTTACAGCCCTTTGAGCAAAGTTTCAAATTGCTCTTCAGAAAGGTAGGATCAGTTCACAACTCCACAAACAATGCATTAGTGTCCAATTTTCCCAAATCTTCTCCAGCATTTGTGATTTTCCTGTTTTGTCTTGTTAGCCAATCTGACAGGTGAGATGTGGTACCTAAGAGTTGTTTTGATTTACATTTCTCTAACCAATAGTGATTTACAGCATTTTTTCATATGCCTATAGATATCTTTAATTTCTTCCTCTGAAAACTGCCTGTTCATACCCTTTGACAATTTCTCAATTGGGGAATGACTTGTATTTTTTTATTGGCAGGGCAATTGGGGTTAAATGACTTGCCCAAGGTCACACAGCTAGTACATGTGTCAAGTGTCTGAGGCCAGATTTGAACTCAGGTCTTACTGACTCAAGGTTCTGGTGCTCTACTCACTGTGACACCTAGCTGCCCCAATGACATGTACTCTTATAAATTTGACTGAGTTCCCTGTATATTTTAGAGATGAGGCCTTTATCAGAGGCACTGGTTGTAAAAAAATGTTTCCCAATTTTCTGCTTCCTTCCTAATCTTTGCTGCATTGGCTTTGTTTGTACAGAAACTTTTCAATTTAATGTAATGAAAATTATCTGTTTTGCCTTTCATAATGTTCTCGATCTCTTGTTTGATCATAAATTCTTCCCTTCTCCATAAATCTGGCAAGTAAACTATTCCTTACTCTTCCATATTACTTATAGTATCAGCCTTTATATCGAAACCATTAACCCATTTTGACTTTATTTTGGTATATGGGGTGAGATATTGGTCTATGCCCAGTTTCTGCCATACTATTTTCCAACTTTCCCAGCAGTTTTTGTCAAATAGTGAGTTTTTATCCCAGAGGCTAGAATCTTTGGGTTTATCAAAGAGTAGATTACTATAGACATTCATTAATATCTTATGTACCTAGCCTATTCCACTGATCCACCACTGTTTCTTAGCCAGTACCAAGTAGTTTTAAGGACTGATGCTTTATGATACAGTTTAACATCTGGTATGGCTAGACCACCTTCCCTAGCATTTCTTTTCATTAATTCCATTGATACTCTAGAACTTTTGTTCTTCCGGATGAATTTGGTTACTTTTTTTTTTCTAGCTCTATAAAATTATTTTTGGTAGCTTAATTGGTATGGCACTGAATAAGTAAATTAATTTAGGTAAAGTCATTTTTATTATATTAGGTCAGCCCAACCATGAGCAGCTGATGTTTTTCCAATTATTTAGATCTAACTTTTTTTGTGTGAAAAATGTTTTGTAGTTGTGTTCATATAGGTCCTGCATTTGTTTTCGCTGGTAGACTCCCAAATATTTTATAGTGTCTACAGTAAATTTAAATGAAATTTCTCTTTCTATCTCTTGCTGTGGGGTTTCATTAGTAATATATAGGAATAGCAAGGATTTATGTGGGTTTATTTTATATCCTGCAAGTTTGCTATCATTATTTATTATTTCAAGAGGTTTTTTTTTTTTTTTTGCTTCATTCCTTAGGATTTTCTAAGCAAATCATCATGTCATCTGCAAAGACTGATAACTTAGTTTCTTGTCCTATTCTAATTCCTTCAATTTCTTTTTCTTCTCTTTTTGCTAAAGCTAGTATCTATCATACCATATCAAGTAACAGTGGTGATAATGGACATCCTTGTTTCACCCCCAATCATACTGGAAATGCATCCGGCTTTTCCCCATTACATATAATGCTTGCTGATGGTTTTAGGTAGATGCTATTTATCATTTTAAGGAAGGTTCCATTTATTCCTATCCCCTTTAGTGTTTTTAATAGGAATAGATGTATTTCGTCAAAAGCTTTTACTTCATCTATTGAGAAAGTGACATGGTATCTACTAGTTTTGTTGTTGATGCCCCCTTGGCACTCAGGATCTCCTGCTGATCTGCTGAGGTGGGGCTTGCTGCAACAACTCTGGTTCTGCCCTGGATCCCTTCAGCTGCTGCAGGAGAGACCCTTCCTTTCCATCTCCCTAGCCTCCCAACCTAAAAGATTGCTGAAATCCTAGGATTCACTGTTCCAGGATTTTTCCTGGGGCAATATTCTCCAGGTGTTTCAAGATTAAGAAGAGGGAAATGAGAGCACTTACTTTAGTCTGCCATCATGGCTCCTGGATATTCAAGTATGTGACTTGTCTGTGGGCTGATATCCCAAGAAGTTGCTGCTGCCACTTCCACAGGCCCTGCACTTCTGTCTCACCCAATTCCAAGAGATCCCCATCCTGTGCTAAGAGGTTTAGAGATTGCTAGTGCTACTGGTGATTAGAGTTTGCTGGGGCCGGGCCCACTTCCACTCCACTATTGCTGAGTCTGCACTGGTGTAGCTCGAGTAGTCTGTGATGTCCCAGCCAGGTGCAACAGATCCTTCCCGTCATCTTTCTCGTTCTATCCTGGGCTTGAAATCCACCACATTATATCTTCCAGGAGACTCTGCCTCCTCAAAATTTGTTCAAATTCACTTTTCAGAGGGACCTGACAGAATTTATGGGAGAGCTCTGGGAATTACTGCTTTCACCTTAACATCTGTTTTTAAGACTTTGAGTTCCAGATTCTCTCCCATCTTCCCTCTCCACCCACCATCATTGAGAAGGCAAGCAATATGTGTGTAGTTACACTAAATATTTCCATAAACATTATATTGTGAAAGACTAACTATATTTCCCTCCATCCTATCCCCATTTATTCTATTTTCCCCGTTGACTCTCCCTTTTCAAAAGTGTTTGCTTTTGACTAACCCCTCCCCCAATCTGCCCTCCCTTCTATCATCTCCCTCCCCTTGTCCCCTTCCCACCTACTTTCCTGTAGGTCAAGATACATAATTGAATGTGTATGTTATTCCCTCCTTAAGCCAAATCAAATGAGAGTAAGGTTCACTCATTCTCTTTCACTTTCTCCCTCTTCCCCTCCATTGTAACAGCTTTTTCTTGGGTCTTTCATGTGAGATAATTTACCTATTCTATCTCACCCTTTCTCCTCCCAATATATTCCTCTCTAACCCCTTTATTTTATTTTTTAGATCTCATCCCTTCATATTCAACTTACCTTGTGCCCTCTGTCTATATATAAATATATATATTCCCTGCAACTACCCTAATTTTTCATTCTTTTGGTTTTGTTTGATAATTTCTTGATTTCTCATAAAGTCATTAGCTTCCATTTGCTCCATTCTAATTTTTAAGGCATTATTTTCTTCAGTGAGTTTTTGGACCTCTTTTTCCATTTAGCCATTTCTGCATTCTTCTCCTCATTGACTTTTTGGACCACTTTTGCCATTTGGCTTAGTCTGTTTTTAAGGTGTTATTTTCCTCAGTATTTTTTGGTACTCTTTTAGCAAGCTGTTGTAGTAGAAATTTAGATTTGAAGAACTTTCCCACCCATTAGTATGCCATGTGACCTATTTACATGACAGGAAGCCCAAGTCACATGTGGTGGGAGAAGCATCATGACAAGAAAAGAAAGTTATGTCACAAGAAATGCAGGGACAGAGAAAAAGAGAGAAAGGGAGAGAGAGGGAGAGAGAGAGACAGAGAGACAGAGAGAGAGAGACAGAGAGAGAGAGACAGAGACAGAGAGAGAGACAGAGACAGAGCAGTTATGGCTGCTAATAGCTGCCATCATGATAGTTAGAGCTGAACAGGCTGACTTAGCTGTACTGTGAGTTTGTTTGTGGGAAGACCCCTTTTTTTAAAAATCATTTCTGAGCTCTTCCATGTCCTGAGACTAATTCATATTTTTCTTCAAGGCTTTGGATAGAGCAGTTTTGACTGTTTTCTCCTTCTAAGTTTGTATTTTAATCCTCTGGGTCACCATTGTAAATTTCTCTTCTTTTTTTCAAAAAAGTATATTCTTTTTACATTTTTTAAAATTTAATATTTTGTTTTCTCCCAAATATATGTAAAAACAATTAAAGCCCAGTTTCTGCCATACTATTTTCCAGTTTTCCCAGCAGTTTTTGTCCAACAGTGAATTCCTAACCCAGAAGCTGGACACTTTGGGTTTAGCAAAGAGTAAATTGCTGTACTCATTGACTGCTGTGTCTTATGTCGCTAACCTATTCCATTGATAAACCACTCTATTTCTTAGCCAGTAAAAAGTAGTTTTAATGACTGCTGCTTTATAATACAGTTTAAGATCTGCTATGGCTAGGCCACCTTCCCTAGAATATTTTTTCATTAATTCCCTGATATGCTGGACCTTCTGTTCTTCAAGATGAATTTGGTTACTATTTTACCCAGCTCTGTGAAATAATGTATTGTAGTTTGATTGGTATGGCACTGAATAAGTCAATTAATTTAGGTAAAACTATAATATTATTGCATTAGCTCAGCCTAACCATGAGCAACTGATGTTTTTCCATTTATTTAGACCTGACTTTATTTGTGTGAAAAGTGTTTTGTAACTGTGTTCATATAGGTCCTCGGTTTGTCTTGGTAGGTAGACTCTCAAATTTTTTTTATATAAATTTTTTTATTTTATTATTTTTTTGATATGTTTAGTTTTCAGCATTGATTTTCACAGGAGTTTGAATTACAAATTTTCTCCCCATTTCCACCCCCCCACTCCA
>CM053623.1:170698838-170756681 GCA_028646595.1 Phalanger gymnotis
TATACACACATGCACATTCCCTTCAGCCACCCAAATATTGAGGTCTCATGAATCATACACATCATCTTTCCATGTAGAAATGTAAAGAAAACAGTTCAACTTTAGTAAGTCCCTTGCAATTTCTTTTTCTTGATTACCTTTTCAACTAATACATAAAATGAAGAGCTGGTTATACAAAAAAACAATAAAATTGATAAAACCTTTCGTGAATTTGATTTTTAAAAAAGGAAGAAGAAAATCAAATTACAAGTATCAAAAATGATGAATACACCTCCAATGAAGAGGAAATTAAAACAATATTTAAGAATTATTTTGTCTAATTGTATGCCCCAAAATTTGATAATCTTAGGGAAATTGATGAATATTCACAAAAAATGTAACCAGCCCAGATTAACAGAAGAGGAAGTTAAATAACTAAACAACCCTATTTCAGAAAAAGAAATTGAGCAAGCCATCAATGAACTCCCTAAGGAAAAATCTCCACAGCCAGATGGAGTTATATGTGAATTCACCAAACATTTACAAAACAATTAATTCTCATAAGTTATAGACTATTTGGGAAAATAGGTGAAGAAGGAGTCTTACCAAATGCTTTTTATGACATAAATATGCCATAATTACTCAACCAGGAAGAGTCAGAGCAGAGAAGGAAAATTACATACCAATTTCCCTAAAGAAAATAGATTCAAAAACTTTTAATAAAATATTAGCAAGGGCGGAGTCAAGATGGCAGCTGGAAAGCAGGGACTTGAGTGAGCTCCCCCCTGCCCCACCCATGTCCATCCAAACACCTATAAAAAATGGCTCTGAACAAAATGTACAATAGCAGAACCCACGAAATAGCAGAGGGAAGCAGGGCTGTAGCCCAAGTCAGCCTGGATGGTCACTGGATGAGGTCTAGCACACAGACCTGGGAGCAGAGCAGAGCCCAGTGTGAGCCACGCGCCTGGACTAACCAGACCGGGAGTGGGGACAGAACAGGCCCTAGTGTGCTAAATCAGTGAGCTGTGGCAGTTACCAGACTTCTCAACCAACAAACACCAAAGACCATAGAGGTTAGTAGGAAAAGCTTCTGGGAAAGAGTTAAAGGAGTTTGCGGTTTGGCCACCACCCTGGAGGCAGTGGAGGTGGTGCAGCTGTGAGGCTGCTTACAGAGATACAGCTGCAGTTGCTTCTGGCCCCAGGCCCGCCTGGTGGAAGGAATTAAATGGGGGATCTAAGCAGCACTGCAGAACCAGCTTAGATATGAGTCCAGTCAGGGTTGGCAGTCCTTGGGGGAGGAGGAGTGCTGATGGAGTATTCCTGTGTAGAAAAAGCTCTGAAAAGAACAGCACAGCCCCTCTAGCTTGGGACAAAGTACTCCATACTGTACAAGCAATCATAGATGATGAAAAACTCAAGGGTCAAGTAAGTTGCCTGAGAGCATGGCCAGGAAGTGAAAATGTAATCAGATTCAGACTCAGACTTTGGAATCTTTCTTTGGTGACAAAGAAGACCAAAACATACAGCCAGAATAAGTCAACAAAGTCAAAGAGCGTACATCAAAAGCATCCAAGAAAAACATGAACTGGTTTCAGGCCATGGAAGAACTCAAAAAGGATTTGGAAAAGAAAGTTAGAGAAGTAGAGGAAAAATTGGGAAGAGAAATGAGAAGGATGAGAGAAAACCATGAAAAAGAAGTCAACGACTAGCTAAAGGAGACCCAAAAAAATACAGAAGAAAATAACACCTTAAGATAGAGGATAACCCAAATGTCAAAAGAGCTCCAAAAAGCCAATGAGGAGAAGAATGTCTTGAAAGGCAGAATTAGCCAAATGGAAAAGGAGGTCCAAAAGACCACTGAAGAAAATACTACCTCAAAAATTAGATTGGAGCAAGTGGAAGCTAGTGACTTGATGAGAAATCAAGATATTATAAAACAGAATCAAAGGAATGAAAAAATGGAAGACAATGTGAAATATCTCATTGGAAAAACCACTGACCTGGAAAATAGATCCAGGAGAGATAATTTAAAAATTATTGGACTACCTGAAACCATGATCAAAAAAAGAACCTAGATATCATTTTTGAAGAAATTATCCAGGAGAACCACCCTGTTATTCTAGAACCAGAGAGTAAAACAGAAATTGAAAGAATCCACTGATCACCTCCTGAAAATATCCCAAAAAGAAAACTAGAAATTTTGTCATCAAATTCCAGAGCTCCCAGATCAAGGAGAAAATACTGCAAGCAACCAGAAAGAAACAATTTGAGTGCTGTGGAAATACAATCAGAATAACACAAGATCTAGCAGCTTCTACATGAAGGGATCAAAGGGCTTGGAATGTGATATTCTGGAGGTCAATGGAGCTAGGATTAAAACCAAGAATCACCTACCCAGCAATGTTGAGTATCATGCTCCAAGGCAAAATATGGATTGTCAATAAAACAGAAGAATTTCAAGCTTTCTCAGTGAAAAGACGAGAGCTGAGTAGAAAATTTGACTTTCAAATACAAGAATCAAGAGAAGCATGAAAAGGTAAACAAGAAAGAGAAATCCTAAGGGACTTACTAAAGTTGAACTGTCTTATTTAAATTCCTACATGGAAAGATGATGTGTATAATTCACGAGACCTCAGTATTTGGGTAGCCGAAGGGAGGATAGATAGATAGATAGATATAGATATAGATATAAATACATAGACAGAGGGCATAGGGTGAATTGAATATGAAGGGATGATATCTAAAAAAATAAAATCAAATTAAAGGATGAGAGAGGAATATATTGAGAGAGGCAGAAAGGGAGAGTAGAATGGGGTAAATTGTCTCATATAAAAGTGGCAAGAAAAAGCAGTTCTGTAGGAAGGGAAGAAGGGCAGGTGAGGGGGAATAAGTGAATCTTGCTCTCATCGGATTTGACCCGAGGAAAGAATAACATACACATTCAATTGGGTATCTTACTCCACAGGAAAGAAGGATGAAGGAGATAAAAAAAAAGGGGGGATGATAGAAGGGAGGGCAGATAGGGGGAGGAGGTAATCAAAGGTAAACACATTAGAAAAGGGACTAGGTCAAGGGAGAAAACTGAATAAAGGGGGATAGGATAGGAAGTAGCAAAGTATAATTAGTCTTTCACAATATGAGTATTGTAATGATATACATATGGCCTATGTTGAATTGCTTGCCTTTTTAGGGAGGGTGAGTGGGGTGGGAAGAGGGGAGAGAATTTGGAACTCAAAGTTTTAAAAACAGATATTCCAAAAAAAAGTTTTTGCACGCAACTAGGTAATAAGATATACAGGCAATTGGGCATAGAAATTTATCTTGCCCTACAAGAAAGGAAGGGAAAAGGGGATGGGGGAGGAGTGGGGTGACTGGGGAATGGGGCAAAGAGAATATATGCCATCTTGGAGTGGGGGGTAGGGTAGAAGTGGGGAGAAAATTTGTAGTTCAAACTCTTGTGAAAATCAATGCTGAATACTAAAAATATTAAATAAATTAAATAAATCTCAAAAAATAAAATATTAGCAAAAAGATTACAGCAACTTATCACAAGAATAATACACCATGACCAGGTAGAATTTATTCCAGGAATGCAAGGCTGGTTCAATATTAGGGATACTATCAGCATAATTGATCATATCAACAAAAAACTAGACCATATGATTATCTCAATGGATGAAGAAAAAGCTTTTGACCAAATAGAACACCCATTCCTATTAAAAACACAAGACAGCATAGGGATGAATGGAGTCCTCTTTAAAACGATAAGTAGGATCTACCTAAAACCATCAGCAAGTGTTATATGTAATGGGGCTAAGTTAGATGCATTTGCAATAAGATTAGGATTGAAACAAGCATGTCTATTATCACCACTTCCATTCAAAATGGTACTAGAAATGTTAGCTTTAGCAGTTAGAAAAGAAAAAGAAATTGGAGGAATTAGAATAGGCCAAGAAGAAACTAAGTTATCACTCTTTCCAGATAATATAATAATATACTTAGAGAATCCTACAGAATCAAGTGAAAAACTACTTGAAACAATCAATAAATTTAGCAAATTTGCAGGATATAAAATAAACCCACATAAATCCTCGGCATTCCTATATATTACTAACAAAGCCCAACTGCAAGAGATAGAAAGAGAAAATCCATTTAAATTTACTGTAGATACTATAAAATATTTGTGAGTCTACTTGCCAAGACAAACCCAGAACTTAAATGAACACAATTACAAAACATCTTTCACGCAAATAAAAGCAGACCTAAATAAATAGAAAAACATCAGTTGCTCATGGTTAGACTGAGCTAATACAATAAAAGTGACAATTTTACCTAAATTAATTTACTTATTCAGTGCCATATCAATTAAACTACCAAAAATTATTTTACAGACCTGGATAAAATAATAATAAAATTCATCTGGAAGAGCAAAAGGTCCAGAATATCAAGAGAATTAGTGAAAAGAAATGCTAGGGAAGGTGGCCTAGTCATACCAGATATTAAACTGAATTATAAAGCAGCAATCATCAAAACTACTTGGTATTGGTTAAGAAATAGAGTGGTGTATCAGCGGAATAGATTACGTACTCAAGACACAGTATTCAACAGCTATAGCAATCTATTGTTTATAAACCCAAAGAATCCAGCTTCTGGGTTAAGAATTCACTATTTCATAAAAACTGCTTTGAAAACTGGAAAATAGTGTGGCAGAAACTGGGCATAGACCAATGTCTTACACTGTATACCGAAATAAAGTCAAAATAGGCTCACAATTTAAGTATAACAGCTGATACTATAAGCAATTTGTGAGAGAAAGTCTGATCTATGGAGCAGAGAAGAATTTTTGACTAAATAAAAGACAGCATTACAAATTTCAAAATGGATAATTTTGATGACATTAAAAAAAACCAATTCAACTAAGATTAGAAGGCAAGCAGAAAATTGGGAATTTTTACAACCAATATCCCTGACAAAGGCCTCATCTCTAAAATATACAGGGAATCGAGTCAAATTTATAGGATTACAAGTCATTCCCCAGTTGATAAATGGTCAAAGGATACGAACAGGCAGTTTTCAGAGGAAGAAATTAAAGATATCTATAGTCATATAAAAAAGGCTCTAAATCACTATTGATTAGAGAAATGCAGATCAAAACAACTCTAGGGTACCACATCTCTCCTGTCAGATTGGCCAACATGACAAAACAGGAAAATCATAAATGCTGGAGAGTATGTGGGAGAATTGGAATATTGTTGCATTGTTGGTGGAGTTTGTGAACTGATCCAACCATTCAGGAGAGCAATTTTGAACTATGCCCAAAGGGTTATAAAAACATTCATACCCTTTGACCCAGCAATACCACTTCTATGGCTGTATCTCAAAGAGATAACACAAGCGGGAAAGGGACCCATATGTACAAAAATATTTATAGCAGCTCTTTTTGTGGTGGCAAAGAATTGGAAATCAAGGGGATGCCCATCAATTGGGGAATGGCTGAACAAGTTGTGGTATATGAATGTAATGGAATACTAACTATTGTGCTATAAGAAATGGAGAAGTTGGGGATTCATAATAACCTGGAAAGACCTATGTGATCTGATGCTGAATGAGAGGAGCAAAACCAGGAGAACATTATACATGATTACAGACCCACAGGGTCTGTGATGACTAACTTTGATAGACTTGGCTCTTCTCAGCAATACAAGGTTCAAAGACAGCTCCAAAAGACTCATGATGGAAAAAGCTACCCACATCCAGATAAAGAATTACAGAGTCTAAATGCAGATTGAGGCAAACTATTTGCTCTCTTTTTTTGATTCTTTTTTGGATTTGTTTCTTCTTTCTCATGATTCATTCCATTGGTTATAATTCTTCTTTACATCTTGACTATTATGTAAATAAGTTTAATATGAAGGTATATGTAGAACCTATATTGGATTACATGCCGTCTTGAGTGGGTGGGGGGGAGAATAGGGAGGGGAAGAGAATTTGGAGCTCAAAAAGTTGAGGAAATGAGTATTGTAAACCAAAAATAAAAAATAAATTAAAAAAAAAGATTCTGGATCTCCTTTTCTAATTGGTTGACTTTCTATTCATATATTTTTCTGGAATTATTCTTATTTTCTTTTTTAGTTTTTCCTCAATCTCTCTCATTTGATTTTTAAAGTCTTTTTTAAATTCTTCAATGAATTATTTTTGGGCAGGTGTATTGGCAAGGCAATAAACACAACATCAACAATAATTTTGTGTATGCCTATGTAATTCTGTATTGCAAAATATGAGAGACTCTCCATATAGAAGGTGGAAGTGAAACATTTATTCTGACACCAGATAACCAAATCCCATAACCAATAAGTTCTACCAGTCCAAGCAGCAAGCAGCTCCTAAAACAAGTAAACCCACTTTATCATAACAGCAAAGAAATTAAAACACAATATCAAAGCATAGAGCCTTTCCATCTTGTAACCTTCCACTTCCCTACTGGGGCCTTCCCAGAAACACACTCATAGGACAGCACATGTCTGCTCATTCCCTCAGCTCTAACTGCTCTCTCTGCATTTCCTGTGACACACTTTCCTTTTCCTCTCTGCAGGCTCCTCCTACCACATGTGACTTAGGCTTCCTGTGACATAAGCAGGTCACATGGCCTATTAATGGGTGGGAAAGATATTTAAATCTAAATTGTCATTACAGCCAGTGCCTATTTCATATTATTCTTTGCGGTAGAAGAAGGTTTCTTTGCTTCAGTGTCCTCCTATGAAGATGAACCCCATTCTTCTCTATTCCTATAATAGCTCTCAATGTTTGGATTCTTTCTCCTTTGCCTATGCATTTTTATTTGTTATAGTTTACTTTTTATAATTGTCTCTAGTCCTGGGATATGGGGGATGGTGCCTCTGGCCTCAGATCCTCCTTCAGTTCTCCTCTCTGACCTTGAACTCTTACCACAACCTTCAGCCTCCTCTAATGCCCATAGCCATTGGGTCTTGCCCTGCTGCTTCTGCACTCACCCAACCTGTGCTTCTTCTCACCCAGCACAGCTGGGTCTGACATTTCTTGTCAACAGAGGTTCCCTAGACCTTCTCCAGCTCAGACACCCAACTCCCCTCATTGCCTCAGGGGTAAAAGTTCTTGTGTAAAGATACAATTATCTTTACTCTCATGTAGTTGCACTAAGCAATAAAAGAAAAATACCAGGACTCACATACATAAAAGATTTCACTTAAAATCTTTCATTTGATTTTCTTTTTGTCTCAAATTTAAATTTGTCCTGGTGTTTGTCAACATTTGATTGTAAATTCTCAGCAAGCCAAGTTTTAGGAGCATCAAACCCAAACACTCTCTTTCTCTAGAGCTTGATAACATTGCCCACAGAGACAGTTTCCAGGAATCAGGCAAGTTTACAAAATAAGGGGAATCTACAGGGACCAAGGTAGACATGTGCATGTCTACCCCATATTTTCTTCTGGAGTGATGAAAACCATATATTCTCTGGAACTAATACAAAAGTTTACCAATCTGAAACAATATTATGAATTTGAAACTTGAAGCAAACCCATTACCAATTAGGTGACTTCGATTCTGTTGAATGCATTTCCTAATTACCTTACATAGAAAATTAGACATCTCATCACTATTGGCAATATATACTCATCACATGTAATTAAGGAACGAATAATAATAGTTAACATTTGTAGTGTCTGCCCTCTGATGGCATTGTGTTGGGCACTTTACTCTCCTGTGAAGTAACATGTGAAGTAACTTGCTTAAGTTCACCCAGTTAACAATTTTCAGATCTATGCATTTTCCCAATTTGTCTTAGTGCCAAATGGTATAATAAATTCTAACATCTTAAACATCAAATTAAGAGAGACATATTTCACTCGAAATGAGACCAGAATGAATTCAGTTACCTTTTGGTTGTGCCCAGTACACAAAAAAACTTTTCTCTTCATGTGAGGCAGAAAAGGGTTAAGTGTAAGTTCTATTCCAAAGCAAAAGTCTTGAAATCTACTGGCACAGCCCCCAAACCTTTCTCTAATCAGTAAAAGGACCTTCTTTTCTTAGATCTGAGGGGAAAAAAGTTACTTCTTCCTTTTTACTTTTCCTCAGTACTGAGAACGTGGTCACTGTTCAGAAATGGAGAGAGAGAGAGAGAGAGAGAGAGAGAGAGAGAGAGAGAGAGAGAGAGAGAGAGAGAGAGAGAAAGAGAGAGAGAGAGAGAGAGAGAGAGAGAGAGAGAGAGAGAGAGAGAGAGAGAGAGAGAGAGAGAGAGAGAGAGAGAGAAATTTTTACAAAGAATTTTTTCTTTCCAAGAAAACTCATCAATCTTTCCAGTCCAACCTCAGCACTTAGAAGTTTTTCTTTTCTCTCTGGCTGCATTTTAAATCTTATAAGGTGGCAGATTACACACAGACACACCACACAGAGACACAAACAAAACAGATCAACATAAGAAGTACAGAGTGATGCTGATAAGGACAGGGAGAGAGAGGAAATTCAAAAGCTCGGAGAGATTTGTTAGAAATCTCTAATCACAAATCAGATGATTTTGCAGGGGATCTTCTAGATCATATTGAGACCAGGAAGTATTACAGCTTGGTAGTCCAACGAGATGGGGAGTGGGAACTGTCCCCCCACCTTTTCCTTTTTTTGCTGTAAGTTGTAGAAAGAAAGACACCGAAATGCTCCTGTAGTCACTCACCTCTACTTCATCCTGGGGAGGGAGAAACAAACTACAGATGTTCTCAAAACAAGGTGGTCCTTGTCAAGGGGGAACTTTGCCCATGCCTGTGGCAGGCTAGACCCAAAGGCCCAACGAGTCTTCTTAGGTGTTTGTGGGTGACCCAACTACAGCAGGAAGGGAGGGGAGGCTTACCTTTTCCTTTACTGGAAGAGGGCTTGAGACCCTAGAGTATCCCCTTATGGGCCACCATAAAATGTTGGGGTGCTAGGGCCCCCAAAAATATCAGAGTATGGGGTGGTGTCATCTAGAAATGAATTCTCAGACTCAACCCACCTTCAAGTCAAGTGGCAAAACTTTAACGTGACTGTGTAAAGTGGGCTTACCTCCTTAGCAAACTTAAAATCTAGTGGAGATTGACATTTAAGCTTTCATGAGGAAAACATAACTATGCTAATTAGGTGGTGTGGGGTAGGATGAAGGAGTGGTCAGTTCTTAAAGGAACATGCAATTCCTCTTGCCTAGTGTGCACGTGTCCTACCCAGAATTCTTTACAGGTTTGAAATCCTGGGGAGGAGGTGCTTCTAAGGGGAATGTTTTTATTTTATTTATTTTTATTTTTTTTAAGTTTATCTATTTAGTTTTAGTTTTCAAAATTCATTTCCATAGGACTTTGAGTTTTAAATTTTCTCCTTCCTCCCTTCCCCCCTCCCCAGGACAGCAAGCAGTCTGATATAGGCTCCATATATACATTCATAATAAGCATATTTCCACATTGGTCATGTTGTAAAGAAGAATTAGAACCAACGGGAGAAACTATGAGAAAGAAGACACACACATACAAAAAGGGAGCAAACAGTATGCTTCGATCTGCATTCAGATTTGACTCTCTGGATGTGGACAGCATTTTCCATCATGAGTCTTTTTGAGTTGTCTTAGATTCTTAGATCCTAAGAAGAGCTAAGCGTGTGGAAGCCAGTTATCACACAATGTTGCTGTTACTATATACAATGTTGTTCTGGTTCTGCTCACTTCACTCACCATCAATTCATACAAGTCTTTTCAGGTTTTTCTGGTCTGCCTGCTCATCATTTCTTACGGCACAATAGTATTCCATTATATTCATATACTATAACTTGTTCAGCTGTTCCCCAATTGATGGGCACTTCTTTGATTTCCAATTCTTTGCCACCACAAAAAGAGCTGCTATAAATATTTTTATACATGTGAGTCCTTTTCCCATTTTTATGATCTCTTTGGGATACAGAGCTAGAAGTTATATTGCTGGCTCAAAGGGTATGCACATTTTTATAGCCCTTTGGCCTTAGTTCCAAATTGCATCCAGAATGGCTGGATCAGTTCACAAACTCCAGCAACAATGCATTTATGTTCCAATTTTCCCACATCTTCTCCAGCATTTATAATTTTCCTGTGTTGCCATGTTAGCCAATCTGGTATGGTAGGTACATATGGTACCTCACAGTTCTTTCAATTTGCATTTCTCTAATCAATAGTGATTCAGAATATTTTTTTCTTATGACTATGAATAGCTTTAATTTCTTTCTCTGAAAACTGCTTGTTTATATCTTTTGACCATTTATCAATTGGGGAATGACTTGTATTCTCATAAATTTGACTCAGCTCCCTATGTATTTTAGAAATGAGGCTTTATGAGACACACTGGCTGAAAAAATTGTTTCTCAGCTTTCTGCTACCCTTCTAATATTGCTGAATTGGCTTTGTTTATGCAAAAACTTTTCAATTTAGGGTAATCAAAAATCATCCATTTTGCATTTCATACTTTTTTATCTCTTGTTTGGTCACAAATTCTTCCATTTGCCACAAATCTGACAGGTAAACTATTCCTTGTTCTCCCAGTTTGCTTATAGTATCAGCCTTTATACCCGAATCATGTGCCCATTTTGACCTTATCCTGGTATATGGTGTAAGATGTTTGTCTGTTTCTGCCACACTACTTTCCAATTTTCTCAGCACTTTTTGTGAAATACTGAGTTCTTATCCCAGGAACTGGAGTCTTTGGGTTTATCAAACAATAGATTACTACAGTCATTAACTATTTCATCTTGTGTACCTAACCTATTCCACCAATCCACCACTCTGTTTTTTAGCCAGTACCAAGTAGTTTTGATGATTGCTGCTTTATAATACAATTTAAGATCTGGTACAGTTAGGACAAAGGGTGTCTTTTTAGGTCTGCTACATCATTAAGTCAACTAGTGACCATGGCCTTCCAGTTCGTTGCTAGTCAATGTCTTCTTTATATAAGATAGCCTCAAGAGCTGGTATCTATAATTTCATCTCTGGATTGTATATAGTAACTGTGGAAGTCAGTCAGTGCAAGATAGTTCTGTCTATACAAGGAATTTTTACAGGGTCAGCTTGTTCCTGTAGTAGAAAGGGATAGTATTCCTCATTGGGGCCCACTCATGTGTTCCTGCAGAGGCATGGTCTTTAGCTAAGGTCCAATCACCCACCAGACTCAGAGTGCAGAAAGAAACTTATATGAGGGAAGTGCGGTGAAACATGGCCAATTTTTTGACTATGTCAAGTAAAAGAAAAAAAAGCAGTTTTGTTTTCCTTTTATTCTCAGTGTAGGGAAAGAAAATGACATATATTATATTTATATAATATAATATATAATATATTATGATGTATAATATATAATTATATATTAAATATAATATATAATGTAATATATCATATAATATATCATGTTATATATGAATTATAATATGTTATTATATTATATATTATAACATAACATTAACATATTATATTATATGTTATATTATACTATTATATTATATATTATGTTTTATATTATACTATATTATATCATGTTATGTTATGTTATGTTATGTCATGTCATGTCATATCATATCATATCATTTATGTTCTATTCTATCATATCATATCATATCATATTATATATTACATATATTATTATAAAATAAATAATATAAATAATAAAAAATAATAACTGAAATAATCCACCAACAGCCTGCAAGACACACCAAAACGAAAACTTCTAGGAATATTATAGCCTAATTCCAGAGCTCTGTTTCAACAATTAGTCTAGCAGCTGCTGTGGGGGGTGTAATATCAACAACAACCAGCTCACAGAATGTTGCAAGCTCAGGTTCTTTTGATTTGCTTTACTAAGGAAAGCAATGTTAAGGGTTCAGCTACCTTACTTTAATAGAGCATACAAATACAGTTCACTTAGTTCAGGGGAAAAGGCCAACACCCTGAACTTCAGAGCAAATACAAACAAATTACAAACACTGACAGACAGGCCAAATACAATTTATAGTTACCAACATCTAAGTTCAACCAGGAAGCTCATAACAAGGCGTGGCCCAGAGTCATGCAAGGCAACACTGCTGTAGGTTAGAGAAAGCCAACCCCTGGTTTTATATCTTTTTTAGGGTTGAGGGTGAGTCACACATACGGCTCACCCACATGACCTAAAAACGTGACAAACATGCAATTTAAACCCACATGGTCTAAATGCCTCTGATGTCACAAACATGTCACTCAAACCCATATAAACTAGGCTTTCCCATGAGGCAAGGAGGTCATCAAGGACTCCTAATTTAATCAAGGAAATAAAGGCCAAACTCTTCAAGTGCACTTGGTTGAACTAAGTGCTAAGAGCCCATTTTGATTCCCAACACAAGTTCCCAAATCAAAGAGAAAATATTGCAAGCAGAAATAGCAAGAAAATATTGTAACCATTCAAATACCACGGAGCCAAAGTCAGGATCAGACAAAATTTAGTAGCTACCACATTAAAGGAGCTGAGGACTTGGGATATAATATATGGGAAGGCAAAGCAGCTAGGATTACAACCAAGAACAACCTAACCAGCACAACTGAACATAATCTTTCAAGAGGGAAACAGAAATGTAATAACACAGAGGACTTTAAGGTAGTCCTGGTGAAAAGACCAGAAATGAATAGAAAATTTGATTTTAAAATACTAGACTCGGTGGAGCCAAGATAGCCACATGAAAACAGCATCTTACTGGAGCTCTTTCACATATTCTGTCAGATTCCTATAAAAAAGTGAATCTGAGTAGATTTGAGAGAGTTAGAAACTGCGAGAAGTCTGAGTGAGGCAAATTTCCAAACCAGGAGAGTCCAAAAGGTCGGTGGGATGAATCTGTTGGCTGGGAGAGCACTCAGCGTGCAGAGTTGCTCCAGAGCAGCACCAAAGCAGAAGTGGCAGCAGAAACCAAAGTGCAAGACAGGCTGGGAGAAAGCTGGGCACCCCAAACCAGCAGAGATCCCCAGGCCTTGCAATACAGGATGCCTGTCTATGGAAGCAAAGAGAGGCAGCAGTGCAATGTCACCAGCCGTGAGACATCAACTCCTGGCGCTTGCAGCCAAAAGGTATGAAATGCCTCTTCTTGAACTTCCAGGAGACATAATGGCCAAGTAAACAGCTCTAATCCCTCCCCCCACCCGGACCCAGAGAATTCCTCTGGGAAAAAAACACTGGAAAAGAGGAGACAGAAGTAGGGCTTCAGTGGCTGAGCAGTGGGAATTCCTGAGCCCCAGAGGGGCAGAGCCAGCAGGGGTCAACACCAGGAGCCCAGACATACCCTTGCAACCCCAGGGGAAGTGGCAGACACCACCACAAACAACAAACAGCTGAGACCATTGCTGAAGAGCTACAGTGATGGAGAGCAGCACCAGGGGAAGTGGAGGCTTCAGGCAGCCAGACCCTCCCCCCGCCCCCACATCAGGAAACTGAAGGCTATCTTACACAAAGCCAGTAACTAGACTCACAATCCTCAGAATAAGAAACCTGGGACAGAGAGCCCTGAGCCCCAAAAGCAGAAATTCATTGTAAAACCAGGAAAACGCTAACCAGCACAAAGAAGAAGACAAAAAAAAAAAAAAAACGAAGACCACAGATTCTTTTTATGGAGACAGGCATGATCAAAATACCAATTTGGAAGAAGATAGCAATGACACTATAGCCACATCTGATATCTCAAAAGGGAACGTGAACTGGTCTCAAACCCAAAGAGCATTACTGGAAGAGATAAAGGAGGATTTCAAAAACCAAATTAGGGAGGTGAAAGAAAAAAATGGAAAAAAAAACAATGATGAAATCAGGTCCTTAAAATATAAGATTGGTGAAATGGCTATGGAGATTCAGAATCTAAATAGTGAAACTGGCACCCTGAGAGGTAAAATAAACCAACTGGAAAAAGAGACTCAAAAGCAAAACAAAGACAGCAACTCATTAAAAATTAGAATTGAGCAAGTGGAAGCTAATGACTCTATGAGGCATCAAGAAGTAGTCAAACAAAATGTAAAGAATGAAAAAATAGAAAAAAAAATGTGAAATATCTGATTGGAAAAACAACTGACCTGGAAAATAGATCCAGGAGAGACAATTTAAGAATTATTGGTCTACTGGAAATCCATGATGAAAAAAAGAGCCATGACAGTATCTTTGAAGAAATTATCAAACATACCTACCTAGAGATCCTAGAAACAGAGAGTAAAATAGTCATTGAAAGAATCCACTGATCACCCCCTGAAAGAGATCCCAAATTCAAAACACCAAGAAATATTATAGCCAAATTTCAAAATTACAAAGTCACGGAGAAAATACTGCAAGCAGCCAAAAAGAAACAATTCAAATATCATGGAACTAGTCAGGATCACACAGGATCTCTCAGCTTCTACATTAAATGACAGGAGAAATTGGAATATGGCATTCTGAAGGGCAAAGGAGCTGGGACTACAAACAAGGATCAACTACCCAGCAAAATTAAGCATAATTTTTCAGGCAAGGAGATGGAATTTCAATGAAATAAGGGGAATCCAGACATTCCTGTTGAAAAGGCCAGAACTCAATGGAAAATTTGACCTCCAAATACAAAACTCAAGAGAGACATAAAAAGGGAAACAAGGGGGAAAAAACCCCATGAACCTTATTAATGAATAAGGGCAAATTGGTGACATCTTTATATAGGATTATATCATAATATGTATGTTACATATATGTATATATACATATATGTCAATCTTGAGAATAGTACAGCCATTATAACAATTGAAAAGGATACACATAGACTGTGAATGTCTGTATAAAATAACTGATATAAGGATAAAAAACATAATTAAGAGATGTAAAGAGAGGGTTATGGGAGAAGAGGTAAGGAGGTAGTAGAAAAGGGTAAATTACATCAAATGAAGAGGCACAAAAACACATTATAGTAGAGGGAAAGAAGAGAGGGAGAAGAGCAGTATTTGAGCTTTACTCTCATTTGATCTGGTTCAAAAAGAGAATAATATATCCTGATAAGTACAGAAGTCTAACTTGTCCTACAGGCAGTAGAAGGGGAAAGGGGGAAAAAAGGGAGGGGGTGGTCAGAAGGAAGGGAAGAAGTAGCAAGTGGAAAACGGTAAGATAAGGGAAGGGAATCAAGAGGGAGGGTAAACTGAGGAAGGCGGCGGTCAAAACAAAACTTTGTTGAGGAATGGAAGGGGAAAGGGAGAAATAAAAGCATAAAAAGGGGGGAAAATAGGATGGAGAAAAGTATACAGAGAGAAATCATAAGTGTGAATGTGAATGGGATAAAATCTCCCATAAAACAGAAGCAGATAGCAGAATGGATTAAAAACCATAATCTTACAATATGCTGTTTACAAGAAACACATTTGAAACAGGGAGATACACACAGAGTAAAGGTAAAAGACTGGAGTAAAATATATTGCGATTCAGCTAAAATAAAAAAAGCAGGTGTAACAATCCTAATCTCAGAAAAAGCAAAAGTAAAGATAGATTTAATTAAAAGACATAAGGAAGGACACTAAATCCTGTTAAAAGGCACCATAAACAATGAAGCAATATCATTGTTTAACATAAATGCACCAAGTGGTATGGCATGCACATTCTTAGAGAAGAGGTTAAAGGAATTACAGGAAGAAACAGAGAGCAAAACCATAATAATGGGAGACCTCAACCTACCCCTCTCTGAACGTGTTAAATCTAACATCAAAATAAATAAGAAAGAAGTTAAGGATGTGAACAGAATTTTAGAACAGGCAGATATGATAGACCTCTGGAGAAAAGTGAATGGGGTTAAAAAAAGAACATACTTTTCTCTCAGCAGTATATGGCACATACTCAAAAACTGACCATGTACTAGGGCATAAAAATCTCATAATCCAGTGAAGAAAGGCAGAAGTAGTCAAAGCATACTTTTCAGATCATGATGCAATGAAAATTATTTGTAATAAAGAAACATGGAAAAATAAGCTAAAAATTAATTGGAAACTAGATAATCTAATTCTAAAGAATGAGTGGGCCAAAGAAGAAACCAGAGAAACAACAACTTCATTCAAGAGAATGACAATAATGAGACAACATACCAAAACTTATGGTATGCAGCAAAAGCAGTTCTTAGGGGAAGTTTTATATCTCCAAATGCTTACATGAATAAAATAGAGAAAAAGGAGATCAATGAATTGGGCACACAACTGAAAAAGCTAGAAAAAGAACAAATTGAAAATCCCCAATTAAATACCAAATTAGAAATACTGAAAATCAAAGGAGAGATTAATAAAATTGAAACCAAGAAAACTATTGAATTAATAAATAAAAGAAAGAGCTGGCTTTATGAAAAAACCAATAAAATTGATAAACTTTTGGTCAAATTCATCAAAAAAAAGAAAGAAGAAAATCAAGTAACCAGTATCAAAAATGAAAAGGGTGAATTCACCTCTAATGAAGAGGAAATCAAAACAATAATTAGGAATTATTTTGCCCAATCGTATGCCCATAAATTTGACAATCTTAGGGATATGGATGAATATCTACAAAAACATAAATTGCCCAGGTTAACCGAAGAGGAAGTAAAATTTCTAAATAACCCCATCTCAGTAAAAGAAATTGACCAAGCCATCGATGAATTCCCTAGGAAAAAAATCTCCAGGGTCAGATGGTATTACATGTGAATTTTATCAAACATTTAAAGATCAATTAATTCCTATACTTCGTAGACTATTTGGGAAAACAGGTGAAGAAAGAGTCCTACAAAATTCTTTTTATGACACAAATATGATACTAATACCCAAACCAGGTAGAGCCAAAACAGAGAAAGAAAATTATAGACCCATTTCCCTAATGAATATTGATGCAAAAATTTTAAATAAAATATTAGCAAAAAGATTGCAGCAACTTATCACCAGAATAATACACTATGACTGGGTAGGATTTATTCCAGGAATGCAAGGCTGGTTCAGTATTAGGAAAACTATTAGCATAATTGACCATATCAGCAACAAAACCAGCAGAAACCATATGATCATCTCAATAGATGCAGAAAAAGCCTTTGACAAAATACAACACCCATTCCTATTGAAAACACTAAAAAGCATAGGAATGAATGAAGACTTCCTTAAAATTATAAATAGCATCTACCTAAAACCATCAACAAGCATTTGTAATGGGGATAAGCTAGATGCATTCCCAATAAGATCAGGGGTGAAACAAGGATGTCCATTATCACCCCTGCTATTCAATTTGGTAATAGAAATGTTAGCTGTAGCAATAAGAGGAGAAAAAGATATTGAAGGAATGAGAATAGGCAAAGAAGAAACCAAATTATCACTTTTTGCAGATGATATGATGATTTACTTAGAGAATCCTACAGGATCAAGTAAAAAAAAAACTACTTGAAATAATCAACAACTTTAGCAAAGTTACAGGATATAAAATAAACCCACATAAATCCTTGGCATTCCTATACATTACTAACAAAGCCCAACAGCAAGAGATAGAAAGAGAAATTCCATTCACAGTTACTGTAGACACTATAAAATATTTCAGAGTTTATCTGTTAAGACAGACCCAGGGACTACATGAACATAATTATGAAACAGTTTTTATGTGAATAAAGTCAGATCTAAATAAATGGAAAAATAATAAAAATGACAATTTTACCTAAATTAAACTATCTATTCAATGCCATACCAATTGAACTACCACAAATTATTTTACAGAGCCAGATAAAATAATAACAAAATTCATCTGGAAGAACAAGAGGTCTAGAATATCTAGGGTATTAGTTAAAAGAAATGCTAAGGAAGGTGGCCTAGCCACACCAGATGTTAAACTGTACTATAAAGCAGTAGTCATCAAAACTACCTGGTACTGGCTAAGAAACAGAGTCATGGATCAGTGGAATAGGATAGGTACACAAGATGGAGAAGTCAATGACTAAAATCTACTCTTCAATAAACCAAAAGAATCCAGCTTCTGGGCTAAGAATTCACTATTTCACAAAAACTGCTGGGAAAATTGGAAAATGGTGGGGCAGAAACTGGGAATAGACCAATATCCTACATCACATACCAAAATAAAGTCAAAATGGGTACATGATTTAGGAATACAGGCTGATACTATAAGCAATATGGGAGAGCAAGGGATTGTTTACCTATCAGATTTATGCAAAAGAAAAGAATTATGACACAACAAGAGATAGAGATCATTACAAAATGCAAAATGGAAAATTTTGATTATGTTAAATTGAAATGTTTTTGTATAAAAAAGCCAATATGGCAAAGATTAGGAGGGAAGTAGAAAATTGGGAGAAAATCTTTACAACTAGTGTCTCTGAAAAAAGGCCTCATCTCTAAAATGTACAGGGAACTGAGCCAAATATATAGGAATACAAGTCATTCCCCAATTGAGAAATAGTCAAAGGATACGAACAGGCAGTTTTCAGAGGAAGAAAGTAAAGATATCTATAGAAATATGAAAAAATGCTCGAAATCATTGCTGATTAGAGAAATGCAAATCAAAACAACTCTTAGGTACCACATCTTTCCTGTCAAATTGGCTAACATGACAAAACAGGAAATTGTAGATGCTGGAGAGGATGTGGGAAAATTGGAATATTGTTACATTGGTGGTGGAGTTGTGAACTGATCCAGCCATTCTGGAGAGCAATTTGGAACTATGCCCAAAGGGCTTTAAAAATGTTCATACCCTTTGACCCAGCACTACCACTTCTAGGGTTGTATCCCAAAGAGATCACGCAAAAGGACCCATATGTACAAAATATTTATAGTGGCTCTTTTTGTAGTAGCAAAGAATTGGAAATCAAGGGAATTGATTGGGGATTGGCTGAACAAGTCGTGGTATATGAAGGTAATGGAATACTTATTGTATTAATTAATTAATTAATAATACTTATTGTGCTACAAGAAATGGGGAAGATATGGACTTCATAATAACCTGGAAAAACCTACACTAGATAATGCTGAGTGAATGGAGCAGAACCAGGAGAACATTATACACAACCACAGATATATGGATTCTGTGATGACTAACCCTGATAGACTTCACTCTTCTCAGCAATGCAAGGCTTAAATATAACTCCAAAGGCCTCATGATGGAGAGAGCTATCTACATCCAGAGAAAGAACTATGGAGTCTGAATGCAGATTGAGGCACACTTTATGCTCACCATTTTTCCCTTTGTTCTATTTTCCTCTTATTTTTTTTTTTGGCTTTTGTTTCTTCTCTCTCATGATTCAATTCATTTGTCATAATTCTTCTTCACAACTTGACTACTGTGTAAATAAGTTCAATGTGAGGTTATATGTAGAAGACATATCGGATTCCATGTTGTCTTGGGAAGGGGGCGGAGAAAATCTGGAACTCAAAATTATGTGGAACTGAGTGTTGTAAACTAAAAATAAAAATCTTAATTATAAAAAAAAATCAAGTAAGAGAGGTAGAGAAAATGAGACTGATACAAGAAAATCATGAAAAACAAGTCAACAGTTTGGTAGCAAGAGACTGCAAAAAGTAATGAAGACAGTAACACCTTAAAAAACAGACTTGGCCAACTGGGAAAAGAGCTCCGAAAGTTCACTAGAGAAAATATTGCCTTACTTTTTCACAATGAGTTTGCCCCCAGAACACAGGTGTTATGAAAACCTTTGCTAAACCTCCACAAAAATTGGCAAGGAAAAGACTCAAATTAACATCGTCGTCACCAGACACATAGACTCTGGCAAGTCCATCACTACTGGCCACTTCATCTACAAATGTGGTGGAATTGACAAGAGAACCATTGAGAAGTTCAAGAAGGAAGCTGCTGAGATGGCAAAGGGCTCCTTCAAATATGCCTACGTCTTGGATAAACTGAAGACTGAACATAATCGTGGTATCACTATTGATATCTCTCTATGCAAATTTAAGAGCAGCAAGTAATATGTGACCATTATTGATGCTCCAGGACAAAGAGACTTTATCAAGAACATGATTACAGGCACATCTCAGGCTGACTGTGCTACCCTGATTGCTGCTGCTGGTGCTGGTGAATTTCAAGGTGGTATCTCAAAGGATGGGCAGACTCATGAGCATGCCTTTCTGGCCTACACACTAGGCGTTAAACAACTGATTTTTGGTGTAAACAAAATAGATTTCTCTATAGAAGAGATATGAGAAAATTGTCAAGGAAGTCAGTATCTATACTAAGAAAATTGTCTACAACCCTGACATAGGAGCTTCTGTGCCAATTTCAGGTTGGAATTTTGGCAACATGCTGGAGCCAAGCTCTAATATGCCTCGGTTCAAGGCATGGAAAGTCACTTGTAAACATGGCAATGTTAATGGAACTACACTGCTTGTAGCTTTAGATTGTATCCTGCCACCAACTTGTCCCCTTCATCTACCCCTCCAAGATGTCTACAAGATTGGTGGTGTTGCTACTGTACCTGTTAGCAAAGTGGAAACTGGTGTTCTAAAACCAGGCATGGTGGTCACCTTTGTCCCAGTCAATGTAACAACTGAAGTAAAGTTTGCTGAAATGCACCATGAAGCTTAGAGTGAACCTCTGCCAGGGAATAACGTTGGTTTCAATGTCAAGCATGTGTCTGTCAAAGATGTCCACCATGGCAATGTGGCTGGTGGTAGCAAGAATGACCCACCTATAGAAGCAGCTGGTTTCACTGAACAGGTTATTAGCCTGAACCATCAAGGCCAAATAAACGCTGGCTATGCACCCCTTCTGGATTGTCCCACTGCTCACATCGTTTGCAAGTTTGCTGAACTGAAGGAGAATATTGATTGTCATTCTGGTAAAAAGCTGGAAGATGGCCCTAAATTCCCGAAATTCTGAATGCAGATTGAGGCATACTTTATGCCCACCTTTTTTTCTCCATTTTTCTTACTGTTGTTTTTGGGTTTTTTTTTGGTTCTGTTTCTTTTTTCTCATGATTCATTGCATTGGTCATAATTCTTCTTCACAACTTGACTCGTGTGCAAGTAAGTTCAATGAGAAGTTATACATAGAAGATATATCAGATACTATGCCATCTTGGGTTGGGAGTGGGTGGTGGAAGAAACCCTAGAACTCAAAATTATGTAGAATTGAGTGTTGTTAACTAAAAATAAAATTTTTTTCAAAAATTTAAAAAGAATAAAATAAAATAAAATACTAGACTCAAGAGAAGCATAAAAAGGTAAAACATGAAAGAAAAATCATAATGGAATCAATAAGGTTGATCAGTTTACATTCCATATTTGGGAAGATCTTATGGGAGTGAGTTAATTATATTGGGATGATTTCAAAAAAATGGATGGATATGAAAGAGGGACCCAATGTGGGGAAAAGGGGGAAGAGAGAGGAAGACTTGGAAAAATTATCCCACATTAAAGGGGTACAGAAGGAAGAGTTTTTGTAAAAGAGAAAATGGTTGGGGGGAGGCAATCTTGAAACTCACCCTAATCTGAATTGGTTCAAAGATGGAAAAATTAATAATACACTCTATTGGTATAGGAATATATCTTGGAATAAATCTATATGGAAGTAGGAGGGGAAGGGGATAAGAGAAAGGAGGTGGAAAATAAAAGAGAACAGTGAGGCAGAGGTCAAAAGCTAAACACATTTGAAGAGGGACAGAGTAAAAGGAGAGAGAAAGAGAGAGACACACAGAGAGACAGAGACAGAGACAGAGAGAGACAGAGACAGAGAGAAGGATAAACAAAAGAAAATGGGATGGATGGAAGTTCACACTTAGTAATCATAACAGCGAATGTGATTGAGATGAATTCACCCATAAAATAGAAGTACATAGAAGAATGGATTAGAAACCAAAATCCAACAACATATTTTTTATAAGAAACACACTGAAACAGAGAGACACACACAGAGTTAAATAAAGGTCTAGAGAAGAATTTATTACACTTCAGCTGAAGTTGGTTGGTTAGTTGTTGTCCTTTATTCTCAAAGAGGACCAAAATGACATCACTATACTTAAATCAAGAGTCAATGTGTCCGACTGTGACTGATCAGGCTAATATGAGCTCAGAATGCTCTACCACATGTCAGGCATAGTCCATGTGAATATTTGGAGTGGATACCCCAAATGTGAGCATCCTGCATTTCTTTTTATCTGTTTCAATTCTGCTTTGCTCATAGCACAGGACCTTCTCTGAAGTGGGAATGCCATGATGAGTGGCCTTGCACCAATATCTCCCATGTCACACAATCAATTCCAAAGTTCTTGAGAGAGACCTTCAGAGTGTCCTTGTATTGCTTCTTCTGACCACCATGTGAATGCTTGCCTTGTGTGAGTTCCCCATAAAATACTCGTCTTTGGCAAGTGTGTGTTTTGCATTTGAACAGCTTGGCCAGCCCATCAAAGTTGTTTTGTTTGAAGCAGAGTTTGAATGCTTGACAGTTTAGTTTGAGTAAGGCCCTCAGTGTCTGGTACCCTATCCTGCCAGGTGAACTTCATAATCTTCCTAAGACAATTCAAATGTAAGCAATTCAGTTTCCTGGCATGGCACTGGTAGACTGTCCAGGTTTCACAGGCAATGATTGCAGACAAAGCAAAAATAAAAACAGACTGAATTAAAAGAGGTAAGCACAGAAACTACATCTTCTAAAAGATACCACAGACAATGGATTAATACCAATATTAAACATGTATGCACCAGACAGCATTACATACAGATTCTTAAAGGAAGAATTAAATCAGTTACAGGAGAATTAGACAGTATACAAGTGGAGGCTTTCAGCATTCTCCTTTTAGAGCTCTACAGAATCTAACAATAAAATAAATAAGAAAAAAGTTATGATGAATAGAATTTTAAGAAAGTTAGATATGATAGACCTCTGTAGAGAACTAAATGGGAATAGAAAGGAGTATACCTTTTTTATCAGCTATACATGACTCCTTCACAAAAATTAACCCTGTATTAGGTCATAAAAAACTCACAAAGTCAAAAAAGAATAAATATTAAATGCACCCTTTTCAAACCATAATGCAAGAGAAATTATATTAGTTAAAAGGCTGTGGAAGCATGCATTAAAAATTAATTGGAAACTAAATAATCTAACCTTAAAGACAGAGTGGGTAAGAGGACAAATAATAGAAATAATCAATAATTTCAATAAAGATACTGACAGCAATGAGACCAAAATATCAAATACATAGGATACAACCAAAGCTTTATTTGGAGGGCATAATTATATCTCTAAACACTTACATAAATAAAAGAGATAAAAAGCAGATCAACTAAAAAACACTGGAAAAGAATAAATTTAAAATCCCCAATTAAAAATCAAAATGGAAGTCCTGAAAATCAAACAAGAGAATAATTTTTAAAAATATAAAACTAGGAGTTAATTTTATGAAAAGAAAAAACAATAAAATAGAAAAACCATTGGTTAGTTTGATTTTTTAAAGACGAAAAAGAAGACCAAATTACCAGCATCAAAAATGAAAAGGCTGAATGCACCACCAGTGAAGATGAAATTTAAATGATTATTAGGGCTTATTTTGCCGAATATATATGCAAGTAAAACCGACAATCTAAGCAAAATGGATGAATATTTATAAAAATATAAACTGCCCAGATTAACAGAAGAGAAAATAACTCTACCTTAGAAAAACAAATTGAGCAAACCATCAATGAGCTTTCTAAGGAAAAGTGATCAGGATCAGATGGATTTGCAAGGAATTCTATCAAACATTTAGGAATAATTAATCCCAACACTACATAAACTACAAAACATAGAGAAGTCCTACTAAATTTCTTTTATGAGACAAACATAGTTTTGATCCTAAACCAGAGAGAGTCAAAACACAAGTTATATAAATCAATTTTCCCAATGAATGCAAAAATGCAAAAATTATAAGTAAAATTCTAGCAAAGAGATTTCAGCAATATATCACAGGGATCATACACTATGATCACATGGGATTTATACCAAAAATGCAGAGTTAATTCAATATTACAAAATTATTAACATAATTGGCCATATCAATGACAAAACAAACAGAAATCATATGATAATCTCAATAGATGCAGAAAAAGACTTTTAATATAATACAATACCCAGCTCAGTGGATAAACTGCTGAGACTTGAATCAGGAATACGCATCATCCTAAGTTCAAATCTGGACTCAGACACTTACTAGTTGTGTGACCCTGGGCAAATCACTTAACCATGTTTTCTTCAATTTTCTCATCTGTGAAATGAGCTGGAGAAGCAAATGGCAAACCACTGCAGTATCTTTGCCAAGAAAACCCCAAATGGGGTCATAAAGAGTTGGACAGGAAAAAAAAACAACTGAAGAACAACAAATTTGCCATAATAAGGAAGAATCCACTTATTCCTATGTTTTCTAGTATTTTTAACTAATGTTATATTTTATTAAGAACTTTTTTTCTACCTCAATTTATAAAACTTTTTCTAACTCAATTTATAAAATATGATTTTTAGTGTTCATCTTAATGTGGCTAATTATGTTTATAGTTTTATGAATATCAAACTATCCATGATTTCCTAATATAAATCCAACTAGTTCATAGTGATATGTTGTTTTCTTTTTGTTACATGTTGTATGTTTTTCCTAATATTTCATTAAAAAATTTTCCATCAACATTCTTTAGGTTATTGGTCTTTTGATTTCTTTTTCTGTTTTTCCTCTCCATGGCTTTGGAATTATGAGGATTGACCTAGCTGACAGACTCCATGTTTGACCACTGATTGACTCACAGATGTTCCAAGGCATTCCTATGAAACCCAAGATTGATTTAGTCAACTTCATTTAGTCAAGGAATGCAAAGCTCCCTTGATTATGAAACTTCTTGTAATCTATGTATGCGAGGTACATACATTTTATGAAAACTTTGCTACTCACAATGCCTTTTGATCAATAAGGGGGTAGGGGTTTACGGTCCAGACCAACTGCTAAGATTCCTAAAGTCTTGCTCCCACTCAGTCTATGTGAATCCAACAATAAATGAGTGCATGAATTCAAAAATCTAGACTCTTAATCAGGGTATTCATTCCATAGTATGCATAAGCCATTGCTTGTGCACCCATGGAACTATAGGATTAGGGAACTATATACCTGCATGCCTACAATTAATAGACTGTCTGACTTGGGACTTTTTTTTAATACTACAGTTATTTTAAGTACCTCACCCATGATCTCTCTGTAGGTATCAAAAGCATTTTGTAACATAGAAGGAATTTGGTAGAATCTCATCTTGTAGGTTAAACTGTTGATATCCCTATATAGCAATAAATATTTGTAACTCTTAAGAACTTTATTACTATAAGGGCAATTAGGAGGAGTATTAGCAATTAGGGGCAATTGGAAGGACTATAGGATGCAGATATAAGATAACTTTGATGGGATGATACTCCTCCCAAAAAAAATGAGAAAGAAGATTAGGAAGAAGATGGAGGGGGGAGATAGAGTGGGGCAAATTATCTCAAAAGAAGGATGAGAAAGCTATTGTAATGGAGGGAAAGATGCAGGGTGATGGGTAAAGCTTAAACCTTAGACTTAAACCCTCATCAGAATTGGCTCAAAGAGGGAATACCATACATATTCAGTTGAATCCGTAGACAAGGGAAAATTTATGACCCAGGATGAGGAAGACAAGGAATTTTGTGGTCCAGGATAAGAGAGAAGTTTTATGGTAATTCAAGATAAGAGGAAGAGACCCCAGGGCACCTTCAGTTTAGAGAGTATACTAGGGGTTTCACAAAGTCAGCTATTAATTTTAACTCTTAGTGCACTCCACCACTAGACAGGAGAAATCTTTCGGGAAAGGAGTGAATGTCATTGTCTTCAGTAGTTTCTTCCTCCTGAAGAGGTGGAGAGTCCATTTAAGGGGCAGAGAATAGGTTGAAGACGTGTTGACAGCGTAGGGGGGCAGAATGTGGTGCCAGATGAGTTCAGGGTGGAGAGAGGCAAACCACTCAGAGACACCAAGGGTAGGGGTTGGTATCCTAAGAGCTGAAAGTGGAATTTCTGCAGCCGAGAAGACAAAGTGAATCAGGAGATTAAACAAGCATGGACCAAATATAAGAGTGAATAAAATGATTGGCAACAAGGTCACAACGGGTAAAAGAAGGAAGAGGAATCATGCCTCACAGGAAGAGGTAGGGGGAGATATCAGGCTGGAGTAGATGTTTTGCCTCCAAGAGGCTGCCTGTGATATCCTTCAAGTGCTCAAAGGATAAGTTCCATGCAGAGTTTCCAAGGAATAGGGGGAGAACAATGTAAGCTAGTATCCTGGGAATGATGTTGACATACCCAGTAATCCTGTACTCTGCCTTGCCTCACAGGTTGCCTATTTGAATGAAAGCATTAGACTTCCAGTCCTGAGGAAGGAGGCCCAACCCTAGGCATAGTGTGGGAATCAGAAATCAGTGGGATAGGAACAAGAGAAGTGGTTCAAGGTGGGGCACAGAACACAGCATAACTAGAAAACAAACAGGCAAGTCCCCTAGGTGAGGGGCTTCAATGGATAATCTTGATTACTTTTCTGATTAGTCACACCCTGCATCTTATCTCATATCTCGCATCCTGACTCTTGCTTGCTTCAACTGTCTCAGCCTCTGCATCACTATGCACCCAAATGCCTGAGTCAGAGTGGAGAGGGGAGTAAAATGAGGTTGAAGCAGCATCTAGGGAATGAGGAGAGTGTGGAACAGGTTTCCTTGTTGCATGACCATCTGCAGGTAGACAGCCGATAGTCTAGAGACACAAATCTGACAGACAAGTCCAATATGCAGGGCCCAAATAGAAGGAGCATTAAAAGTGATGCCAGGAACAAAATGTAATGGTAATCAGGGCAGGATTTTTTTTTTGCTGTTCGTCTCTTTAGGGATGCTAAGGGAATCAAATAGCTTTGATGAGTCTGGCCTTTGTTTGAATGGGGCAGATAAAGTGTTATCTTTTTCGTCTCCAAGTTTTCTCAGCACTAAAACAACCCAGAGTCATTGATTGGAAATAATGTATATGATGTGGTACTAGTGATTAACTAACTTTCCCACACCCTGGTGTTGGTGATTTCTCACACCCTAAATGGTGTCCTGAAAAGGGTATATATACTAGAAGGTTAGCATTTGACTTTTGGGTGTACACTCATTGAAAAAGTGACAAGACTGTGTGCAAGCCATTGAACCTGCCTCCCCTCTCCCTTCATAACTCAGACCGATGTTAGTGCTTCTCTGGTAACTATGTATTGCTATGGATAGATGGGTTTGTGTTATTTTCTCTGTTTATAATTAATGTATGCTTGTAATTTCTGTTGGTATTTGCCCTGAAGTTCAGGGGGCTGATCTTTTTGCCCTGAACTAAGTGAATGATATATGTTATCTTTAATTAAAGTAAGATTGTTAATGCCTTGAAGTCGCTTTCCCTAGAAAAGCAGATCAAAGAACCTGTTTTGGCAGGCTTCTGCATGCTGGTGTTATTGGTCACACACAGCCACAGTAGTTGCTAGCAACATTGTTGTTATACAAGTTAAAGCAAGATCCCCATGATGCTATCGTTTACTTTTGACATACAGGATTATCTTATCTTGTTATTTTCTCAAAAGTTTCTGCCCTGATTCCATTTCTTTTAGGAGGATCAGATGCTACTGAGGATCTGATTTTATACATGTAAATATAAGTAACAACACGTTTGCAGGTAGAAGCTTTCTATCCTTGAGTTCAGTAGTTATGCAGATGAATTTACTTATATGAGACTGGCTTTGACTTCAGTTATCATAAAAGATTTTGGAGGATATATAAGTAATTCCAAAACAGTACATATCAATAAATTATTCATAATAAAACATGTTTGTATCACAGAACACACAACATAAACAGGCATTATTCCCACAATAGCAACAAACTTTGAATGAAATTGACTTTTTCATTAATGCAAAAATATTCCACGTCACCTCCCTCTACGAAATTTGATTGCACTAAAATTCCTTTATCCAAATTGAAGATGTTTCTGATTTAGTTTCAGCAATTAATAGAATAACAGCTAGGTCCCTGAATCAGTTGTACCAATACCCAATTATTCCAATATCATTTTGAAACATTTAAGGACCTTATTCCATAGAGACATATCTAGGAACAAGCAGATAACTAGGCCAAATATCCATTTACTAAGTTAAGATGTAAAAATGAATATAATTTTAGGCTGAATAGCTCAGATCTTTTTTTTTGTAATGCTCTCCATCTCTTCTTTGGTCATAAATCCTTCTCTTCTCCATAAATCTGACAGGTAAACTATTCCTTGCTCTCCCAAATTATTCATTGTATCAGCCTTTATACCTAAATTGTGAACCCATTTTGACTTTACTTTGGTATACAGTGTAAGATATTGTTCTATGCTCATTTTCTGCCATTCTATTTTCCAGTTTTCCCAGCAGTTTTTTCAAATGGTGAATTCTTAACCCAGAAGCTGGATTCTTTGGGTTTATCAAAGAATAGATTGCCATAGTCGTTGACTACTGTGTCTTGTGTACCTAACCTATTCCATTGATCCACCACTCTATTTCTTAGCCAGTACCAAGTAGTTTTGATGACTGCTGCTTTATAATACAGTTTAATACCTGGTATGGCTAAGCCATCTTCCCCAGCATTTCTTTTCATTAATTCCCTTGATATTCTGGAGCTTTTGTTCTTTCAGATAAATTTCGTTATTAGTTTATCCAGCTCTGTGAAATAATTTTTTGGTAGTTCGATTGGTATGGCACTGAATAAGTAATTTAATTTAGGTAAAATTGTCATTTTTATTATATTAGCTCAGAGTGATTAGCAACTGATATTTCTCCATTTATATAGGTCTAACTTTATTTGTGTGAAGTGTTTTGTAATTATGTTCATATTGGTCCTGGGTTTCTCTTGGCAGGTAGACTCCCAAATATTTTATAGTGTCTACAGTAACTTTAAATGGGATTTCTCTTTCTATCTCTTGCTGTTGGGCTTTGTTAGTAATATATAGGAATGCTGAGGATTTATGTGGGTACATTTTATATCCTGCAACTTTACTAAAGTTATTTATTATTTCAAGTAGTTTTTGCTTGATTCTCTAGGATTCTCTAAGTATATCATCGTATTATCTGGAAAGAGTGACAACTTAGTTTCTTCTTTGCCTATTCTAATTCCTTCAAATTTTTTTTCTTCTCTTATTGCTCAAGCTAACATTTCTAGTACCATTTTGATTCTGGACCACTGTGTTTTACTCAAACAGGTCTGAATAAAAGTGGATTCCTCTTTTTGTCTAGATTACTCTAGAAGGGGTGATACGAGTACATATAAGTCTCTTTGACCAATACTGAATCACCAGTCATGTCCCCCCAGACCCTCATTAGAATTAAGCCCAGCTTTCATTATAGTATTCCTTTTCTTATTAGGTGTTAACCAATCAGAATTGATTGCCACTCTCAGGGCCACCCACTCTTCCAAGGGCATATAAGCCTTGAGTGATCTTTGGCATTCTAGAATGCATCTGAATGCTTTACTAATTATCTGCTGGCATTATTAATAAAATGATTAATTACCCTGAAACCATGTCTCGAATTTTTATATATTACAGTGGTAAAGAATTGGAAATTGAAGGCATTGCTATCAATTGGGGAATTACTCAAAAAGTTGTAGTATATGATTGTAATGCAAGACTATTGTGCTTATGCAAGAAATGCAAGATGGTCTCACAAAAGCCTAGGAAAACACACATAAATTGATTCAAAGTGAAGTGAGCAGAACTAGGAGAATATTGTACAGAGCAACAGCAATGTTGTGAGAATAATTCCAAAAGACTCTAAGAAGAAAAACTCTATCCACTTCCAGAGAGAGAAATGACCAACTCTCAGTGCAGATTGAAGCTTACTTTTTTCATTTTATTTTTCCTTCTGTTGCAACAATTTGGCTAGCAGCTGCAGTGGGGATGAAAAACCAACACGAGCCCAACAACAAGAATGCTGCAAGCCCAGATTCTTTTGATCTGCTTTACTAAGGAAAGCAATGTTAACGGGTTAACAATCTTACTTTTATCCAACATACAAATATCATTCACTCAGCTCAGGGGGAAAAGCCAGCATCCTGAGCTTCAGAGCAAATACAAACAGAGCAAATAAACACCAATCAACAGAAAGATTTCTGTCTGACAAAATCACAACATACAGTTGCCAGAGAAGCATCAACATCAAAGCCTAATAACAACAGCTGACCTAGAGTCACTCACCACTCCTGCTGCAACTCAGAGCTCTGAAAGAAAAAGCCAGCCTCTGGGTTTATATATCTTGTTCAAAGTCAAGGGTGAGTCACACATGCGACTCACTCACGTGACCTAAAATCGTTACAAAAATGCAACTTAAACCCACATGATCTAAAAGCCTCTGATGTCACAAACATGTCACTCAAACCCATGTAAACTAGGCTTTCCCTTGAGGCAAAAAGGTCATCAAGGACTCCTAATTTAATCAAGGAAACAAAGGCCAAACTCTTCAAGGGCACTTGGTTGAATAAGTGCTAAGAGCCCATCTTGATTCCCAATACACTTTCCTCTCTCAATCCCTCCCTACCCCCCTTCTTCCTCTCTCTCACAAGTAAATGTTTTGGCATGACTTCACATGTATAATTAATTGATATATTGCTTGCTTCCTCAACAGGTGGGGGAGGGGGAGGACGGAGAAAATTTTTAACTCAAAATGTAACAAAAACAAATGTTAAAAATAAATAAAAATTCCTTTGCTACAATACAATTATAAGCACCCAGCTTGGTCATGGAGAAGGTAAATATCCCCTTATTGTTGGGGAGCATATGGATTAGAGATTTATGGGTGTAGAGTATTGCCTTTATATTTAAGACACAGAAGATATGCCAGTTGGTTTTGTTGAACTGTCTTTTTTCTCTGAAAAAAAATTTTTTTTGGATGAAGGGTTGGCTTGCTGTGTAGAGGATGGGGGAAGGATATGTATTCAGAAATGAATATTAACTGGAAACATAAAGCAGGAAAAAAAAGAAAAATTTTAAAGAAAACTAATTCCTTTATAAGATAATAGCTTTAGAGATGGAAAAGCTTTTCAAAGCCAAGTAGCTCCAAACTGCCGTTTTACAGTTAAGAAAACTGAGGTCCCAAGAAGTGAGTTCCCCAACGTTACACAAGTAACAACTGGGAGAGGCAGAGACGGAACAAGAGGCGACTGACTGTATTTAGTTCTTGCTTCACGCTTTGCCCAATGTACTTTTCATTCAATCGCTGACCAAAGGGAGGCCTAACACAGTGAGTTTTTCCAAGTCACGTGAGGTTGTGGTGGCCGAACCAGGGCGGTTGCGCTCCGCTGAGACCGAAGCCACCCAGTCTCATTACCTCCAGCACTACATGTTACGCCCCCTTTTGCTTTTATTTCTTTTTCCCTTTCCTGTTTGGAATTGCAGTGAAGCCCCGGCTTTTGGATACTGCGCCATCTAAGGCTCCTTTCTCCCCTCTCCCTCCCCACAGTCTCAACTCTGACTTCCTTGGGTCACATCAGGGCTGCGCCTCGAGGTCTCGGTGCTTTTTCCACGCGTGACGGTTGGGACTTGAGCAGACCGAGGGCCGCAGGTTCCAAGACCGCCCAAGCCCAGTCCGGCTGCACGGGGAAAGGAGTCGCTTCACAGCACCCTACACATGATGAATTGGGTCGGGGGGCTTAGGTAAGTTGTAACCTGCATTTCGTGCTTCCTGCCAATGACAATGGCATCCTCTCCTCCTTAAGTCCAGGACCTTTAGAGTTCCCAGTTCAGGCCCCTTAAGGGCAGAGCAGTGCAGAGGTACAGTCAGGAGTACATTCACCTGCCATTATCATTCCCTCTTCTAATTAAACAAACAAATGTTGAATTAAATACCTTTGGTCTTGCCTTACTCCCATTTCAGTGCGGAAACTTTTAATTAAATGTCACTCAAATTGAAGCATTAAAACCTCCCAGAATGGCAGCAGTTTGAACCTTAATCCAAATGGTCTTTTTTCTTCTTTTAATAGTTCGAATGAGTAAGGACATAAATTGTTTTTATTATCCACAGGGAGATTGCTAATTAATGTTTCAGATTTATGTCATTAACAATATAGAAGGTAGGTGATTTGAATATATACCATGGTGCAACATTCCGTTTAAATTTCAACATATGAAGTGAGATAATGGGAGGGGAATACTGTTTTCTCGTGGAATTATTTTTTTTTTCAAAAATCATGCAACTTAGACCTGGAAATAAATACTGTCATGACTTTCAAATAAACTTTATATTTCTTTTAGCTTTTTGTTATTTGTAAAACTTCAGAATTTTAATGATTCAGGTAATTAACACTAATATAAAAATGTAACATTGAAACTAAAACTTCAGTTTTTGTATAGTGCTTCCTGATTTCATTGTACATGTTACTGTGGGTGAGGTGAGAAAATTCCCATTACCAATGCAGTTCTTAAAGAGCTCTGTAGGGCACTGAGAAGTTAAATTATTTGTTTATGGTGACATAGCCATTATTGTCAAAGATTCAGCTTGAATTCAGGTCTCTGATGACTGATGCTTGCTCTCAACCCAGTACTCCTTCTTCTTTTTACTAAAGTACTTAAAAGGGAAAACATTTTTTTATTTCATATTTGTTAGATTTTTTAACATGAATATTTGCATTACTGGAGAAAAAGAATAGGTTTGGCTTTTGAAAATTCACTGTGAGTTATTTCGAATTGGTAATCCTATAACATACACATGCAGTTAGGTAAAAGGTAAAAACTTAATTGTTTCTCATCATTTAGTGTTTACTTCTTCTTTTCTCATTTAATTATGTGTAATTGACATCTATGGAATAATTAAATTATAAGTAAAGGACTCTGGAAACTTCTAAGTAATAATATAAACCCAGAAATATAAGAAATTATGTAATGTAAGACTTAAAATGAGTGAGTCACATTATATTGGCTCTGATGCAAAACACAAAAGAAACAAAAGGAAACCTTTGATTTCAAGTTTACAATCTAAGAATGTAAACAATACATAATAGAGTGATAGAGTAGAAAGAACATAGAAATAGAAATTCAAGACTATTTGCAGATTGGTTGCTACTTACCTTTATATCTTTTCTCACTGTTTCCCTTCCTCTATTTCATATTCTAGCTAAACGAATCAATCAGGATGCATTTATTAAGTGTTTATTATATACAAATGATAGTAGGTATTATATACATTAAGCTTTGAGGATCGAAAGAAAAAGAAAAAGCAGTTTTCATTCAAGCAGCTCACCTAACAGGGGAAGTAACATATACATAAGTCAGTATATAGAAGATAAAAACAGAGTAGATTGAAAGTATTCTTAGAGGCACTGTTAGCAGCTAAGGCAACCAAGCTGCATAGTAGTACCTGAAAGGAGAAAAGAAGACTGAGAATTTAATAAATCATTTAATCAACAAGTATTTTTTAAAATGCCATGTGCTTTGCTAGACAAGGGAGTTACGATTCTTAGTCTAAAGGGGGGGGTGAGCAACAACATACATATATGTATGATTATGTCATGATTGGTTCCAACAACTCAGATTCCTTCTCGTTGGTTCTCACAAAGTGTGCTGCTCTGGGTGGAGCAGGCTGGCGTTTGAGTTGAACCCAAGTGCCTTTTTCTTTGGCTTCCCTCTTCTGATCATTTTCCTTTACCGGTTTCAGGAAGCTATCTCTGCTCTTAGAATGCTTAATATGCTCAATATACACATTAATTCTCTTGGCTAGAATCTTGCCCTTAACCTGTTTGTTTACAACAATGCCTACAGCATGTTGAGTAACATTATAGACCAGTCCAGTCTTGCTGTGATAACATTTGTGGGGCATTCCTTGCTGAACCGTGCCCATACCCTTGATATCTACAATATCACCTTTCTTGTATATTCGCATATATGTAGCCAAAGGGACAACACTATGTTTACAAAAGGGCCTAGAAAACATGTATCGTGTCCCTCTCCTTTTTCCTTTTTTATTTGTCATTTTGGCAACTCACTCAAGTGCTCTTTTACGAGCTTCCCTAGAAAGGAAATAACATGCCGTGAAGCAGGAACCACATGAGCCTTGTGTCTCTCACCTCGATTCTTGTAATTGTCTAATTGGTCTCCCTGCCTAAAGTTTCTCCCCGCTCCATAGAGCCAATAATGTAACTTTCCCCTACCTGGTCAGTAAACTGCAAGAATTTTATTGCTTCCAAGATCAAATATTCAGTCCTCCTTCGTTTGGCATTTAAATCTCTTTTGCAGGTCCTTTCTTAACTTTCCAGCCATCTTGCATATAATTCCATAAACTAATTAACAGTTCAGACTAGAAGTGCATGAAGGGCATAGGATTATGGAATTATGGGGAATTAAGCTGAAAAAGATAATAGAGGTCATCTATACAGCTTTCTCATTTTACAGTTGAGAAAACTGAGGCCCAAAAAATGATGAAACTTAGTAGTCACAGTTTGTGGGTCAGCAGTTGGCCACTTGTAATTATCTTTTCTAGCTATTTTTTCCCCAATGTCTTGTTTCCAACAACAAATATTTATTATCTTGGTGCAAATGAAATTCACATAACAATTGCTATATTTGTTCTTATGCTGAATTAGGTTATTGTAAATATGCTTTCTTGAATCCTAGTTTTTATTTGAATGAATTTTTACATATCAAACAGTAAATGAAAGTATATTTAGAATATTCCCATTATTTCTTTACATTAATAAATATGTAAATATTTAAATTTTAATTCACTAGATTTGATTCAATACAATATCAATTTTTAAAAGATCTTATCTATATTTTATGCTATTCTTTTTCCTACTCACACCTAGGACCAGAATTATTTTTAAACAGGAGAAGAGAAAGCAAAAGGTAAAGATACTTATATTTTCATACTGAATTCATCCTTGTTGGATCAGTGTTCTAATGTATGAATTTTTTTGCAGAAATTAGTCTTCATATAATCATTTATTAGTCTTAGTGTAATCGTTCTCTCATTCAACAAAAATTTTTAAGGCCCTCTTCTGTACCAGGAAGAGTGCACTAAATGAAATAAAAGTTAAATTTCTCTAGATACTTTTCAGTCTTTTTACTCAGTTTTCTAGTTAAAATATCATATTTCCCCTGGAAATTTTCCTGCTTTTTTATTCCATGATTTCCATGTAGACCTGAAGAGGCCCCTTTGGCTTCTACACAGTAGGAGTAATTAGTCTATCACATCAACTTTTTTGAGTCAACCAGAGGGATCAGGATAGCTTGGAATTTAGATTTGAGTTAACATATATGAGAAGGGAGATATTCTAATTAGTTTTCCTTATAGGCAGTGTTAATGCTCATCTGTACATGATGAAAAAGACTTCTGTATGTACTTTGTTTGCCACCCTGGCAAAGACTAAACTGCTTGTAACAGATAAAGAATGATACAGAGGAAATGAAAGATCTTATGAGAGGTTGGTTAGGCAGCAATTTGGTGGGTAAAAGGGAGTCGATCTACTATTTGTTTTAAAAATTTTACATGTGTATATATATTATATTACATATATCCATATATAATATATACATGCATGCACTCACTATATATATACACATACATGTATATACCTATATACACACATATACACATATACACACATACACAATATATATGCATACACATATCACATATACATATATGTATATATACACACATTATACAATTATACAATATATTACACATATATACATACATATATATTCAATTAGCAAAAATTTACCTTCTCTTTCTCCCCCCTACAAAACCTGTTTCAGCCATTTATAGTTGAGCAAAACAAATGTGTGTCTCATTCTGTACTACATCCTTCATTCTCCTATAAGGGGATGAGTAACATATTAGTATATTAATATCAATATTAACCCTCTGGGCCTGTGGTTGGCCATTGTACTGATCAGATTTCCTAATTTTTAAAAAAAACTATTTTCTGTACCATTTGTTCTGCCCCTACCCCAACATCTCAAGGATACTCTCCCCTAAACCACCTCATTTCCAAAAACTCAATTCCGACATGGCATTGGCCCCAAGTTGTTATTCAGATGTTGTATGTCTGTTGGATGAGCACTTATCTCACCTACCACTGGGCGTAGGTCCACATGATTATTCAAAAAGATCACTTCTTGCTCTTCAGAGCCTCTGTGTTATGCGTCTACAAAACTCAACCTGGAATCTGATTATAAGATTCCTCTGCTTCAGTCTCTTGACCTTTCAGAACTCACAAGCTAAGAAGTAAGTCAGTGAATACAGTCAAAAGATGTGACAGGGAAGATCAGTAATCAGAGCTTTGAGGACTTTGCTTTGATTTGCTAATCATTTATCAGGGGCTGTCATTTTGATGGGATAAGAAATATAAAAAAAACTGTGTAACTGAAGCTAAGATGTAATCTGGGTGAATACCTCTACCAGTTAACTAATAAGTAATTAAATCATTATAAAGTGTGTATCTGAAGTATGTGACCATAATAATCATACCTATGTATTAATCTTTTTTAAAAAAAAACGTTTTTAGTTAAAGTTTTAAGTTCCAAATATTGTCCTTCCCTCCTCCTGTCCTCTTTCCTCTTCCTGAGATGGTAAGCAATCAGATACAGGTTATATATGGGCAATTATATAAAACATTTCCATATTAGTAATTTTGTATAAGAAGACTCGAATAAAAACAAAAAAAGAAAGTGAAAAATAGCATGCTTAAGTCTGTATGCAAACAATATCAGTTCTTTCTCTGGAGGTGGATAGTATGGTTCATCATTAGTCCACTGAGATTGTCTTACATCATTGTATTGCTGAGACTAGCTAATTCATTCAGTTCTTCATCCAACAATATTATTGTGTACAACATTCTCCTAATTCTGTTCACTTCACTATGCATTACTTCATGCCAGTCTTTCCAGGTTTTTCTGAAATCATCCTGCTTATCATTTCTTAAAGCACCATAATATTCTATTGCAGTTATATAGAACAGCTTGTTTAGCCATTCCCCAAATGATGTACATTGCTTTGATTTCCAATTCTTAGCCACCACAATGAAAGAGCAGCTATAAACATTTTTGTACAAATGAGTCCTTTCCTCTTTCTTTTTGGATATCTTCAGGATATAGACCTACCAGTGATATTTCTGGATCAAAAGGTATGCACAGTTTTATAGCTCTTTGAGCATAGTTCCAAATTGCTCTCCAGAAAGGATCAGTTCACAATTCCACCAAAAGTGCATTAGTGTCCCAATTTTCTCACATCCCCTTCAACATCCAACATTTTCCTTTTCTGTCATATTAGCCACTCTGATAGGTATGAAGTGGTACCTCAGAGTTTTTTTTTCAATTTGCATTCCTCTAATCGATAGCGATCCAAGGTACTTTTTCATATAAATATAGATATCTCTGATTTCTTTGTCTGAAAACACTGACCATTTATCAATTGAGGAATGACTTGTATTTTTATAAATTTGACCCACTTCACCATATATTTGAGAAATGAGGCCCTTATTAGAGACATTTGTTGCAATCCCCGCTGCCCCCCCCCAGATTTCTGCTTTCCTTAAAATTTTGGTTGCATTGGTTTGTGCAAAAACTTTTAAATTTTACATAATCTAAATTCTCTATTTCATATTTTATAATGCCCTCTGTATCTTCTTGGTCCTAAATTCTTCCTGTATTGATAAATCTGACAGATAAACTATTCCATGCTCTGTTAATTTGCTTATGTTATTGCCCTTTATGTGTAAATCATGTATCCATTTTGACCTTATTTTGGTATACCTTGTGAGATGGTGGTCTATATCTAGTTTCTGCCATACTGTTTTCTAGTTTTCACAGCAGTTTTTTGTCAAATAATGAGTTTTTGTTCCAGAAGTTTGGATCTTTGATTTGATCACATACTAAATTACTATGGTTATTTACTATATTTTCATTTGTACATAATCTATTCCACTGATCCACCACTCTATTTCTTAGCAAGTACCAGATTATCTTGATAATTACTTTTATATAATACAGTTTGAGATCTATTTTGGTTAGGCCACCTTCTTTTGAATTTTTTTTCATTGATTCCCTTGAAATCTTTGAGCTTTTGTTCTTCCAGTTGAATTTTGTTATTGTTTTTTCTAGCGCTACAAAAAATTTTTGATAGTTTGTTTGGCATGAAACTAAATAATTAGATTTAGGTGGAATTGTCATTTTTATTATATTGGCTCAGCCTACCCTTGAGCAATTAATATTTTTCTAATTATTTAGATCTGACTTTGTTGTGTGAAAAGTGTTTTATAGTTCCTGGGTTTGTCGTAGCAGATAGACTCACATGTATTTTATATTATCTACAGTCATTTTAAATGAAATTTCTCTATCAGTTGTTGTTGGACTTTGTTGGTAATATATAGAAATGCTAATGACTTGTGTGGGTATATTTTGTATCTTGCAACTTTGCTAAAATTGTTAATAATTTCAAGTAGTTTTTTAGTTGATACTCCAGGATTTTCTAAGTATAGCATCATATTATCTGCAGAGTGATATTTTTGTTTCCTCATTGCATATCCTAGTTCCTTTAATTTCATTTAGTTCTCTTATTGCTATAGCTAACATTTCTAGTACAATATTAAATAATAGAGGTGATAATGGGCATGGCTACTTCAGCCTGATTCTATTGGGAAGGCTTCTAGCTTATCTTCATTATAAAAAAATGCTAGCTAATGGTTTTAGATAAACATTAATTTTCATTTTAAGGAAAGCTCCCTATATTCCTCTGCTCTCTAAGTGTTTTTTTTTTTAAATAATAATAGGCGCTGTATTTTGTTGAAGGCTTTTTCTGCATCTGTTGAGGTAATCATGTGATTTCTGTTGGTTTTGTTATTGATATGGTCAATTTTGCTGCTAGTTTTCCTAATATTGAATTAGACTTGCACTTTTGGTATAAATCCCACCTAGTCATAGTAAATGATCTTTGTGTAATATCTCTACTCGTATTTTATTTTAAAAATTTACATCAATGCTCATTATGGAAATTGGTTCATAATTTTCTTTCTCTGTTTTGACTCTTCCTGGTTTAGTTTTCAGTACTATATTTGTGTCATAAAAGGAATTTGGTAGAACTCTGGCTATGTTTTCAAATAGTTTATATAGTATTGGAATTAATTGTTCTATAAATCTTTGGTAGAATTGGCTTGTGAAATCCACCTTGCTCTTGGGATTTTTTCTTAGGAGCTCATTGATGCCTCGTTCAATTTCTTTTTCTAAGAATAGGTTATTTTAGTATTTTATTTCTACTTTTGTTACTCTGGGTAATTTATATTTTTGTAGATATTTGTCCATTTTATTTAGATTGTCAAATTTATTGGCATATAGTTGGGCTAACTAGCTCTTGACAGAGTCTTAATTTCCTCTTAATTGGTGGTGAATTCACCCTTTTCATTTTTAATACTAGTAATTTGATTTTCTTCTTCCCTTTTTAAAATCAAATTTGCCAGTGGTTTATCAATTTTTTTTTATTTTTCATAAAACTGGCTTCTAGTTTTATTCATTTGATGGTTTTCTTACTTTCATTTTAATTAATCCCTCCTTTGATTTTTCAGGATGTTCAATTTGTTGTTTAATTAGGCATTTTAAATTTCTTCTTTTTCTAGTTTTTTTGGTTGCATAACCAATTCATTGATCTGCTTTATCTCTATTTTATTAATGTAAGCAATTAGAGATATGAATTTCTCCCTAAATACCACTTTGGATGCATCCCATAAATTTTGGTATGTTGTCCCATTGTTATCATTTTCTTTAATGAAATTATTGATTGTTTCTGTGATTTGTTCTTTGACCTAGTTATTTTTTTTTAGGATTAGGTTATTTAATTTCCAATTAAATTTTAATCTCTTTCTGTTGTCCATTATTGAATTGAATTTTTATTGCATTATGAACTGAAAAGGATGCATTTACTATTTCTGATTTTCTGCATTTGGTTGTGAGGTTTTTATGTCTCAATACATGGTCAGTTTTTGTGTACATGCTGTGTGCTACTGAGAAAAGTTGTGTGTGTATGTATGTATGTATGTATATATGTATATGTAAGTATATGTATATGTACATTTCTTCTAATTATATCTAATTAGATATTCCTTATAGCTATATTTACTCCTAATTGCTCTTATAGTAATGAAGTTCTTAAGAGTTACAAATAATATATTTGCCTTTTATCACTTCAGTCTTGTATTTGGAGGTCATATTTTTTCATTTAACACTGGTGTAATTTTAATTAGGAATTCTTGAAAGTCCTATATTTTGTTAAATATAATTTTTTACCTTGAAAAATTATATTCAGTTTCCCTGGGTAGGTAGTTCTTGGTTGTAATATTAATTTCTTTGCCTCCTGGCATATCATATTTCAAGCTCTCCAGTTATTTAATGTGGAAGCTGCCAAATCCTGTGTAATTCTGATATAGCTCTGTGATACTTGAATTGTTTCTTTTTGACTGCTTTCTCCTTGATCTGTGAGCTCTGGAATTTGGCTGTGATGTTCCTGCTGTTTTTTGTTTTACAATCTCAGGCAGTAAGCAGTGGATTATTTCAATTTCTATTTTGCCCTCTGGTGCTAATATACCAGGATAGTTTTCTTTGATAATTTCTTTAAAGATTTCCAGGTATTTTTTTGGTCATGGCTTTTAGGTATTTCAGTAATTCTTATATTATCTCTAGGGGATCTATTTGCTAGGTCAGCTGTTTTTCCAACTAGAAATTTTATGTTTTCTTCTATTTTTTAAACTTTTTATTTTATTTTACCTTATCTTGATGTCCCATAGATTCGTTAGCTTCCACTTGCTCAATTCTAATTTTTAAGGAATTATTTTCTTCAGTGAGCTTTTGTACTTATTTTTCCATTTGGCCAATTCTATTTTTAGGGAGTTATTTAAAAATAAAATTGTAGACCAATATTCCTAATGAATATATAGGCAAATACTTTTAAATAAAATATTAATAACTTTTTAATGTTAATTAAATTTTAATTAAAAAATAAAAATTAATAAATCACAAAGACTATATACAATGACTAGGTTGATGTTTTGCTAGGAATACTGGATTAATTTAGTATTAGGAATAGTATAAACAAAACCTATCTATAAAATTTTCTTTAAAAGTCATGTATCAGATGCAGAAAAAGAAATTACAACACTCACTTCTATTTAAAAAAACACAATTAGTTAGAAAACATAGGACTAAACTGACTTTCCTTATGTATAGGTAATTAAGGTAGGAATTTTTTTACTGTTTTTCTTTTTTGAGCACTTATTTAATCAAGTACCATTGATGAGTTTGGCCTTTGTTTCTTTGATTAAATCAGAAGCCTTTGATGAGTTGCTTACCTGAACAGAAAGCCTAATTTGCATGGGTTTGAGTCGATGTTGTGATGCCCTTTGATGTGGAACAAGGTATTTAAATTCAGAGATTGGCATTTTGCCTTTGGAGGTTCTCACTCACTGGAAGAGTGTTGATGTGGAGACTCTGGGCAGCCATTTTTAAGAACCTCCTGGCTTTGGAAAAACTCAGATGTTGATGCTTCTCTCCTGGTAACTGTGTATTGGTATAGATAGATTGAATTGTGTTATTTGCTCTGTTTATTTAATGTATGTTTGTATGTTTGATTAAAGCAGATCAAAGAACCTGTGCTGGCAGCTGTTGTTGCTGGTCATGTTGAGTCTTACACTCCTACAACAGCTGCTAGCCAAATTGTTGTTATACTTTAAAATGATATGTAATACATATCTAAAACCAAGAGCTACCATTATTTACCATGCCAATTAACTAAAATCATTTGAAGTCAATTTAGGGGTGAAAAAAGAATAGCAACTGTTACCTCTCTTATTTGACATAGTACTAGAAGTGCTGCCTGTGTCAATAAGAAAAGAAAATGAAACTAAGGGATTACTCATAGGTAAAAAGGAAACAGAATACTCACTTTTGCAGGTGATATGATGGTATACTTAAACCAACAAAGTCAACTAAAATTTAATCAAAACAGCTTCAACAAATTGGCAGGATACAAAATAAATCTACAAAATCGGCAGCATTTCTATAAAACCAAAACAATAAAATGAAGCAAGACACAGAAATTCCATTAAAATTACTGCAGAATGTATGTGAAATACTTGGGAATCTCCCTTCCAAGATGCACACAAGAACTCTTTAAATACAATGACAGGCAACTGTTTACAGAAACATAAAACTAAACAGTCCTGAAGGCGGGGCAGAGCCAAGATGGTGGCTGGAAAGCAGGGACTTACTTAAGCTCTCTACAAAATCACTCCAAACTCCTATAAAAATGGCTCTGAACAAATTTTAGAGCTGCAGAACCCACAAAATAGCAGAGGGAAACAGGTCTGCAGCCCAGGAGAGTCTGGATGGTTGCTGGGAAGGGTCTATCACATGGTGCTGGAAGTGGAGTATAGCCTAGTGTGGGCTGCGCCAGGACAGACCAGACCCTGAGTCAGCCAGGTGATGAATCATTGAGCTGTGGCAGTTACCAGACTTCTCAACCCACAAACTCCAAAGAGCAGGTTGGTGGGAAACTGCAGATTTGAGTTCAGAGCAGTACAGCCACCAGCCCTGGGGGTGGTGGAGGTGGTGGGGCAGTGGTGGTGGGAACCACAGGAAACTCCTGAGGCTGCTTCCAGAGCTCTAGTCTCAGCTGCTTCTCAAGTCCCTGGCTCACATGGTGGGAGGAATCTAGTAGCAGATCAGAGTGGGAGTGCAAGGAGCATTTTGTGGGCACAAAGGGAGGTTCTATTGCTGTGCCCTGCTTAGCTCTGCAATGTGGTGCCAGTTGGTGGCTCTTGGAGGAGGAGGACAGCTGCTGTGATAGAACCTGGGGTGATGATGGAGTAGAAGTAACTCTGAAAACTGCAGCCCTTGGACCCTAAAGCTTGGGACAAAGTACTCTCTACAAGCAGTCACACACTGAGGAAAAGCTCAAGGGTCAAGTAGTTGGCTGGGAACATGAACAGGCAGCGTAAACGAACTCAGACTCAAAGTCAGACTCAAACTCAGACTCAAACTCAATCTCTAGATTCCATTTTTGGTGGAAAGAAGATCAAAACATACAGGCAGAAGTCAACAAAGTCAAAGAGCCTACATCAGAAGCCTCCAAGAAAATTATGAATTGGTCTCAGGCCATGGAAGAGCTCAAAAAGGATTTGGAAAAGCAAGTTGGAGAAGTAGAGGAAAAATTGGGAAGAGAAATGAGAGTGATGTGAGAAAACCATGAAAAACAGGTCAATGACTTGCTAAAGGAGATCAAAAAAAATACTGAAGAAAATAACACCTTAAAGAACTATCTAACTCAAATGTCAAAAGAGATCCAAAAAGCCAAGGAGGAGAAGAATGCCTCAAAAGGCAGAATTAGCCAAATGCAAAAGGGGGTCCAAAAGATCGCTGAAGAAAATACCACCTTAAAAATGAGATTGGAGCAAGTGGAAGCTAGTGACTTTATGAGAAATCAAGAAATTATAAAACAGAACAGGAATGAAAAAATGGAAGACAATGTGAAATATCTCATTGGAAAATCACTGACCTGGAAAATAGATCCAGGAGAGATAATTTAAAAATTTTTGACTACCTGAAAGCCATGATCAAAAAAAGAGCCTAGACATTATCTTTCGAGAAATTATCAAGGAGAACTGCCCTGATATTCTAGAGCCAGAGGGTAAAATAGAAATTGAAAGAATCCACCCATCGCCTCTTGAAAAAGATCCCCAAAAGAAAACTCCTAGAAATATTGTCACCAAATTCCAGAGTTTCCAGGTCAAAGAGAAAATACTGCAAGCAGCCAGAAAGAAACAATTTGAATATTGTGGAAATGCAATCAGAATAACCCAAGGTCTAGCAGCTTCTACACTAAGCAAATGAAAGGCTTGGAATATGATATTCTGGAGATCAAAGGAGCTAAGATTAAAACAAAGAATCACCTAGCCTGCAAAATTGAGTATCATGCTCCAAGGCAAAATATGGATTTTCAATAAAATAAAGGACTTTCAAGCATTCAATGAAAAGACTAGAACTGAATAGAACATTTGACTTTCAAATACAAGACTCAAGAGAAGTATGAAAAGGTAAACAAGAGAATTCATAAGGGACTAAAGTTGAACTGTTTTGTTTACATTGCTACCTGGAAAGATGATGTGTGTAATTCATGAGACCTTTCTCAGTAGTTGAAGGTAATATACATATATATGGACAGAGGGCAGAGGGTGAGTTGTAATATGAAATGATGATATCTAAAAAAAATAAAATTAAGAGATGAGCGAGGAATATATTGAGAGAAGGAGAAAGGGAGAGATAGAATGGGGTAAATTATGTCACATAAAAGTGGCAAGAAAAAGCGGTTCTGTTGGAAGTTAAGAGGGGGCAGTTGAGGGGGAATAAGTGAACCTTACTCTCATCAGATTCAACCTGAGGAGGGAATAACATACACACTCAAATGGGTATCTTACTCCACAGGAAAGTAAGAGGAAGGGGGATGATAGAAGGGAGGGCACATAGGGGAGGAGGTAATCAAAAGCGAACACTTTTGAAAAGGGACAGGGTCAAGGGAGAAAACTGAATAAAGGGGGACAGGATATAATAGAAGGAAATATAGTTAGCGTTTCACAACATGAGCATTGTGGAAGTGTTTTACATAATGATACATGTGTAGTCTGTGTTGAATTGCTTGCCTTCCTAAGGAGGGTGGGTAGGAAGGGAAGAGGGTGAGTATTTGGAACTCAAAGTCTTAAAAGCAAATGCTTCAAAAAAAAGTTGTTTTTTGCATGTGGCTGGGAAACAAGCTATATAGGGAATGGTCCATAGAAATCTATCCTGCCCTACAAGAAAGTAGGGGGAAAGGGGATGGGAGCAGGATTGTGATAACAGAAGGGAGGGCTGACTGGGGTACAAGGCCATTAGAATATATGCCATCTTGGAACTGGGGGGGATTGTAGAAATGGGGAGAAAACTTGAAACTCAAAATCTTGTGGAAATCAATGTTGAAAACTAAAACATTAAGTAAAAATGATGAAATTCCAAAAATATATATAAAACTAAATAATTGGGAAAGTATTAATTGCTCATGAATATAATAAAAACGACAACACTACTTAAATTAATTTACTTACCAAAAATATATTATTTATTCAGACTGCCGAAGGATTACATTATAGAACTAAAAAAGAAATAACAAAAAAAATTTATAAAGAGCGAAAAAAGGTCAAGAATCTCAAGAGATATAATTTTTAAAAATGGAATGAAGGAGGCCTAGAAGCACCAGATAGAAAACTATACTACAAAGCAATAATTAATTTAAAAAGAACAATGTTTTGTTTAAAATTATAAACTTATTTTTTATTTTTAGTTTACAACACTCAGTTCCACAATTTTTTGGGTTCCAAATTTTCTCTCCCTCCCTCTCTTCCCACCTTCCCCAAGATGGCATGTAATCCAATGTAGGTTCCACATATTCCTTCACAATGAACTTATTTAAATAATAGTCCAGTTGTAAAGAAGAATGATAATCAATGGAATGAATCATCAGAAAGAGAAGTAAAAAAGTAAATAACAAATTAGAAAGAAGGACAAAGATGAGAATGTGATGATGCATTTTATTACTATACATCCTTCCTGGTGAATTTTATAAAACTCTCTCAACTCATTAAGTCAGTAATGGGCTGAAGTAAAAATAATGACTCTGGCTATCATAACTTCTTCCAGAAGTTTGACTAATACAAAACAGCTAGCCAACCAAAGAAGCTGAAAGAACTCAGAAAATACCTCAGCCATGGACATGGCAAGCAGGGGCAACACCTTAGAAATGCTTTTCTGAAACAGGATGAAAAAAATTACAAGCACTATCACAGTCAGTAAACAGAGAAAAGCAGCTAAGGTAAGAAAAATAACCTTAAAGGAAGCTCTGAGATACCCCACTAAATCAGTCATCCTAAAAGCATTTGAGATCAAACTTTACGGAAGACCACAAGGATAAAATTGCTGACATTTTGTTTTCGTTTATCAGTAATGACAGAATAAACACATTTGAAGCCAAGTGTGTGACGTCATGAAGAGCTGCTAAATATGACCAAATACAGAAAGGCCAAATTTGTGCTGAAGTTATAGCTATTGTTTTAATTTACACAGAGATTATGTATAATGTTCTTATTTCTGCTTACTTTACATCATTTTCTATGTCTTCAGAAATTTCCCTGACAACCTCATGTTTGCAGTGTCTTTTGGCTCAATAATTAATGTTCAATTATAATTTATCTCTATTTTTTTGGCCAGTTACCAAATAATGGGCACCAATTTTGTTTCTAGCATTTCTGTTCCTGCAAAAGTAATATGATGGATACGTGGGCATATATCAAACCTTTCTCTCTTTGACCTTCTTGGTCAGTTCTCTCATCGCTATTCTGGAAGTAGCTGGGCCAAAGGGTATAAACATCTTAAATTTTCTCAGATAAATTCCAAGTCATTTTTGCAAAGTGAGTGAAATACTCACAGAGTGTCTGTTTTCTCATATATGTAGCCTGTCTCCATTATTTATTATTTTCTTCACTTTAAGGAATATGAAGTTATACCTCAGAATTTTTTAATTTGTATTTCTCTTATCATTGGTGATTTGGAGTCATCTTTCACGTGGTTCTTGATAGCTTATGATTCTTAATTGAAAACTATTTATACCTTTTCTGTCTATTAGGAAATGACATATATTTGTGCCTTACTTTTTTGTGTTAATTTCCTATACATCTTGGATATTAGACTCTTTCCAGAGTTATGTGATGCAAATGTTTTTCCACTTGAGTCTTTTAATATTCTAACTGTATTGATTTTGTTTGAGTAAAAAATCTTTTAATTTTATCTAATCAAAACTCTATTATTTTGTAATCTTAAACCTCTTTGTTTAGTTATGAAAATTTCTCTTAGCCATAGTGATTTTTTAACTTTTCAAAATGCTGTGATTTTGTATTTTAAATAGAAAATATCTGATATTCACTAAAAATAGAAAATTAGATAAAGAGAAGTGATTAGACAAGGAAGATTTTTTAAAATAACAGAACTCAATATACCAATGTTCAGGAAACCTCAAAACATAAATTACTTACAAAAGAACCTACTCTTTGATAAGAACATGAGGAAACTGAGAAAGTTGGTCAGAAGTTAAGTTTACACCAACCTCTTACACCACATGTCACAATAAATTAAAAATGTATACCTGCTTTGAATATTGAAGATGATACTATTAAAAAACAAACTAACCCAAATGGGAAAAGAGTGCCAAAAAGTCAATGAAGAGAAGAGTGCCTTAAAAACAGAATTGACCAAATGGAAAAGAAGGTCCAAAAGCTCACTGAAGAAAGTAATACCTCAAAAATGACTATGGAGCACATGGAAGCTAATGACTTTATGAGAAGTCAAGAAATTATAAAACAGAACCAAAAGAATCAAAAAATAGAAGACAATGTGAAATATCTCATTGAAAATACCACTGACTTGGAGAATAGATCCAGGAGAGATAATTTTAAAATTATTGGACTACCTGAAAGCCATGATCAAAAACAGCTTAGACATCGTCTTTCAATAAAATATCAAGGAAAACTGCCCTTATATTCTAGAACCAGAGGGTAAAATAAAAATTGAGGGGGTCCACTGATAACAGCCTGAATGAGATCTCCAAATTAAAACTGCCAAGAGTGTTATAGTCACATTCCAGAGTTCCCAGGTCAAGGAGAAAATATTGCTAGCAGCCAGAAAGAAACAATTTGACTATTGTGGAAACATAATCAGGATAACACAAGATCTAGCAGCTTCTACATTAAGGGATTGAAGGGCTTGGAATATGATATTCTGGAGGTAAAAGAAGCTAGGATTAAAACCAAGAATCACCTACCCAGCAAAACTGAGTATAATACTTCAGGGGGAAAATGGATTTTCAATTAAGTAGAAGACTTTCAAGCATTCTTGATAAAAAGACCGGCGCTGAATAGAAACTTTGACTTTGAAATACAAGACTCAAGAAGCATGAAAAGGTAAACATGAAAGAGAAGTCATAAAAGGTTTATTAAACTGTTTACATTCCTACGTGGAAAGATGATATTTGTAACTCATGAGATCGTTCTTATTATTGGGGTAGTTGAAGGGAGTATATATATATACACATACACACACACACACACACACACACACACACACATATATATATATATATATATGTATGTATAGACAGAGGGCACAGGGTGAGTTGAACATGAAGTAGTGATATCTAAAAAATAAAATTAAGGAGTGAGAGAGGAATAGATTGTGAGAAGACCAAAGGGAGAGATAGAATGGGGTAAGTTATCTCACATAAAAATGGCAAGAAAAACTGTCATAATGGAAGGGAAGAGGGGGGAAGTGAAACAGAATGAGTGAACCTTACTCTCATTGGATTTGGCTTAATGAGTGAATAACGTACTCATGTGGATATCTTACCCTATGAGAAGTTAGGGGTGGAAGGGGATGAGAAGGGGATGATAGAAGGGAGGACAGATTGGGGGAAGGGGTAGTCAGAAGCAAATACTTTTGAAAAGGGACAGGGTCAAAGGAGAAAATTTAATAAATGAGGGATGTGGTAGGAAATATAGGTAGTCTTTCACAACATAACTATTGTGGAAGTGTTTTCCATAATTATACATGTATAAGCTATATTGAATTGCTTGCCTTCTCAAGGAGGGTGGGCAGGAAGGGAAGAAGGGAGAGAATTTGGAACTGAAAGTTCTAAAAACAAATGTTAAATACTGTTTTTACATGCAATTGGGAAAAAGAAATACAGGCAACGGGGTATAGAAATCTATCTTGCTGTACAAGAAAGTAAGGGGAAAGAGGAGTGGGGTGATAGAAGGGAGAGTAGACTGAGAAATGGGGCAATCAGAATACATGCCATCTTGGGATAGTGGGGAGGGGAGAGATGGGGGGAAAATTTGTAACTCAAAATCTTGTTAAAATGAATGTTGAAAACTAAAAATAATTTCAATTAAAAAATAACTGGGCTAACTGAAAATTATGATAAAAAAAGAATCTTGATATGATAATATAAGAAATAATTAAAGAAAATTGTCCTGAAGTATTAGAACATGGGGGGAAAGTAGAAATAGAAAAAAAAATCCATCAGTCACAACTTAAAAGAGATCCTGTGAGGAAAACTCACAGAAATATCATAGTCAAATTCTGAAACCCTAGCTTAAGGATAAAATATTAAAAGCAATAAGAATAAAACAATTTAAATATGATGGTGCCAAATTAGAATTACACAAGACCTAGCAGCGGAGATATTAAAGGATCACAAATCTTGGAACACTGTATATTGAAGAGCAAAAAGAACAGGGGCTCTGGTCAAAAATATCATACCCAGCAAAATTAAGCATAATCCTGAATGAAAAAAAATGGACATTTGATCAACTATCAGACTTTCAAGCCTTTGTTAAAAAATAACTTCATAGAAGATTTGACACAAAAGAATTAAGAGAAATATAAGGTATATACCAAAGACTGATTATAAGGCATTCAATAAGGACAGATCTTTTACTTTTTATATACGTAAATATAAAATGTATGTCTAGGATGCTTACTAATAATTGGGTAGCTCATAAGAAAGATTGGGGTAAACCTGAGTATGATATGAATTTAAAAAGTAAAACCATTTAGGAACAGCTAAAAAGAGTAATTATTCTATACAAATGAGGTGTAAAAGGAAGAATTGATGCAGAGGAATTAGATATGGGAGGAGGGTTGGTAATTCTGATAACGTACTTTCATATGGCATGGGTTTAAGAAGGAACAATACATATATATTTAGAAGAGTGTAGAAATCTTCTAACTTCAGAAGAAATAAAATGGTAAGGGGATAGGGAAGGGGAGTGGACAAGGGAGAAATCATTAGAGGGGAGGGTGAGGAAATAGGTAAAAGGGGGGTATAGAAGGATTTATGGGAATTGGATAATGGGGAGGGATCCTTGGAGTGGGTAGGCAAGTAATAGGAGTGCAAGGTAGGGGGTAGAAGTAAACTAGAGGAGGCAGGAGGGATAGGAAACGAGATATGAACAAAGATAAAAACAAAGATCACGAGTAGAATTTTGTGAAAGTATATGTCTATATATGTATGTATATGTCTATGTATATATCTATAGATAGAGAGAAACATATCCAAACTTAATTGTAGTCTTCTGGACTGGTGAGGGGAGGGAAAAGAAAGGACAAAGTAAAAATGTGCATTGCAGAGAACAAAAGAAAATTTAACAAGGAAGCAAATTAAAAATGGACAGTTCTCAACACAAAGTGTATTATTTATGATGCAGGCTTTCTTGAAATGAAAATTTGTTATATATTTTGAATCCTCTCATGTTCTGCTATTTCTTCTTTCTTACCTTGTATTGGTTTCAACATTTAAGTTTATGATATATATTTTTTCTTTTTTTCTATTCTGTATTATGTTCTTGTGTTTTAGTCTAAAATAAAATTTTTTTTAAAAAAGTATTAGTTTTCCAGACTTTTAAAACTTTAATTCCTGTTATAATTGCTTTTTCTGGAGAAGGGGAAAGGTGTTAGAAACATACTTAGTCTAGGGATAAACAATACCTTTTGGAAAGCCAGGAAGGTTTTAATTATATTTTACATTTGTTCTTTCTGAATAAATGGGCACGTCCCCTGAACGGAGTAGAAGAGAGTACAAGGACTTAGACAAAAAGCACTGGCTCCCAATTCGGATCTCCCACCTGGCTTTTCATTGGCCAGATGCAACCTCCTGAACTGCCCACTTCAGGCCCCCTCCAACAGCTCGTTAAGCATGCATACAAGCATCTAACCTTTCACCCGATCAGAAATCCGGTTTCTGCTAGACTTACATTACCTGACTTACATTCTGCTAAAGCTGGGAGGAATACTTCTAATTTTGTGAAAACAAAACTCCTTCCATCTGTTTCCCACAAAGGTATATATGGATCTGTATAAAAATAAATCCATAAAAATAATTTGAAAAAAAATTTAGAAGTTTGTCTTGCTTTAAATAGCTTGTGTTTCTGGATAAAAATGGATATGTCTCACTTTCAATATTATCCCATACTCAAAAATATTTTTAATCAAGTCCTGATAGGATCATAAGCATCATTACTTTAAAAAAAGTCATCTAATCCAACTCCCCATCCCCAAATTTACACATGAGTAAACTGAGACCCAGAAAGGTTAAATGAAATTAAGTGTCCTTTCTCAAGGACACTCAAGTTGTAGCAGGACTGAGATTCACATCCAAGTCCTCTGCTACACCATGTTTCTTCATTATTTTTAAGTCAACAGTGAAGAAGGTGGCAGTTAAGGGAATTATAGAATGTTAATTATTTCCTTAAATATCTACAGTAGATTGTTGGCTGGAGGGAGAAGGATGTAGGAAATTAACATACGTTCTTGATTATAAACTAAGATCCTTGGAAGGCATTGTTACCAACTTCCTAATAAGTTTTTTTCTAGGTCAAGAGGAACAGTGATCTTAGGGCATATAGATAACTCCCTGGGATTTTGAGGTACAACTACTCTTTAGCTCCTTGGGATTCTCGCCCTCTAATTCCTTTTCTGGAAGGCCTTTCAAGGAAATATTTGTGTATATGATAGGAAGATGAAAATATTTGTTGAATGAATTGAAAAAAAACTCGGCAGATAGGGTGCTGCTTATTTGATTGAGAACATAGAGCATTTGTTTGGTAGCATAGTGAAAAGAGATCTAGCTTTCTGACTCAGGAAAACCTGGATGCAATGATCATCTCTGACCTACTGGCTACATAATCCTGGATAAATCACTTAATCCTTCAAAGCCCCAGGCAGTCCCTTAAATTGCGTAATAATTGCCAATCTGCATCAGTGTAAAGTGTTTGGTTTTTTTTTTCCCCCACTGGGAGCTTCCTAACCTAAAGAAATTATAGGTCTAAGTAATACCATTAAAAAAAAAACATTTCTTCTACCTGTGGAAAAAGTATAGTGATTGCTCTTTGAAAGTAGAGCTTTTATTCTGTGTACTTCTATCACAAGTAGCTAACACAGTACCTGACACATAGTAGATGTTTAACAAATACTTGTTGAATGATTGATTTCAGATATTTTTCCTAGGAATTTTCAGTTTTCAGAAAGTCTCAGTGTTAACACAGTCAGGGAAGCATGGCAGCTTGATTTGTGATAGCAAGAAGTAAACAGCTGCCACCAGTATCCCTAATGAGAGAACAGCCTTTGAGATCACAAACCTGTGTTGGTGTTTCTAAATTAGCCTCTTATTCTGCAGTTGCAGAAATAATTGACTTGACAAGTAAGACCTTTACATGAAAGAACATAGTGAATAAAGCCACGGTGGGCCCTAGTATTCTTGGGTGATTTTCCATGTGTTGTGTACTTCTGTGGTATGCATGTGACCCTGTAAGGTTTGTGTGCAGGGTTATGCTGCAAATTGCCTCACCTCTTGAGATCAGAGAATCCTAAAAGTTTGGGCCAGGTCAGAGACTTTGTGCTTGCTAACACTCCCTAAGGCCTTGTCTCTTTTCTGATGTACCTTCCTTAAAAGGACTCTTACAATCAGCACCACAACTGAAGAAAATTTAGTTACATTTGGTATTTTTCAGACCAGGCCTTTAAACTTTCCAGAGGGATTTTGGAATCCTCATCCATGGGGATTTTTCCCTGAAAGCTGTTATCGATAATTTATTTTCTAAAAGAAAGCTTATAGCAAGTTGTGAAATTCAAGATCTTCGAGTGATTTTCTAGAAATTAACATCGTTTATTTTGCCTTAACTAAATCGGTACAAATTTAAAAGGCTACAGGATGAAAGAAATATAAAATTATCACCGCAAATTACATTTATGATTCTTTAGTAATGTATTTATTAACATAAATCTCCATTATCCCACTAACTGCAATAATGTATTACTAAATGAATTCTATGGCTGCACAACTACAACAAATGCTATTTTCCCTTACCTTGAAATGTTGTAGGAATATTTTGAAAAGAAAAAGCTAAAATCAAAGAAGATTCTGGGAGTTTTATCATCCTCTAAAGATTCTTCAGTCAGTTTAGATCTTCTTAATTTGTATATGGTAAATTGTATCTCTACTAAGAAGGGAAAACCTGGTAAGTATATATTTGGCCTTCACTCTGAGGACTATATAGTAATAGCTTTAGGATTAAGAGGCAATGGCTAATATCTGTAAATTCATCTAAAATCTTGTATTGCTTACTGATTTTTACTTTAAAGCATACAATATCATGTGTATATGTCCAAATGAATATGAAAATATAAATATATTTGTGACTAAGTAGGTAACTATTATAGGATATAAATATATATTTTACTAATTCTTATTAGATTCCTAGAGAAGTTGTTTTGAATCAGCTTTAAATATTTGTAGAGAAGTAAAAGTTTTCCTGGCTCATTTTATTTTACCGCATTCTTTCCATAGCTCTTTAAACATTCCTGAGGGATTAACTTAAATTTTTATAAGGACATTTTAAAAAACTGACAATAGAGCTTTCTGTTTTTTGTAGTGGCAAAAATTGTAATAAGTAACTAGAAGATTCAAAACTATTGTAATAAAAATATTCTAATAGACTTTCAAGTAGGCAAAGAAATAATTTTAATTGGCACTAAGTACAGAGTAAATTAAGTTTGTATTTGTTGTCCTTCTACCTTCTGTGTCTCTTAGCTTTTTACTCTGTATGCCCTCTGTTTTACCTCATGCCAAAGGCTCCCATTTTGGCATTGGGTTTACCCTTCAGTGTACCTCATGCTCAGAAAGTATTCACTCTTCAGATCTTCCATTAGTAAGCACTCCCATTCTGTCAGGGTATTACTTTTAAGAGGAAAATGTTCTTATTATATAAATAATTGCATCATACTGAAGTATAAAAGGTATAATCCCTTCAGTGAATATTTACATTGTAAAAGAATGCAAATTTAAAAGACTATTCCAAATGAATCTCTAGTTGGTGACTTACCTGGCAGGGTATTTTTTTTTCTTCCAGATGCTTTATAAACAGAACTTCCCGACTGGGCATCTGACTTCCCAGGAGTTGCCAAACACCTGTTTTAGATTATGTTTTAAAAGTTTGGAAAAATAACTTACCTCATTTATTCTTAAATATCATGGGGTGAATGTTATAACATTTTCACTTTTCATTACTATTTTATTATCTAGCTTCTTTCCCTGAAAGGGAGTCTTTTAGGTAGATATTGTGTTTTATGTAAGCTTAGAGATCTCTAATAACTTTATATATTTAATAACGATTAGCAATAGCAACAGATTCTGACAAATGTTATGAATTCCTAGTTCACCTTGTAAGGCTTCTTTAATTTCTTAAATCTTTCAAGGGTTTCTCAGTTGTGCATATTTAGGGTGGAAATGTATATTTGTATGTACGTATGACAGAATGAAATTTATATGGGAGTGGGGATCATATCTGTGTGTGTTGTGAGGAGAGAAGGAAGGATGATAGGTATAAACTTAAGGTGCCAGTCACTGACTTGGGGGCCAAACTACACCCTCTTTAAAGGTGTGGTATATACATATACATGCAAATATATGTATGTATGTACAGTGTATATGTATATATGCAGACATATAAATACTATGTATGAAGAAAATTCTATACTTTTCATTTTAGCTAATTATTTGTGAGATGCACTTTATTAGTTACATAAGCATTGCTGTTTGGAGAGAGATACAAATGGATAGTTTCTTCATGCTAATTGAAAATTTCTCTGATGCAAGCCATGTCTACTTACAGTTTTTATAGTAATTATGAAACAAACAAAATTACAGAGAGATAAAATGAAGATACAAAATTTAGGTTAGGGCTTTTGATTTACCAAACAGAACTATGGAAATGTTAATATTGGCACATCTATGGGCAAAAATCTTTCCCAAACTTGTATATAGTAGGCGATTAATAAATTCTTGTTGAATTGAATTTATTGTGGTAAAAAAAAAGTTTAATAAAATGCATTCTTTCATATTATTAAAAATTTGAACTTTTTCATTACAGCTACTATGAGAAAGCCAACATTTGTGAATCTAAGTAGGAACACAAAAATACCCTTAAGAAGGCACAATTTTGAATTTTCAATGCCTTCTTATTATAAAGTATCCAACCTCTGCCCTGATGACACAGGAAACAGGTAACTTAAAACTGGGTATTGTACTGAAAGGTGTTTTTTTTTAAAATTTGGAGGTTTTAAATTATTTACCATTACTACCTGTTTACCTGATTGTACGTTCAAGAATGGGACATAGTGTTACTCTGTTATTCTCATTCCTGCTATTATTCTTCATCTCTCAACAATCCTGTTTTGCCTTTATAAAACCATTGCTCTAGAATTTGTCAAGTGACAAAGCTTATAATTCTCCTTATCTACACTTAGGAGTACAGAGCTTTAATTCCTTCATCATGTGTTTCAATCTCTATGATTAATCAGTTTTTGTGCAATCTCTTAACCATTCTCAATGTGTTTCTTTGTATTAAAATAAGGAGATTGAAGTAGATAGTCTCCCAAGTTTCTTCTGGCTATAAACTCCTGAGTCAGCAGTTCCTAATTCGGTAAAAATGATGGAAAGAGTCCTGGATTTAGAATCAAAGGGTCTAGGTTCTTATGTGTGCTTCTTACTATCTCTGGGAATTTGAGCAGAGTTATTTCTCTTTGTCTTTAGGCCTCAGCTCTCTCATTTGCAATGAAAAGGTTGGACTAGTCTTCAAAGTCATTTTAAGCCTTAAATCCTATGATTCTATTAAGCCATGATCCCAGTATTCAGCCAGCTAGATACCAGAGCTATATGCAAGATCTTTCTATTAATATAGTGCAGTTAATTAAATTTCAAGTAGAGGAAACTACCAATTACTCTCTCTCTCTTTTAGCCAAGATTCTTGACTGGCTGAATTGTCATTCTTGATCAGGCCATCTATTAATAATTAACAGTTGTTGGTTGGCCTGATTACTGATTGGCAGCCTAGCCTATTGGTAACAGATGTAGGAATGCTGAAAGATGGCATTGTTTCTTTATCTGGCTTCACCTTAATTAATAAAATACAAGGAGATTGTGCTTGGTGGGAACCTAGGTACCACAGGAGTTCTATTAAATTCTTGCATTTCCCTATTGTGATTGGGCATCTCAAAATGGTTCATTAATCTAAAATGACTCAGTGTATCTGTAATCTTTCTACTGTGATGTTTAAAAATTCAAGAGATATAATTTCTGGGTAATTTAATCATTTTATTAATAACGCCAGCATTTTAAAGAAATGGCCAGTGGAATTCTCGAATGCCAAAGTCTCTTGTGGCGACAGGCTCATGGCTCATCTGCCCTTGAAAGATGGGTGTTCCTGAGGGTGGCAATCAATTCTGATTGGTTAACAGTTAATGAGAGGTGGACTTTACAAACAGAAGTGAGCTCACTCCAGTGAGAGGTTGAATGACATCATGTTGTCACTCTTGGCCAGAGTATACTCACACCCCCTCCAGCTGTGGTCAAAGAATTTATTATCATCCACTGGAGCCTGAGCTAGTTGAATGGAGTAGCAGTACTCAGAATGTTAATTCTATCTCCCCTCAGCCCTCTCCTTGAGAGAGATTGGACAAGGAGATAGGACAGAAAAAAACCAACTTGGGACTCCTCAGTTTTAATAATTGGCTATTAATCATTTCTCTCACTACCCAACTGAGTAAATACCTTTAAAATTAGAAGATGGTATCATAGACCATGAACATTTTATTTCAAGGGAAAACTCTTATTGGTTTTATAAGTTTCTACAATCTTATGTAGAACAGTACACATTTGAAATATTTTACAGAGACAATGAATTGTATTGGCCAAGTTTGTGTTGTAACCTATAATTGTTTTCTTGTAAATTTTTAGTAGTAGTCATCATGAAAGATAGACATTAAGGTCTGCCTCAGTTGAGGTGAGGTTGTTTTAAAAATAATTGGAGGAACATTTTTAGCTAAGAATACCTACATTTTGAGATGGGGGATTTATTTATTAATTTCACTTTTAGATCCTAGTAGTATATATAATATGGCATTGGCTTGCTTGCATAGCCTTTCAATCTAGTTCTGTTTTTTTTTTATTTTTAGTTTGCAACAAACAGTTCTACATAATTTTGAGTTCCAGATTTTCTTCCCTCCCTCCACCCCCCTCCCCAAGAAGGCATGGAATCCCATATAACTTCCATATATAACTTGGCATTGAATTAATTTACACACTCATCAAGTTGTGGAGAAGAACCATGACCAATGGAATGACTCATGAGAAAGAAGAAACAGAACCAAAAAAAAAAAAACAAACCCACAACCCAACAACAAATACAAAAGAGAGGAAAAAAATGGGGGGGGGGGAGGCGAGTGTGCCTCGATTTGCATTCATACTTCATAGTTCTTTCTCTGGATGTAGATTGCCCTCTCCATCATGAGTCCTTTGGGGCTTTCTCTGCATATTATGTTGCTGAGAAGTGCAAAGTCTGTCAGGGTTAGTCATCACAGAATCAACATATATGTGATTGTGTATAATGTTCTCCGGGCTCTGCCCTGCTCACTCAGCATTATGTCATGTAGGTTCTTCCAGGTTGTTATGAAGTCGTATCATCCCCATTTCTTATAGCACAGTAGTATTCCATTACCTTCATATACCACAGCTTGTTCAGCCATTCCCCAATTGATGGGCATCCCTTTGATTTCCAATTCTTAGCTATCACAAAAAGAGCTGCTATAAATATTTTTGTACATATGGGTCCTTTTCCCACTTGTGTGATCTCTTTGGGATACAAC
>CM053623.1:170757181-170776419 GCA_028646595.1 Phalanger gymnotis
TGAGAGCAGTTAAGAGCTGAAGGAGAGAAGAAGCAGTCAGCTAGCTGGAACACAGCTTGGAGATTGCAGCGGCAGCAGCAGCAGGTACTACAAAAAAAGCAGAACTGATCCTCGTGGAGACCAGAGAGTGCTGAGCAGGGGATTGAGGCCAGTGGGTGGTCTTCTTGCTGAAGGGCCCTGGCATTGTGGGGGGAAACACCAGTATGGCTTGGCTTGCTGCCATAATGTTTTTCTGTGGCCTCCTGGTCACTATTGTGAGATGGGCATACTGGTTTTGGAAGGCTCTTGCCAAGATGTCGAATTGGGGACACTGGTCTGTGGGTCTGCTACTTTTGAGTTTCAATAAATGCTTTAACTTCTCTGCCTTCTACTTAGAGAATTCCTTATATCTTGTGATTCTGGACCATGTAGGCATATTCATGATTATCTCTGAAGTCATGAATTCTGCCTTAATGACATATCTGGCAACAGAGTGAATGGGATCTCTAGCTATAAGATCTGTGTTTAGAAGCAGAAGAACTTCAGAGGAAGAGATGAATGTCCCAGGCTGGGAGGATCAATTTTATTCCTCCCTAGCAAAGGAATGGGCTAAAAGAGCCAGACTCTGTGAAAACTGGGAACCAAGGCTACAGAGAGGAGATCCCAGGGATTTGGAAAGATGTTTACAAGAGGTTAGAATTCAGTCAAGGGCATCACTATCTAGGCAAAGCTGGATAATGTTATCAGCCTACCAGCTAGTATATGAAAGATTGAGATTAAGTGAAAGAAATGGGGGCATTCCTATGCCACAGTAAGAAGGGGAATCTCAGAGAGCAGGAGAACAAACTGGTGCTGAAGAGTCTACTGACTCAAATGCATATTTTTCCACTAATGTGGCTAGAAGCAACAGGAGGCCAGATAAGCCAAGAGTGCATTTCAACCCAGTCCAAGTCAAGCCTGATGGCCTGCTTTGTCCTTGCTATGGTGGCAGAGGAAAGGAGTGGAGAGAAAATGAGGCAATGTCGGGGGCTGAGGCACAAAATACTACTACGGTTCAGGATGTCCCTCGCATAGAGAATAAGAGATGGTCAAATAGACAGATGTTTGTCCCATATAAAGGAGGAGGACAGAAATCTAAGGTGACAATTCAGTTACGAGGGAAATTCAGGAAGATTTTTCACAGCAAGAGATCATAGACATTTTGAGTAGATTCACCCAAAGAATGGGAGAACCATTAATATCTTGGATGTTAAGACTCCGCGATCAAGGGGCCGGTAGAATATCAGTAGAGAGTGTGGATTGTATGAGATTCATAGGTATCAGCCACAATCCTCTAGTTTAGCAAGCATTTAGGGAACGTCATCAGCAAAGAGATAGTGATGGCAAGACTAATTTGTTGGTGTTAGCCACCGAAGGACGTAATAAGAGACATGCTACTGATTCTGTGTGGCCCACTGAGAATAAACCTTGGTATTCACTTAGAGATTATATCATAAAACTAAAAGAACAGGTAATGAATACTGCTATCATGACAGGAACTACAGACAGATATTACAATGGTCCCTTGGGAGTCCCTCATAGGAATTTAATAGGACAGTTCCTCCTGCTTATAAACACTTAATTTTGACTCTGTTACTTGGGGAAATAGGGAGCCGTCTTTCAGTGGTGTTAGATAAGATTTTACAGTTAAGTGACTTAGGAGACTGGGGAAGGGATAGATCTCCCCAAGAGAAAAGAGTGAATAGTCAGCAAATTTGGTGCCATAATAGAGTGACCAGAGAAGAAATGTTCACTGCTCCATTGAGAGCGGGGGTAGACTTTGAAATGATAGATGGCATTCCAACCAACAAACTGTACAGAATGTACCAAGATAAAGGACTTGATAACAGACAAAATAGGGAAATAAGAACTGCTCCTGTAGATGCTACAGACCCTGAACCCTCACACCCAAATGAGTCATATGTTAGGGAATACTAGGAAATAGGCCAAGCCCCAGTCCAAATTAAGGAAATACACAGGCTGGATTGCAGATTCCACATTAACTTGACCATATATTGGAAAAATGGGTCAAGTACAGTAACCAGGGCATTAATAGATACTGAGGCAGAGGACACCCTTATATATGGAAATCCAGACAAGTTCAGCCATGAAACTCCTGTTACCACCACAGGATTAGGAGGGGCTGAATTATCAGCCAGACAAGTTAAATTGATGATGAAAATTGGACAGTTGCCCAAGAAAGAATATACTGTGGTTATTGTTCCGATTCCTGAATACATCATTGGGATAGATGTATTGAACGGTAAGACCTTGAATTTACCTAAAGGGAAATACCAATTTGCTGTGAGGAAAATAGGTGTTAATGCAGTCTTAGTGGGGAAAATAAGATGGATCCAATCACTTTGCCCAAACCTTCTGAAGTAATTACTTTGAGACAGTATCGTGCCAGGTGGGCAAGATGAAATTGCCAGTACTATAAAAGAATGTGTTGAAGCAGGAGTGTTAGTCACTACAACTGCTCAATGGAACAACTCTGTCTGGCCAGTTCGAAAGTCAGATGGAACATGGAGGATGACAGTAGAATATAGACAGCTGAACAAAGTGACTCCTCCCCTGTATGCTACTGTTCTAGACACTGTTACTTTAATAGAGAGAATACATAAACACGAAGGGACTTGGTATGCCATTATTGATTTGGCCAATGCCTTCTGTACGATCCCAATAGACCCCCAAACAGTGGGACCAGTTTGCTTTTACTTGGCAAGGCTGACAGTATACGTTTACATGCCTGCCACAAGGATAGCCCAACTATTTGCCACAGGATTGTAGCTGAGCATTTAGATGAATTAAAGTTACCTGGTGTACAGTTTACCCACTACATAGATGACATCATGATGTAGGGAGAAAATATAAAAGAAGTGGAGAAGAGTTTAACACTACTAATTGACAATATGAAAAGCAAAGGATGGGAAATTAACCCCGCAAAGGTTCAAGGGCCAGCTCAAACTGTAAAATTTTAGGGGATACAGTGGAAAAAATGACTGTGAGAAATTCTCCCACAAGCTCAACAAAAAATCCAGGATTTTCCTACCCCTACTAATAAGAAAGAGGCCCAAAAGTTCAAAGGGCTATTTGGTTATTGGAGACACCACATCCCACATTTGGGACAGATTTTAAAACCCTTGTATAAAGTCACCAGGAAGAAATCCGAATTTGATTGGGCACTTGAACAAAATAGAGTTTTTGAGGAAGCAAAGGCTACTATACAATTAGCCCTGGATTTATGGCCTATGCAAAATGGGCCAGTGGAATTATAAGTGACTGTGCAAGATGACTATGCAAATTGGAGTTTGTGGCAAAAGCAACAAAGCAGGAGTGTACCTTTAGGATTTTGGTCAAGGAAATTACCTTCATCTGGAATGCAATATATACCTTTTGAGAAGTAGCTGTTACCTGGATATTAGGCTTTGGTAGAAACTGAGCAACTAACTCTGAGCCATGAAGTGGCATTAAGGCCTGGAATTTTGATTATGACTTGGGTAATTACTTGGGTAATGAGTACCCCAGCTTCCCACAAAATTGGACATGCGCTAGAGGTGAGTATAATCAAATGGAAGTGGTATATTGAGAATAGGTCGAGAGCACGCAGAAGCGGAGTTTCTGCTCTACATGTATCTGTAGTGAACATTGACACTGAGGGGAATGAAAAATCCCCTGAACCTAAGCAACAGTTGGTATAGTCCTTGGTGAAATGGATATGATGGACTAACTGTACAGAAGAAACGTGCTTGGTTTACTGATGGGACAGCAAAATATTTGGGACACAGGAGACCTTGGAAAGCAGTAGCCCATAACCCCTATACTAGGCGGACTCTGGAAAGTTCTGGGATAGGTGGAAGTAGCCAATATGCTGAACTGATGGCAGTGCATCAAGCCATCAAAACAGAAAGGAGGACAGGGTCATATATTTACTGACTCATGGGCAGTAGCTAATGGGTTAGCTACATGGATGCCTATATGGAGGAATCAGAACTGGGAGATTCATGGCAAACAAGTTTGGGGTAAAGAGTTATGGGGAAATATATGGGATATGTCTTTGGTTATGGATTTGTCAGTTTTTCATGTTGATGCTCACACAACCCTGACCACATCAGAACATGAGTACAATGCACACGCAGATGGTCTAGCAAAGATTGCTACTGAATGTATTCCTACTCTACCTCCAACTGATGACTCAGCCTTAGCAAAATGGGTCCACCAGACCACTGGCCATTTAGGGGTCCAGTCCACCCATTGATGGACACAGGATCAATGTATTAGTATCTCTTATGCATCGTTAAAACAAATAACAGAGGAGTGTTGTGTATGCCAATTGGAAAAAGAATGAACTGTTCCTAGGATAGTAACTGGAGAAATAGCAAGGGGAAAAGTTCTAGCCCAAATTTGGCAGATAGATTATATTGGACCATTACCCCAAGATAAAGGATGTAAATATGTAAGTACATGTGTTGACACCTATTCAGATATACTAGTGGCTTGTTCTTATAAGGATGCAACTCAGAAAAACACCTGTAAAACGCTAAATACTGTAAGTTTATACTATGGAACCCCGATGCAGATTCAAAGTGACAGTGGGTCACATTTCAAGGGTAATGAGATGAAAAGATATTGTATATTGAATAATATAGAGTGGATATATCATATTCCATATTACCCACAAGCATCTGGGCTAATTGAAAGAATGAATGGATTGTTTAAAGAACAGCTAAGAAAATTAAGCTCTAATAATTCATATTGACATTGGAAGGATAATTTGTCTATTGCCTTATGTAATTTGAATAATAGGCCCTTAGGAGGGAGTACGCTTCTGGCCAGAATGATGACCCCAAATCTGCAGATTGGAAAACAGGAAACACCTGAGATCCAAAACATCGAATTTTGGGCTGTGAGGGAAGATGTCCCACCACAGTGCCCAGAAACACCTGGTTTGGCAGGATATGATTTACATTGTATAGAGAATACCTCTACTGGGGTATGTATGAGAATCCCCAGGAAACATTTTGGATGGGTATTACCTAAACCAGGATTAGCAGCTCAAAGAGTACCTGTATTGGCTGGAGTGATAGATTCTGATTATCAAAGAGAAATTGTTGTGACACACCAGAATTTGGGAAAAAAACCTGTACAATTTTGTAGAAATGATAAGATAGTCCAAGTGATTATTATCCCCTGTGAAAAAATACCCTTTGTGAAAACTGACCCTCCTTCCAAAATAACTCTCAGAGGAAAGGAAGGCTTTGGTTCCACTGATGGAATAAAATTGGGAGCTAAGGTATGGGTAAAGCAAAGCTGGATGATATTCCAAAGGCTGCGGAAGTCATAGCCCATGGGAAGGACAACACTGTAACTGTCTCTTCAGGGGAAAAATTACCAAACCGTACCCTTGAACCATATATTTTACCGTGAATAGGGCTATAACAATAGATTCATGGAATCCAAAAGTACGGCTGATGCTGATAAATGCCACAAGCCACTCAGAGGAAAGGTGATCTTCTGTGACTAACAGATGAAAGTTTGTATCTGGGGAAAAGGCCTGGAGGGCAAGCCTAGTGCCCATACAGGATGAGACTCTTCTGGCTTAGTTTCCTTATTGTGTTCCCTTTGAAAAGAAACAATTCCTACTTGAGTTAGGCTATGAGATGAAATTTTTGTATAATTGGAGGCTCAACTAGAATGGGGGTGATTTTATTTGAAGTATAATAGCCCATACTTGCCTACTCTTTTGTTCTTTATTTTGGTTAACCTTGTTGCTAGTTCTGTCTCCTTTAGGCTTAACTACCCTACACTTTCAGATGACTGCCTAAGCACCTAGCATTCCTGGAATTCCTGCCAGCTTGCTAAAGAACTGACCTCTGGAATGGGACTTTTGGGGCAGGGACAGCTCTATGTCCAATTTCAGCAAGAAGAAGCTATGGAAAATGAAACCTTCACCCCTTACCCCAAGATTTTGAGCCCCATTCGTTCGAGGCGGGGGAATGATGATATTGTTCTTTGTACTTATTTTGTATTATAATTGCTGTATTGTTTTATTGTTGTTGTATTATTGACACCAGTTTCCCATTGACCTGTGTAATGGACATGAAAGATCATGGGGGGGAATTTAAAGGCAATCAGTGAATGGGAAGATCTTCCCTGCCCATTTCGGTGGGCTTCGGGGGCGGGACTCTCAGGGTCCTGGGGGGAGTGGCTAGGACTGGAGCCAATGGAAGCCTGTGGTGGGACAAGCTTGCTGAATGGTTGGAGCAGAGCTAAGAGGCAGTTGGTGAGAGCAGTTAAGAGCTGAAGGAGAGAAGAAGTAGTCAGCTAGCTGGAACACAGCTTGGAGATTGCAGCGGAAGCGTCAGGAAGCGGCAGCATGTGCTACAAAAAAGCAGGACTGACCCTCGTGGAGACCAGAGAGTGCTGAGCAGGGGATTGAGGCCAGTGGGTGGTCTTCTTGCTGGAGGGCCCTGGCATTGGGGGGAGGGGAAGCACCAGTATGGCTTGGCTTGCTGCCATAGTGTTTTTTTCTGTGGCCTGGTCACTATTGTGAGATGGGCATACTGGTTTTGGAAGGCTCTTGCAGGATGTCGAATTGGGGACACTGGTCTGTTGGTCTGCTACTTTTGAGTTTCAATAAATGGTTTAACTCCTCTGCTTTCTACTTAGAGAATTCCTTATATCCTGTGATTCTGGACCATTAGGCATATTCATGGTTATCTTTGAAGTCATGAATTCTGCCTTAATTATATACTCCTCCAACATTTGTTTTTTTCCCATTCTATCATTTTAGCCATCTGATAGGTGTGAGATGATATCTCAAAGTTGTTTTAATTTGCATTTCTCTTATCAATAATTTCTCTTATCTTAGAGCATTTTTATATAAGTAGACAGCTTTGATTTTTTAATCTGAAAACTGCTCATTTGATCATTTATCAATTGCATAATGACTTGTATTATAAATTTGACTCACTTGCTTCTCTACATATTTAAGAAATGAGGCCTGTCTTAGAGACATTTGCTATAAAAATGATTTCTTAGCTTTCTGTTTTCTTTCTAATCTTCATTGCATTGGTTTTATACATGCAAAACCTTTTTAATATAATCAAAATTATCCATTTTACATTCCATAATGCTCTCTATACCTTGTTTCATGCTAAATTCTTCCCTTCTCTGTAGATCTGACACTGTCTGAAACTATTCCTTGGTCTCCTAATTTGCTTATGGTTATCACCTTTTCTATCTAAATCATGTACCCATTTTGACCTTATCTTGGTATACAGTGTGAGATGTTGGTCTATGCCTAGTTTCTGCCATACTGTTTTCCAGTTTGCCCAGCAGTTGTTACCAAATAGAGTTCTTCTTCCAGGAGCTGAGGTTTTGGGGTTTACCAAACACTAGATTACTGTAGTCATTTACTGCTTTGACTTGTATACCTAATCTGTTCCACTGATTCACCACTCTATTTCTTAGCCACTACCAAATGATGGTTTCCATTTTATAATACAGTTTATGTCCTTTTGTTCTTTCAGATGAATTTTGTCATTTTTTTCTGCCTTGCTATACAATTTTTTGATAGTTTGATTGGTATGGTATTGAATAAGTAAATTAGTTTAGGCAGAATTGTCATTTTATTATATTGGCTCAGCCTACCCACGAGCAATTGATTTTTTTTTCCAGTTGTTCAGATCTGACTTTATTTGTGCGAAAGGTGTTTTGTAATTGTGTTCATGTAGTCCCTTAATTTGTTCTCGCAGGTAGACTCCCAGTAACTCCCAGTTATTTTAAAAGGAATTTCTCTTTCTATCTCTTGCTGCTGGACTTTGTTGTAATGTATAGAAAAGCTGTTGATTTATATGGGTTTATTTTATATCTTGCAACTTTCCTAAAGTTGTTAATTATTTCCAAGAGTTTTTTAGTTGATTCTGTCATATCAACTGCAAATAGTGATAGTTTTCTTTCCTTATTGCCTATTCTAATTTCTTTAATTTCTTTTTCTTTTTTTTATTGCTATAGCTAACATTTCTAGTACAAAATTGAATAATAGTGTTGATAATGGACATCCTTGCCCCATCCCTGATCTTATTGGGATGGTCTGGTTTATCTCCATTGCAGATAATGCATGCCTTATGGTTTTGTATAGATACTATTTATCATTTAATGGAAAGCTCTCTTTATTCCTATGTTCTCTAATTGTTGTCATTTTTAAAAAATAGGAATGGGTGCTGTATTTTGTCAAAAGCATTTTTTGTATCTGTTGAGATAATCACATGATTTCTGTTGGTTTTATTATTGATATGATCAATTATGCTGATAGTTTTCCAAATATTGAACCAGCCTTGCCCTCCTGGTATAAATCCCATCTGCTCATAATGTATAATCTTTGTGATACTTTGTTGTAGTGTTCTTGCTAGTATTTTATGGGGTACTCTGTCCAAAGAAATGTAAATTTTGATCACTGAAACTCTAAAGAGATCTTGAGATTTATGGGCTAGATTTCTTTCTTAAGGACCATGCTTTGAACCCAAATCACTTTGGATCTCACTAATTATTCAACAATAGGTAGTGGCCAAAGCCCATAGGGTCATTGTTTAGGCCCTTATTGCTCAGAGTGAATGTAAATAACAATTGTTTCTATTTTGCCCAGAAACCCTGAGGGTCTTTCCCTCCTAAATTATTATTATTTTTTTGGACTGGGATAGACTCTGTACCTAACTGATAGTGCATATTTTTCCCTCTTCGAACCAATTCTGATGAGAGCAAGGTTCAACAAATGCCCACTGCTCCACCTCACATCTTCCTTTTCATTAAAATAGGTATTTTATACTAATCTATGTGAGATAATTTACCCCATTTCACCTTTTCTTTCCTTCTGCTCCCAGTGTAATCTTCTTTCTCACCCATTTTTTTTTTGGATATCATCCCCTCAAAGTCACTTTAAACTCACTATCTCTGTCTGTGTGTACTCCTTGCAACTCCATTGACAGTGATACAGTTCTTAAGAGTTTTAAGTATCATCTTCTTGTGTAGGGATTTAAAGATTTTAGCCTTATCGAATTCCATATGTTTTCTCTTTCCTTTTTACTTTACATTTCTGTTGAGTCTTATATTTGTCTCCCTTATCACCCTTCCGCCTTACTTTCTTTTAGAGCAAGATAGATTTCTATACCCCATTGCTTGTATACCTTATTTCCCAGTTACATGTAAAAACAGTTTGTAACATTTGTTTTTAGGATTTTCAGTTCCAAATTTTCTCCCTTCTTACCTCCCCACCCACCCTTCTTGAGGAGGCGAGCAATTCAATATAGGTTATACATGTATCGTTATGCAGAAACACTTCCATAATAGTCATGTTGTGAAAGACTAAGTATATTTCCCTCCATCCTATCCCATCCCCCATTCAGTTTTCTTCTTTGACCCTGTCCCTTTTCAAAAGTATTTGCTTTTGACTATTACCTCCCCAAAATGGCCCTCCCTCCTATCTTCCCCCACCACCACCACTCTTATCTCCTTTCCCCCTACTTTCCTGTAGGGTAAGGTGCCCAATTGACAGTGTATGTTATTCCCTCCTTAAGCCAAATCTGATGAGATTAAGGTTCACTCATTCCCTTTCATCTCCTCCCTCTTTCCTTCCATTATAACAGCTTTTTCTTGCAACTTTTATGTGAGATAATTTACCCCATTCTAGCTTTCCCTTCTCTTCTCCCAATGTATTCCTCTCTCACCCCTTAGTTTTATTTTTTAGATATCATCACTTCACATTCAAATTACCCTGTGCCCTCTGTGTGTGTGTGTATCTATCTATCTATCTATCTATCTATCTATCTATCTATCTATCTATCTATCTATCTAGATAACCTATCTATCTATATATATATGTATATGTATGTATGTTGTTTATATATAATCACAATTCATGGTTACAAGACTGTCAGCTATTAGTGCTCTAATCAAGAATTTTTTTTTTACAATTAGATATATAATTCTATAGAATTTGGCAAAGATGAACAAGATATATAAAATAAAGAAACAGAATTAAATGCTATCATATGACCAACAAGACTTGTAAATTGTCTCTCCTGGATCTATTTTCCAGGTCAGTTGTTTTTACAATCAGATATTTCACATTTTCTTCTATTTTTTCATTCTTTAGATTTTATTTGACTGATTTCTTGAAGTATCATAGAGTCATTAGCTTCTACTTGCCCAATTCTAATTTTTAATGTATTGTTTTCTTCCTTTAGCTTCTCTATCCCCTTTTCCATTAGGTTGATTTTGCTTTTCAATGAAACATTTTCTCCATTTATATTCAGAATCTCCTTAGTCATTTTGCTGATTTTACTTTTTAAAGATTTGTTTTCATCAGTGAATTTTATTTCCTTTTCTTCTTTTATCTCTCTAATTTGGTTTTTAAAGTCTTCCTTGAGTTCTTCCTGGAATGCTTTTTGGGCTGGAGACCAGTTCGTATTCTCTTTTGAGCTTTCAGATGTGAGTATAGTGTCCATGCTGTCCTCTTCTGAATCGGTATTTTGATTTTCTCTGTCTCTGTAATAGAATTCAATGGTCTTTGGCTTTTTAGTGTGATTTTTCATGGTGGTTATTTTATTATTCTTCCTGGTCTCTAAAGTGGATCTCTGCTTCTGTGGCCCAGGGGGCTCTGTCCCAAGCTTCTTGTGTTGTGATCTGTGGGCCTGCTCACTGGCTTTTGTGGGCTATGGCCTCTGGTTTTTTGTGGTGTGGGGGAGGGGTGGTCTGGCTGCTTGACATCTCCTCTTTCCCTGGGACTGCTCTACAGCAGGGTAGTCTCAGCTGTTGTCTGTGCTGGTTTCTGCCACTTCATTTGGCTGTGCAAAGTCACGTCTGGTGTCCTGGTGTTGACGTTTCCTAGCTCCACCCCCTTGGGACTCAGTAATTCTCATTGTTCTGCTGAGGTTGGGCCTGCTGGGATACAGTCTCCTTCTGCCACCAGAGGAAGGGCCTTCTCCCTAACTTCTCTCACTAAAAGGCTGCTGAAGCCCCATTTCAGGCTCCTCTGTTTCTTCTGAGGTAGTATTCTCTGAGTTTATTCAAGGGATGGATCACAGCTGTTTTACCTGGCCATCATGGCTGCCGGAATTTCAAGAAGGTAAATTTCAAGCCTTTAGGCTGTGTGCCAGAGGCCTCCGGGATAGTTGCTCCCATGGCCACAGGCTCTGCGCTGGTGTCTCCAGTAGCTCTGACAGACTCCCTTCCTGAGCTGAGAGGCCTGGGGGCACAATCACTGCAGTTGCTGGTACTTCTACCCTGGGCCTGCTCCTGCTCCCACGTTTTGCTCTCCCAGAAAGGCATGCTGGCTGAGTTCTTCTGCTGTTGTTGTTTGGTGTGGCCTGGTGCTGTTCTGCATGCCTGGCGCTCCTGCCCCTCTCAGTCTGCTAGTGGCTTCCAACTCTCTCAAATCTGCTCAGATTCACTTTTTTAGATGTATCTGACAGAATTTGTGAGAGAGCTCCAGGAGTTCATTCCTTTCACGGCGCCATCTTGGCCCCACCTCAGGGATGGCCCCTTTAATAAAAAAAAAAAACTGGCAGAGAAAGACCCTTAGGGTTGCTGGCCAAAAGAGAAACAGTTATGTTATTTTTTGGGGGGGAGTGGGGCCCTTATGGTACAGAGTGAATGCTCCCTAATTGATAAGTGGTCAAAAGATATAAACAGTTTTCCAATGAAGAAATAAAAATGATTTTAGTCATATTAAAAATGCCTTGAATCATTATCTATTAGAGAAATGCAAATTAAAACAACCTTGAGATATCATTTTACATCTGTCAGATAGGCTGAAATGATTGAAGTTTGAAGGTCATGTGGAAAAATTGGGACACTAATTCATTGTTGGTGGAATTGTGAACTAATCCAACCATTCTGGAGAGCAATCAGGAATTATGTCAGAAGAGTTATTAAACTGCTTTTATCCCCTGACCCAGCAATACCATTAGTAGGTCTGTTTCCAAAGATGATTAAGGAAAAAGGAAAAGAACTTATATTTTCTAAAAAGTTCTAGCAGCTCTCTGTGGTGGCAAAGAATGGGGGATTGCAAGGATGTCCATCAACAATGGAATAGCTGAATAAGTTGTGGTATATGATTTTGATGAAATACTACTGTGCTATAAGAAATGATGAGCTCGATGGCCTTAGAAAAACATGGATAGACTTGCATGAAATAATGAAAACAAAATGAATAAAACCAAGACAACATTGCATATAGTGACAGCAATATTGTTTTAAGAATAATTTTGAGTGAGTAATTTTGACCATTAAAAATACCCAAATCAACTGCAAAGGACATGATATCTCTATTACATATTTAAAAGGAATAGCAAGTTGTACATAATAGATTTCCAGTTTCCTGTGCAATCATCTTTTTTTTTAATTATACTATGTTATGGAAATGCTTGTTTTATTCCATAAATTAAAAATAAAATAAAAATTTCTTAAAGTGCTTTGTGCACATATCCCTCCCCCAAGAGAGCCAGTTGTAAAACATTTACCAGCAAACCTCTGTATATAAGTGTATATGTATATATACACAATATATAAATACACAAAAGAATTATAAAACATTTTAATTTCTCATAATAGGAGAGCCAGATTACATACATAAAAGACTGGATGTGAATATATTACCAGATTTTGAACATTCTCCAAATTCTATGATGTACAATACCTGTAAGAATGTAAGAAAGTAGAAGATAGCAAAAATTGTAAGGAACTATTTAAAATTTTATTTCTTTTATTCATAATTCCAGCACTCATACTTTCAAAACATTTAAATTTTGTGTAAAGATTTAACTTCAACAAGACAAGTTTACATCACTTAGATTCTTTGATATATACACTTATATATAATATAGGATTTAATGAATGTGAAGGAAATGGAAACTCTGTACCACTATTGAAAGATATTCTGAATATGAACTCTGGCAATACATTAGATTTCCTATTACACGGTTATTGTTCAATTACTGAGCATGCACTTGGGAGTTAAAATGTTTCTTGAAATATCTTAAGAATCGCACAAAACTATTTTTGATTGATTTTAAATGAATATTACAGACTTTGAATATAAATCTGAATAATTGTTACATCTAAAAGATATTGTAACAACAAAAGCAGTAGTCAAAAAATTCCAAGGAAAACAGTTTGGACATTTATATATCAATTTATAATATCAATTCTGTTTTCATTTTAAATGTCAACTCTCCTCAGTCTTTTCCATAAAAAGACATGCTAAAATAATGAAACATTGGTTTTGTATTTTAAGAATATCCTTTGCTATTTGGTATTACATTCTGCATCAGTGGGAGGAATACCCATATTGATGAAATCACAGATCCATCAAAATAGTAAAGTAAGTCATATTAATTACTACATTTCTGCTACTTTTATTTATATTAATGTGACAATTTCAACTATGAACCTAACCATCTAAAACCAAGGTGTGGAAAAATAAAATCAAAGAAAGCTAACCACATTGAAAATTATACAAGCCAAGTTACTCAAGAACAACAGATTATGTATTCAATAGAGGTAAAAGATTTATATCAATTATTTGAGTAAAATATTCTCATATAATTTTCAACATCATTAACACTAATACAAAATATGACAGTGATCATTATTAGCACGTGTCGTACTCCTTTTCTAGGTATCAGAATTCTCTACACAGTTAATAATGACAAGTTGTTTATACATTTTACTCTTTTGGAAGACAGTGACAAGAAAATGCTAGCATCAGAGAAGAGCTTATTTTGCTGACATTCAAAAGACTGCCACAATCTAAATTATATCACAAATTAAGCTTGACATTAGGGCACAAAAGACTATGAAGCTTGATATTTTTTAAAAAGAACAATATTTCTGCTCACAAAACAAAGATTTGAAATTAATCCAGAGAACAATTTGGAGTCGTTTTTATAGGCAGCAGCTACGTATAAGCTCTGTTACCTACAATTACACTTTCCATTAAGCATTTTGCCCTCATACTGTTACGTATTTGTGTGTGATACATAAAACTCTTTGCAACAACTACAACAAATTGAGATTTGGTTATTAGAAATTTGATACAAGTCTTTTTTAGTACTTGGTAGATCTTGATAAACATTTTACAAATTGAAAAATCATAAAATGTTGGCTCATGGGAAAATATCTTCACAATTTTATCCCATAATATTGTCATAATTTTAAGTTCTCTAAATATTTTCCACAAAATTTATAACATTCAGAAGCTAACACATAAATTATGAACAAATGTTTTCATTTCTCGAATTGTGTATTGAGTGCATTTTGTAGAATAGTTATTTTTTCCACATTATTTGTGAGTTTTTAAAATGAAGTTTAACTGTTTTTCTAAACTTATGTGCAACTACTTACTTCTTTTTCCTTGATAGCAATTTCCCCTACATAAGATTTTAAATGGTAATAAATAATTTATGATCCTTTGCTTCAATTTATTTATCCTTTTTGTTATAATTTAAAAGGGCCTGTTATATCAAATATACTCATATAAAGTTCATTGAGTGAAATAAAGTTACAGAGTAATATTTTGTGGTGTATAGAGTTTACAAATTATCACCTAGGAAAAAGATATAAAAACACTTGAATACATTTCAAGCTAATTTTGAGATTATCTTTAGAACAAAATATAGTGTCTCCTGCATGATTATTCAAGAAGTAATTAAGATTTTAAACAAATGATATAGCTGTTAGAAGCAAAAACTGAAATTTCATTATATTTTTATCTAATAATTTAATTAAAACATATCCAATGTTATCTCTTTTCTAATTAGTTTCAAAGCAGTTAAATTTTAAAGCAGTAAAATTTGAAACAGCAGGGATTTTACCTTTTCTTGAATTGAAGCACAATGTACCTGAATTAAATATACAACATCTTTAGAAAGAAATCTACATTTTCTTTCAAAAAATTAATAAAATGATTTTGTCCTTAGACTTCATTTTTAATTTAATAAATCAAAATATTATATGAAAAGATGCTACCAACATTATTTGTGGCATTTTGTATGGAATGCTGTCAAGTATGTAGTGTTAGTCATTCTATTAGAACTAAAAAAGCATAATATTTAAAAATTCTGTAAAATATAAACTTAATTTTCTTCATATACTACAAATCTTCACTGAATCAAAAAGCAAAATTCTAATTTTGTAAGGCTCACTTTTCAAGTATTTATTTTATTTTGAAATTACAAATATTTCTCATATTGTGCCTTGGTCTAGTATTTAAAAACACGTGGAATATCCTCTTTACCTTTATATAAACTAGAAAAGAAAAAGGAAGACAAGTACAACACCAGAAGGAGGCAGTGATGGAAGTACAGGGACAATAACAAATAAGAAAATAATTAATTTGTTGATTTCAGCAACTACATTTTCACCTATCTACCTATCTGTCTATATCTACCTATCTATCTACCTATTATAGATAGACAAGTGGGAAGTTTCAAATATACACTGCTACTTTGGGGAAAAGTGGCAAATCAATTTATGTTATGAAATAACTGAAGATTCAGCAAAGCCAAATGCAAATAATTAAGACAATATATAGAGACAAATTGGAAAAATTGAAATGGTTATTTAGATATGTCAGGAAATATTGGGAGAAAAAATTGGGAAGAAAACAGGTCAAATGCTTTGTATGTAAGCTGAATTCACTGAGTAACTTCAGACTTTCCACGTAGTTTAACATCACAATTGCCCAATTTTCTACCTTACCAATGTAGATAGATGGTAAAAAAAAAATCAAGAGGACAAAATTCTCCATTAAATTACATTTTTATGAAAAAAAAATTAATATGACCATTGAAACAAATGTTCAGGTGAGAGGATCCCAATGTGAGTAAGATATTAATTACTTTTATTATACAAAGTGATGTCATGATATATTTTTTTTTCAGTTTTAGGACCTCAACCTACATATAAACTAGCTTAGAGAATGGACTTAATCGTCCAGATCCTCATTGTAAATAACCATGAAGAGAACTTGTAAAACATGAGAGGATGGAAATTTGTCCTATAGGTGTATAGAAACCAGTTTTATGCATAAAAATAGCTTTGTATTTATACTGATCTACTAGCTGTTCCCCATATATGAAATTCTACCTCACATTTCCTACTTTTGCACCCAGGTGGTCTCCTATTCCCTTTTTACTTCTTCCTCATAGAATCCTTAGTTTTTTTCAAGGTGCAGCTCAAGTCCTACATAAGGTCTTTCTTGGTCTTTTCTTGTCCTCATGGCCCAGTTCTTGCCACTCCTTCCATCTTATTTATTTATTTTTTTGCATTTACCTATGTAAATATTTTACCCAGTAGTAAAATGCAAACTCCTTCAGGGCAGGGACAATTTTATTTTTGGCTTTGTATCTCCAGTGCCTAGCATAATACCTTGCACATAAATAAGCACTTGAGAAATCTTTTCTGAATTAAACTGAATTATTTCCAAAACATACTTTTGTTTATATTTTCTAAAAATGCATCAGTGTTTTGTAATCATAACTAGCTCCTAAGGAGTTGCAAATGCATTGTAATTTGAGATGCAATTGCGTGCATATGCATTGTGCTGACTCTTAAATAACTATCGAAATAAGAGTTTAGGGGTAAATGAACAAATCTGGGGCAAATAAACATAATTGTCAGACTCTTACTTCTAGGTGACATTTATCCATTGTCTTTTTGAATATTAAATTACTTCTGTTAAGGTAAATATTCAACAGCAGATTAATGTCCTGTCTTAAGTTCAGTGTAAAACAAAAAACAAAAAAGACAACCTCCATCTTGTGGAACTGTCACAAACTAACAAGGAAAAAATACAACTACCAAAGAAATTATATTGTCTCATCTGAACTGGGATTTTTCTAGTTTTTTTTTAATGCACTGAACATTAGTCCCATCCAGGGTTTGTAATATATATTTCTGTTGCTAAAAATCAAGTAATTGTGAATGCTACTTGAGTTAGGTAAACATTATCCAGGCTTTTCAGATTGTTAATTTGTAGTTGCACTCTTTTAAAAGAACAGCTTCCCAAATTATAAAGGTTAAAATATGGAGATGAGAAATTAACAGTATTTAAAGACATTAAAAATATATTTTAAAATGGTGCTATAAATATATTGTTACATACATCTCATCCATTAACTTATGAAATAACCAATATTTCATTTTTAGATTTGGAAATGAAAAGTCTAAGTCAGGCATAAAAATAAAAATCTGTTTTCTTAATTTAACATGAGAAAAATGTGGGAGATGTGCAAACTAAAAACTAACATATTCCTTAAGAGTAAAAAAAGAGAAGTGGGTAGTGGTAAAATTTCACAAACCCAATTAGGTAGCAATATACTATCTGGGTCAGTATAATTAGTATAATAAATCAAGGGGGGGGGGGTGGAAAACCCATTTTTAAGGAAATACATATCACTAAAAACAAACTTGCTTGTTACCACTTTTTCTTATTGTTTCAAAAGTCATGATTTTGATTAAATTAATGGGGGGAAGATCTGTTAGGAGCTATTTGCATAATGCTAATAAAAGAAAAATAAGCAGAACATAAATATCAATAAGCCAGAGGTGATTATTAATTGGTATTATAGCAACCATAAAAAGTATTTCCTGAAATAGTTGGTGATCTGATGTTATTTTCTGTTTGAAATTAAGTACCTAAATTACTATTTAATTAGAGAATCCACTCAAAATCTTTTAATCTCATGGTGGCAAATAAAATGCATTCATCAATCTGTATTAGCTTATGTGAGCCAATTGAGGACAGCAAAATTATCATCAAAAGATTCTAAATGCAGAGTCATTCTATTGCATCTTCTCATTAAAACCTGATTTGGCCTCAAGGAGAAACTCTGTGAAATTATAATGGCGAGAAGTAGCTCAGGACTTTTTATACTTTGGCATAATTTTAAATAATCTTTGTTAATTAATGGCCATTAATAGGTAAATTATGGTTGATCAAACTGATTTCAGGTGTGGCATTTTGAGGGAGTAACACCCCACAAATAGCAGCCAGAATCTTTTCAGGTAGAAGTAAGTCACATTTTAATGTTTTAGATTACTTTATATTTGCTATATCACAAATATTATGTGAAGAAATAAGGATCTTAGAGGACTAAATGCATTTTAGACTAACCAGAGACTACCAAATTTTGGCCAAGAATTGATAGATTTAGATATCTGTGAATCAATTTTCTTATTTCTATTTCTGAATAAAATTTATCTCATATTATTTTATGAAGGTATTTAAAAATAGACTGTAAAAAGGAGAACCAGACCAGACATAGGGCATTAAGGTCACCAAAAGCTGTTATTTTACCCCCAGAAGTTTTTTTTTCAATGTTTATACAGATCAGCAACTGAAACTTATTCCACATCAGAAGCATCATTGTCAGAAAGATGATAATTGCTTCCCTTCACCCGAATATATTCTATGTATCTCCCTTCATCAGAATCCAAAGTACCACATGTGCATAATTTGTTTTCAAACAATGATTCAATTTCCTCTAGTTTTCGCCCTTTGGTCTCAGGAAGACAGCCATAGATGAAAATGAGTCCCAAACCAGCAAATCCAGCATAGAGAAAAAAGGCTCCTGCAATTGAAAACAATACATATAGTCATGAATTAGACTTCATTCTAACAAATAGCCAGGTTTCCATGGCCATTTTTGAGTAGAAAAGGATAGTATTATTCTTTCTTTTTATAAATTTTATTTAGTATATTCAGTTTTCAGCATTGATTTTCACAGGAGTTTGAATTACAAATTTTCTCCCCATTTCTACCCCCCCCCACTCCAAGATGGCATATATTCTGGTTGCCCTGTTCCCCAGTCTGCCCTCCCTTCTGTCACCCCACTACTCTTCCATCCCCTTTTCCCTTCCTTTCTTGTAGGGCAAGATAAATTTCTATGCCCTGTTGCCTGTATATCTTATTTTCTTGTTGCCCGCAAAAACTTTTTTGTTTTTGTTTTTGAACATCTACTTTTTAAAACTTTGAGTTCCAAATTCTCTCCCCTCTTCCCTTCCTAAGAAGTCCAGCAATTCAACATGGGCCACATGTGTATCATTATGTATAACCCTTACATAATACTCATGTTGTGAAAGACTAACTATATTTTGCTTCTTCTTAACCTATCCCCCTTTATTGAATTTTCTCCCTTGACCCTGTCCCTTTTCAAAAG
>CM053623.1:170776919-170792495 GCA_028646595.1 Phalanger gymnotis
TTTTCAGTGGGGTATGACTGCTTGTAGACTAAAGAGTTCTATGTTCCATGCTTGGGCGGATGCGCTGCCTCACCAGCACTCCTCCTTCCCCAAGAACCCCCAGTCCTGACTGGTCTTGGATCTTCAGCAGGCTCTTTACTCCTGCTCTGATCAGCCACTTAATTCCTCCCACCAGGTGGGCCTGGGGCCAGAAGCAACTGCAGCTATAGTTCTGTAGCTGCCCCACCTCTGCTGCCCCCAGGGCGGTGGCTGAACCTGTCCCCAGCAGCTTTTCCCACTAACCTTCTCTGTTGTCTTTGGTGTTTGTGGGTTGAGAAGTCTGGTAACTGCTGCAGCTCACTGACTCAGGGCGCTAGGGCACGCTCCACCGTGCTCCTGGTCTGGTTGGTCTGCGCTGCCCATGCTGGGCTCTGCTCCACTCAGCTCAGCTCACCTCTGCTCCCAGCTCTGTGCGGGATAGACCTTACCCAGAGACTATCCAGGCTGTCCTGGGCTAGAGCCCTGCTTCCCTCTGCTACCTGTGGATTCTGCAGTTCTAGAATAGGTTCAAAGCCATTTTTTACAGATTTTTGGAGGGACTTGGCAGGGAGCTCATGCTAGTCCCTGCTTTCCAGATGCCATCTTCAGGATAGTATTATTCTTAATCAGTACTTAATATAGTCCTTTTATATGTTATAGTCAATAAACAGTGATTCAATAAATGAGAGATTGACAGAGAGAGGTAGAAGGAAGAAACTTACCTAAAGTCCAGGATTCTTGTTATGGAATCAAAAGTGTGCCTGGTTTACTCTGGCTCGTGCTAGTGCTATGAATGCCTAAACTGCCTCTATATTTCTTCCATGAAGCTATATTATGAAAGCAACTATACTAAGCCTGGCTAATAATATTTTATAGCAGTAGTCCATCTTCTCTTCATATTTAGTCCTTGATTGTGTTTAACTCAAAGCCCATCCACAATGATAAAAATAAAGAAAAAACTGAGAATGCTAAGCTGTAACACAATTGGTTATGTTGCTTTAGGTTATTTTTAATGCCACATTTATTATTATATTTATTATTAAACTAGGTATCCTAATGAAGCAGTTTTAAGGTGCCCAGAAACAGTAGTAAATTGAGATCTCTTTGTAAGGTAATTTAACTGAGATTAAAGGAAATTTATGCCTGCATTTCTACATGTACTATGAATTAAGTTTAACCTGGTATTATGATTGTGAGTTGCCAAAGTCAACCTAAGAGATCAAGTTATATCTGAATGTGACATGTTGGACCATTTTAAAGGAAAGTAACTGGTCAACTCAATTCAGTTAATATAGAATCATATTATTTTGAATTATACCTTAGATATAATTTTATCTGATATTATCATTTTATGAGAAGAAATGATATATAGAGAAATTAAGGTACTTGCTCAATATCACAAGGCACATGATAGAACTGTCATTTTTCCAAGACTAAGTAGCTAAGTCAAACATGTTATATATGCAGACACGGCATAATCTAAATTTCATAAAAAGTAGAACTCATTCCATATTGAGATTTCTCACTAGCAATACAATTTTGTTAAGTCATTTCATTCATGACCAACTCTTTATCATCCTATTTGAGGTTTTCTTGGTAAAGCTATTGGAAGGGTTTGCCATGTCTTTCTCCAGCTCAGGGCAAACAAGGTTAAGTGACTTGCCCAAAGTCGTGCAGGTAGAAAGAGCCTGAGACTATATTTGAACTCAGATCTTCTTGACTCTCCAGACCCACCCTAGCTGCCCAACAGTACAATAAATCTCCATAAAAAGCCCAACCCCAGTGTCACATTATGACTCAAGTGTGACCTTCATTTTATAATAGCTATAGCAGGAAGTATAACCTCTGGCATATTATACCAAAATGGGAAGGCTTCAAGCAAGGTTCTGTTGATGGACCCTATTTCCTGAAGATCAAGCTTTTCTCAGTATAAGGAGGCACATAAGGTTAGGCAACAGGTATTGAACTGCTATTGCAAAAGAAAACACAAGATAGTTTTTAATTATGTTCAACCCCATTCCATTTTGTGGTGAAGATGGAAGGATGTCAGGAAAAGTGTGTGTGTGTGTGTGTGTGTGTGTGTGTGTGTGTGTGTGTGTGTGTGTGTATGTGTGTGCGCATGTGCATGCTTGTATGTAGAAAATCATATAGTTCTAAGATTGTCTATATAACCTTTAATTAAATTGTTAGTATTTCTAAGGTGTAATCTTTGAATAACAGTGAGTTGATATATTTTGGGGAAGAACTGAAAAGCATCTTTGTTGATATTCTTTCTAAAGATTAAACTTTAAGAAAGAAAGAAGCTGTACTGAGTGGAAGAATTTCTGCTTAGAGTAGTGAATTTGGTGAAGTCAATTTCATGAAGGCAACAAGAGATATAATTTCATATCATATTTTATTTTATTAGGTGGTTTATGTAGCAACATCTGTTGCAGAGGACAGATGCCTGAATGGGAGGCAGATTACCTATTTCCCTAGAGGAGAGGGATAACCTGAGGAAGCTCCAAGGTGGCCAGAAAACCTCAGGATGGTGACCTTGGAAGCTATATGGAGCTGCAGTAGGTAGCAATGCAGAAAGTAGAATGGTGCATCACTGTCTTGGTATGGTGGCCTTTAGACTTTAAATTGCTCAGATTAAGATAGCTCAGGTCAAGAGACTCTGAGGCCCCTAACATCCTGTTCTGAGATAACAGAAAATGTCTTGAATATTCAGTGCTCTGCATCTCAAAGATTCATAGAGACCCTACCCTGGAAGGTAGAGATTAGGTCAAGAATTCAGGAGATGTAGAGTGAGACAAACAATCTTCTCCCCTGTCCACCTATAAGAATGGAATGTGGTGCAGCCTATTAATGGCAAAAAAGTCTCTGTACTGGAATGTGAGATAGGAAGAGGAGTAAATCAACCCAAAAAATAGAATAATTAATTCATAAACCACAAACAAAAGACAAACACTAAATGAAGACTCAACAATGAAATGGAGACTAATGACTAGGTCAAAGAAGAAACCATTAGAAACAATTAACAATTAGGTAAAACAAAATGATAATGATGAAAATAATGCAAAGATTCTGGGACGTAGCTATAGCAATTCCCAGGGGAAATCATATCTCTATAACCATACATTAATCAAATAAAAAAAGAAGTTTAACAAACTGAATATGCTTCAAGAATTAAAAAGCCAACAAATATACCAAAAATAATCACAAAAGAGAAGATAATAAGATTAGAGGAGAAATAGAAAAATTGAGAACAAAAAATAATAGAAATTACAAATGAAACTAATAGCTAGTTCTTTGAAAAAAACTAACAAAATTGGTAAATCTTTAACCAATAATTGACTCAGTCAATAAACATTTATTAAGGGCCAGATTTACTATGTGCCAGGCATGTTAACACATCTGTGGACACAAAACAGAAGAATGCCTTCAAAACTATAAAATAAACTAACAGAGAGTTTACATAATCTAATCTCAGAAAAATAAATAGAACTAGCTACAACTGAACTACAAAGATGAGAGGAGGCTCCTAGTACTGACATATTCTTGGAAGAATTCTATTAAATTTCAAAAGAACAATTAGTTCCCATACTACACAAAAGATTTCTTTTATGAGCTACAAGAGAAGGATATAACATAGAAGAACTATAAATCAATGTCATTAATGAATATCAATTCAAAAATTTTATTTTTATTAATGTATTTTAAGCTTAAATACTAAAAGAAATACACAATAAGAAATGGAAAAAAAACTTAAACACTAAAACCTAAATACAAAATAAGAAAAGGAAAAAAATGTATTGCCACGGGCACAGTAGAACATAAGAGACTTCAAAATAAACAGCAATAAATTTCCATTTCAAGAAAGCCTATATAATAAATTAAAAATGAATAATAAATAAAATAAAAATTGTGTTCAGAGCTGTCCATGTTTTCTTTGTTTTCTTGTAAGTTTTCTTTTAAGTGAGAACTTGAAAAGGTCTTAGCTTAAAAGGGCCAAGGTCTCCCATTGCATCCTGGGCTTTTTCCAGTCATCCTGATGAATAATCTGGTCACTGGAACCAAATGACGCTGGAGAAAGTGAGGCTGGTGACTGCACAATGCTTCCTCACTCAAATCAAAGTCAATTGCAAGTCATGTCATCATCTCCCTGATGCCATGGTCCTCTTTGAGAACAAAGGACAAACCACAACTTTTGTTTACTATTATGTATGTTTTATTTTGCTCTTTTCTCCCCTTTCTCCCCACCTCTTGTTAATCTAAACACACTTCTATACCACTCGTCTTATCCTATTCCCTCACCCTCTTATTTCTTTATAAATTTAGAAAACTTATTCCAAATGTATATATTATTCTCTCTTTAACCCATATCTGGTGTGAGTAGGGTTCCCTCTAAAAATCCCTCCCTTATCCTCTCTCCCATCTCTATACTCAGCTTTTTATTTCTTTCTTAATTTAGAAGACTTTTATGCCCTACTGAATATATATGTATTGTTGCCTCTTTAACCCATTTTCAATGAAAGTAGAGATCCCAAACTACCAGCCCTCCTCCCCCATTTAATTCCTCTGTGCCAGTTATTCCTCTTGCACCTCATTTGTATGAGATAATCACTCTTTTTACCTTTTAATAAATGGTTTTAATTTTTAGAATCACATCATATTCAGGTCTACCTCAATCTTTCTTTCAAACTACCTAGTTACTAATAACAATCTTATACATATGTTTTACATGTTCTCATATAAAAAGTAAACAGTCTGTCCTTAAGTACTCCTTTATAATTAGTCTTTGATATGTACCTAATATTTCTCTTGCATCTTGTATGTCAGATTTTCTATTAAGTTCAGGTTTTTTTGCAACAAAAGCCTGAAAGTCTGGCAATTCATTGAATGTCATTTTTTCATTCAGGATTATGCTTAACTTTGTTGTGTATATTTTTGGACACAGCTTCAATTCTTACGCTTCCAGATAAATAGTGTTTTAAGACCTGTAGTCTTTTAGTGTTGCCACTGCTAGGTCTTATGTGATTCTAATTGTGGCTCCACCATATTTGAATTTTTTTTTCTTGTTGCTCATAATATTTTCTCCTTGAGCTGGGGGTTTGAAAATTTGACTATGATATTCCTGAATGTTTTCCTGGTAGGATCTCTTTCAGGTGGTGATCAGTGGATTTTTCCTACTTTTCCCTCTTATTCTAGTGGTTCAGGATAATTTTCTTTAATTACTTCTTGTATTATTGTATCAAGATTTTTTTTGATTGTAGTTTTCAGGTGGTCTGATTATTCTTATGTTTTCTTTTCTTGAATTCTCCTCCAGATCAGTTGCTTTTCTTATGGGATGTTTCGCATTCTCTTTTATTTTTTCACTCTTTATCTTTTGTTTTATTATTTTTTGGTCTCATAACTTCACTGGCTTCTCCCTGACAAATTCTTTTTTTAATTAATTAATTTTTAGTTTTCAGTATTCATTTACACAAGATTTGAGTTCAGAATTTTCTCTCCATCTCTCTCCTGTCCCCTACCCCAAGATGGCATGCATTCTGATCACCCCTTACCCCAATCTGCCCTCCCTTCTATAACACCTCTCTTCTGTCTCCTGCCTTCCCCCTTACTTTCTTGTAGGGCAAGATAGATTTCTATACCCCACTGCCTGTATATATTATTTCCCAGTTGCATGTAAAAGCAATTTTAACGTTTGTTTTTAAAACTTTTAGTCCCAAATTCTCTCCTTTCTTCCCTCCCCACTCACTCTCATTGAGAAGGCAAGGAATTCAATATAGGTTATTACATGTGTAATTATGCAAAGCACTTCCATAATAGTAATGTTGTGAAAGACTAACTATATTTCCCTCCATCCAGTTCTACCCTCCAATTTATTCTATTTTCTCCTTTGACCCTGTCCCTTGTCAAAAGCATTTGCTTCTGACTATGCCATCCCCTGATCTGCCCTCTCCTTTGTCATCCCCTTCCTCTTATCCCCTTCTCCCTACTTTCCTGAAGGAAAGATACTCAATTGAGTGTGTATGTTATTCTCTCCTTAAGCCAAATCTAATCAGAGTAAGGTTCACTCATTCCTTCTTCACTTCCCCCTCTTCCCCTCCATTATAAAAGCATTTTCTTGATGCTTTTATGTGAGATAATTTACCCCATTCTATATCTCTTTCTCCTTCTCCCAATATATTCCTCTCTGACCCCTTAATTTTATTTTTAGATATCATCACCTCATACTCAACTCACCCTCTACCTTCTTCACATATATACATATATACATACATACATATATGTATATATGTATGTATTATATGCATATGTATATTCCCTTCAGCTACCCTAATACTGAGAAAGGTCTCATGAGATAAAAATATCATCTTTCCATGTAGGAATATAAACAGTTCAACTTTAATAAGTCCCTTATGATTTCTCTTTCCTGTTTACCTTTTCATGCTTCTCTTCAGTCTTGTATTTGAAAGCCAAATTTTCTATTCAGCTCTGGTATTTTCATCAAGAATGCATAAAAAATCTCCATTTCATTGAATGTCCATTTTTTCCCCTGAAGGATTATACTTAGTTTTGCTATAGAGGTGATTCTTAGTTTTAATCCTAGCTTCTTTGATCTCTGGAATTTCATATTCCAAGCCTGTTGATCCCTTAGTGTAGAAGCCACTAGATCTTGTGTTATCCAGACTGTGTTTCCACAATACTAAAATTATTTCTTTCTGACTGTTTGCAATATTTTCTCCTTAACCCGGGAACTCTGGAATTTGGCCACAATATTCCTAGGAGTTTCCCTTTTGGGATCTCTTTCAAGAGACGAATTCTTTCTGTTTCTATTTTGCCCTCTGGCTCTAGAATATTAGGGCAATTTTCTTTGATAATTTCTTGAAAGATGATGTCTAGGCCCTTTTTTGATCATGGCTTTCAGGTAGTCCAATAATTTTAAAATTATCCCTCCTGGATCTATTTTCTAGGTCAGTTGAGTTTGCAATGAGATATTTCTCATTGTATTCTATTTTTTCATTCTTTGGTTCTGTTTTATCATTCTTGATTTGTCATAAAGTCATTAGCTTCTATTTGCTCCATTCTAATTTTTAAGTAATTTTTTTTCAGTGAGATTTTGGACCTCCTTTCCCATTTGGCCAATTCTGCTTCTTAAGGAATTCTTCTCATTGGCTTTTTGAACTTCTTTTACCATTTAGGTTAGTCTACTTTTTAAGGTGTTATTTTCTTCAGTATTTTTTGGGTCCCCATGACCAATTCCAATTTTGAAGGAGTCATTTTCTTCCTTAAGATTCTGGATGGAGAGAGAGAAGATTTTGGGAAGATGGTGGAGTAGATCTGAATATTCCAAGCTCTCAAGATTTTCCCCCACTGAAGAGATAAAATAGCACCTTAGGGAGAACAAATTACTGGGTGGGGTTTAAAAATAAATAAGAATAGGGGAACAGCAGGGATCTTTCTGGGACAATTCAGGAAGATCAGAGGAAAAATCCCAGGAAGTAGTTTGGTCCCTGTGAAGAGTAAACACTCCAGACTAGGGTCTATTTTAAAAACAAGTGGCAGGTCACTTAAACAAGTGGCAAGTCCTGGGGTTATTTAGTTTGAGAGGATGCCTTGTCCTCAGCCACAGGAATTTTTAGCCCCAGGATAGGGAAGGGAGTTGGGTATCCAGGGAACCTCTGCTGGCAAGGATCACCAGACCTAATTGTGGTACAAAGAGCAGCACAGAGTGGTAAAAAGGTGTGAGAAGAAACCAGCACATGCCCAGTGAGTACAGAAGCAGTGCTATAGAAAGCCCTTGGCTGTGGGCATCCGCATGAAGTTGGACATTTGGCTTTGGTTCCAGGCTACAGGGGAGAAGTGAAGATCAGGGGCAAGAGGCCCCATTCCCCCATCCCTAGGGCTAGAGGTGATTACAAAGATTAAGCTATTAACATAAAAAATGCACAGGGAAAGGAGAAAGAATTGAACCATTGAAAACTATCATGGAAATAGAGAAGACAGCAGTTCATCTTCAGACGAGGATCCTGAAGTAGAGAAATACCCAAAGAGTAATGTCAAATTGTCACCCGCCCAGAAAGAATTCATATAGGATCTTTAAAAAGACATTAAATATCATATGATAGGGACAGAGGAAAAAGAAAACTTTTAAAAAAGAGATTAATCCAAGAAAAGCAAGAGAATTATGAAAGGAAAGTCAACATATTAGAAAAGGAGATGCAGAATCTTAAGGAAGAAAATAACACCTTGAAAATTAGAATTGGGTAAGGCAAAGCCAGCAGAATTATAAGAGATCAAGAAATAATTAAAGAAAATATGAATAATGAAAAAATAGAAGAGAAAAGGAACATCTTATAAGAAAAACAACAGATTTTGGATCAAGAAGAGAAAACATAAAAAAATTGGACTAACTGAAACTTACGATCAAAAAAAGAATCTTGATACAATAATACAAGAAATAATCAAAGAAAATTGTCCTGAAGTGTTAGAACAAAGGGGGGATGTAGATATAGAAAAAAATCCATTGATCATCACTTAAAAGTGATCCTATGAGGAAAACTCATAAGAATATCATACTCAAATTCTGAAATCCACAGCTCAAGTATAAAATGTGAAGAACAACAACAAAAAAAATTAAATTTGATGGTGCCACAATGAGAATCTATACCTAGCAGCAGAAGCATTAAAAGACCACAGATCTTGAAACATTATATATCAAAGAGAAAAAAAAACCAAAAAAACTGGGGCTGCAGCTGAAAATATCTAGCAAAGTTAAGCATAATCATGAATGAAAAAATGGACACTTGATCAACTGTCAAACTTTCAAGAATTTGTTAAAAAAAACTGAAAATTTTAGAACATTTGACATACAAGAGTCAAGAGAAATAAAAGGTATATACCAAAGACTGATTATAAGGGATTCAATAAGGACAGACAGTTTACTTTTTATATATGTAAAATGTAAAACATGTCTAAATTCTTTTTAAGAACTTGTAGCTCATAAGAAAGATTGGGGAAAACCTGAGTATGATATGAATTTAAAAAGTAAAAACATTTAGGAACAGCTAAAAAGAATAATTATTTTATACAAATAAGCCACAAGAGGAAGAATTAATACAGAGGAATTAGATAAGGGAGGAGGGCTGTTAGCTCTGGTAACCTGCTTTCATCAGGAATGGGTTTAAGAGGGAATAATAGATATATATTTGGAAGAGTATAAAAGTCTTCTAAATTCAGAAGAAATAAAATGGTAGGGGCATAGGGAGGGGGGAGAGGACAAGGGAGGGATCTTTAGAGGGGAGAGTGAGGGAATAGGTAAAAGGGGGGGTATGGAAGTGTGTTTAAATTTATGGGAATGGGATCCTTGGGGGGTAGTTAAGTAATAGGAGGGCAAGGTAGCTGGTAGAAGTAAAGTGCAGGAGGCAGGAGAGATAGGAAACAAGAGATATGCACAAACATAAAAACAAAGGTCAGGAGTAAAATTTGTTTTGGAAAGTCGTGCCTATGTATATATGTCTTTGCATATATCTGTAGCTATAGAGAAACACATCCAAACTCAATTGTAGTCTTTTGTGGGGGAGAGGGGGGAAAAAAAACAAAGTAAAAATGTACACAGCAAAGAAAAAAAGAAAACTTACAAGGAAGCAAAGAAAAGGTGGACAGTTCTCAACACAGTGTATTTATCATAAGGCTTTCTTGAAGCGAAAATTTATTATTATAAATCTTGAATGCTCTCTTATGTTCTGCTATGTACATGACATGTTTTTTTTTCTTTTTTACTTTATATTTAAGTTCCAATATTTAAGTCTATGATACGTTTTTGTTTCTTTTCTATATTCTGTATTTGTGTTTTGGTGTTTGATTCTAAAACACAATTTTTAAAAAAATTTATAAGATTCTGAATGGAGAGCTAAGATGGTGGAGTAAAAGAAAGGACTCACTTGAGCTCTCCCCCAAATCCAAATGCCTTTAAAACATGACTCTAAACAAATTCTAGAGAAGCAGAACCTACAAAATGACAGAATGAAATAAATTTCCAAATCAAGACAACCTGAGAAGTTGACAGTAAAGGACTGTTACACCAGGTTGAGAGAGGAATGCAGTCCAGTGCAAAATGGGCCAGCATACATCAGGCCCTAGCAAACCCAAAGCAGGCCTCAGGGGACTGAATCACTGGCAGCTGCGGTGGTTTCCAGACTTCTCAACCCACAAATACCAAAGACAACTTAGAAGGTCAGTAGGAAAGGTCTATTGGACCTGGGAAAAAGAGAAGTATGGTCCAGCCCCAGCCCTGGACTGGCAGCAGCAGTGGCAGATATGGCTGCTTCCAGAATGCTCAGCCCATAGATGGTAGAGCAATCAAGCAGCTGATCAGAGGGGGATTGCAGGGATCTCTTTGCTGGGAATAAGGCAGGTTTCTTTTGCTTTGCCCATGCTTGGATTTGGGTTGCAGTCCTGGATGGCATTCCTGGGGGGAATGGCATAACAGAACCTGTGGTGGCTGTGGAAAGGGAATCCTCCTCACAGTTCCAAGGCAGAAAAGAGTGCATGTGGTCACCCACAGACCAGAGCATAGACCAGGAGTAGGGTAAATACCTCTCCTTTGATGATACAACCTTGGAATATACATCCCTAGCAATATCCCTGAAAGTAGCTGTACAAAACCCCAGAACCTTGGGACATTACATCCTTCACACTAAAAGTGGAGCCCTGCCTTAAAAAAGAGTTTGAAAAGTTAAGTAATTGGCTGGGAAAATGAGCAAACAGTGGAAAAAAAACCTCAGACTATAGAATCTTACTTTGGTGACAAAGAAGATCAAAACATACAACCAGAAGAATACAACAAAGTCAACGCCCCTACATCTAAAGTCTCCAAGAAAAAATAAGAATTGATCTCAGGCCATGGAAGAGCTCAGAAAGTAGTTTGAAAATCAAGTAAGAGAGAGCAGGAGAGGAGCCAAGATGGTACTGTGAAAGCAGGGGCTGACTGGAGCTCTATCACAGATTCTGTCAGGTACTTCTAAAAAAGTGAATCTGAGCAGATTTGAGAGAATTAGAAGCCACTAGTAGACTGAGTGGGGCAAGAGCACAGGGCGCATGGAATGGCACCAGACCACACCAGAAGGGGAGCAGTTGCAGAACCCAGCCAGTGAGCCAGGCTGGGAGAGCACTGGGTATGTGAAACACAGGAGAAGGATTAGGCACGGTGCTGAAGTGCTGTCTATGGTGATGATCTCCAGGCCTCTCAGCCCAGGATGGGGCTATCCAGGCTACAGGAGACACCAGCTCAGAGCCAGAGGCCATGGGAACAGCTACTCCTAAGGCCTCCAGCCCACAGTCTAAAGGTTTGAAACTCACCTTCTTGAACTTTCAGGAGCCATGATGACTAGGGAAAACAGCTCTCATCCCTCCCTTCCTCACCCACATAATACTCTCCTGGGAGAAACCTTGGAATAGAGGAGCCAGAAATGGAGCTACAGTAATCCTTTAGCTTGGGAAGCTGGGGAGAGAACCCTTCTTGTGATGGTGGAAGGAAACTAGTTCAGGAAGAGAGGAGTCCCAGCAGGCCCTACCTCAGTCGAACAGTGAGAGTTTCTGAGTCCCAGGGAGGTGGAGCCCCAAGCATCAACACTGGGACACCATACTTGCCTTTGCATAGCCAGGGGAAGTGGCAGACACCAGCACAGACAAGGGCTGAGACCACCCATGCTGTAGTGCAGCCCTAGGGGAAGAGGAGGTTTCTAGCAGCCAGACCACCCCTCCCCAACACTTCATAAAACCAGAGACCACAGCACACAAAGCCAGTGAGCAGGCCCACAGTTCCCAGCACAAGAAGCTTGGGATAGAGTCCTCTGAGCCTCAGAAGAAGAGATCCACTTTAGAAGTCAGGAAAAAGACAAACACCACTAAGAAAAAATTCAGAAAACTAAAGACTATTGATTCTTATTATGGGGATAGGGAAGATCAAAATACCAATTCAGAAGAGGATAGCATTGACACTATACCCACATCTGAAACCTCAAAAGGGAATGTGAACTGGTCTCCACCTCAAAAAGCATTCCTTGAAGAGCTCAAGGAAGATTTTAAAAACAAAATTAGAGAGGTAAAAGAAAAAATGAAAAAAAAATCACTGATGAAAACAAATCTTTAAAAAGTAAAATTAGCCAATGGAAAAGGAGGTTCAGAAGCTAAATGAAGAAAACAATTTGTTAAAAATTAGAACTGGGCAAGTAGAAACTAATGACTCTATGAGACATCAAGAATCAGTTAAAATCTAAAGAATGAAAAAATAGAAGAAAACGTGAAATATCTAATTGGAAAAACAACTGACCTGGAAAATAGATCCAGGAGAGATAATCTAAGAATTATTGGTCGGCCAGAAAGCCATGATGAAAAATGAGCCTGGATAGTATCTTCCAAGAAATCATCAAGGATAATTACCTCAAAGTCATAGAACCAGAGGATAAAGTAGTCATAGAAAGAATCCACTGATCACCCCCTGAAACAGATCCCAAATTGAAAACTCCAAGGAATATTGTAGCCAAATTCCAGAATTGTCAGGTCAAGGAGAAAACACTGCAAAGAGCCAGAAAGAAACAATTCAAATATTGTGGAACTACAGTCAAGATCACTCAGGATCTTGCAGCTTCTACAATAAAAGATAGGAGGAATTGGAATATTATATTCTGAAAGGCAAAGGAACTTGGACTACAACCAAGCATCAACTACCCAGCAAAATTGAGCACAATTTTCCAGGCAAGAAGGACATTCAACAAAATAAAGGAATTCCAGACCTTCCTGATGAAAAGGCCAGAGCTCGATGGAAAATTTGATCTTCAAATACAAAACTCAAGAAAGACATTAAAAGGTAAACAAGGGGGAAAAAACAACTATGTTATTCAATAAGGGAAAATTGTTTACATCCTTATATAGGATTATGTTGTTTATATCAGGGCTGTCCAAAATATGGCTCACAGGCCACATGTGTCCCACAGTGCAATTTTATGGTGTCTGTCTGTAGGTTTTAATTTTTACAAGCGAAAAAATAAAATAAAAATTTGTATGGAATGTGCATTAGATTTTTAAAATTCCATTAATAATAAATAATCTCATTGATGTTCATTTTCTTTGATGTTTTTAAGCAGTAATATGGATGGAACATACTGCACGGAATTTTCAATTGATCTGTGGGGTGCGTTCCATCTGTGTGATGTAGACTAGTCAGTATGCACCTACCTTTATAGTGCTGTGTTGTTGCTTTGTTGTTTTGTGTTTGCTTTCATGCTTGTCACCTTGGCTGTCATATTTATGATACATGTTCCCCCACTTTCGATTAGTGTACTGTATTTTTAATTCTAGGTGTGGCCCTCAATTATTTTATTTTAATGTGGTCCTAAGATAACCTAAGGTTGGACAGCCCAGTGTGTGTGTGTATGTACATATAGATAGATAGATAGATAGATAGATAGATAGATAGATAGATAGATAGATAGATATAGATATAGATATGTCATATTATTGGGGATAAGTTAGTTGCATTCCCAATAAGATAGGGAATGAAAAAAAGCTGTCCATTATCACCCCTATTATTCGATTTGGTGCTAGAAATGTTAGTTTTAGAATAAGGGAGGAAAAAAGAAATTAAAGGAATTAGAATAGGCAAAGAAGAAACTAAATTATCCCTCTTTGCATATGATATGATGATTTACTTAGAGAATCATAAATCGATAGTGATTTAGAGCATTTTTATATGACTATAGATAGCTTTAATTTCTTCCTCTGAAAACTGCCTGTTCATATCCTTTGACCATTTCTCTAGGATTCTCTAAGTAAAGAAATTAAAGGTATCTATAGTCATATGAAAAAATGCTCTAAATCACTATTGATTAGAGAAATGCAAATCAAAACAACTCATAGGTACCACATCACTCCTGTCAGATTGGCTAACATAACAAAACAGGAAAATGATAAATGCTGGAGAGGATATGGGAAAACTGGAACATATTACATTGCTGATAGAGTTGTGAACTGATCCAGACATCCTGGAGAGTAGTTTGGAACTATGCCCAAAAAGCTATAAAAATGTGTATACCCTTTGACCCAGCAATACCACTTCTAGGGTCCCAAAGAGATCACACAAGTGACAAATGGATTAGTATGTATAAAATATTTATAGCAGCTCTTTTTGTGGTGGTAAAGAATTTGAGATCATGGGGATGCCCATCAATTGGGGAATGGCTAAAAAAAATTGTGGTAAATGAATGTAATGGAATATTACAGATAGACTTCATTATAACCTGGAAAGACTTATATGAACTGATTCTGAGTGAGGCAAGCAGAAGCAGGAGAAAATTATATGTAATTACAGACATACAGTATTTGTAAGGATTAACTTTGATAGGTTTGGCTCTTCTCATCAATGCAAGGTTCAAAAACAGCTCCAAAAGCCTCATGATGGAAAAAGCTATGCAGCTCCAGAGAAAATTTGAGAGTAAGCAGATTAAGGTAAACAATTTGTTATCTCTTTTTTTCCTTCCTTTTTGGTTTCATTTATTCTTTCTCATGATTAATCCCATTGGTTATAATTCTTCCTTACAACAATTATGTAAATAAGTTCATTGCAAAGATATATGTAGAACCTATATTGACTTACATGCCATCTTGGTGGGGAGGAGGGAGGAGAGGGATGGAGAGAAAATTTGGAACACAAAAATTTGTGGAACTGAATGTTGTAAACTAAAAATAAAATATATTATATATAACAAAAAAAACTAAAAAAAAGAAAATCAAATAAGAGAAATACAGGAAAAATTGGTAAAAGAAATGAGAGTGATGCAAGAAAACCATGAAAAATGAGTCAACAGCTTACTAAAGGAGACCAAAAAAGAATCCCGAAGAAAATAGCACCTTAAAAAACAGACTAGGCCAAGTGGCAAAAGAGGTCCAAAAAGCCAATAAGGAGAAGCATGCCTTAAAAAGCAGAATTGTCCAAATGGAAAAGAGGTTCAATAGCCTACTGAAAAGAAATAATTCCGGGGGGCGGAGCCAAGATGGCGACTGGAAAGCAGTAGCTGGCGTGAGCTCCCCACCAAGTCCCTCCAAAAACCTATGAAAAAATGGCTCTGAACCAGTTCTAGAAATACAGAACCCACAAAGGGGCAGAGGGAAGCAGGACTCCAGCCCAGGTCAGCCTGGATGGTCTTGGGGTAAGGTCTGTCCCGAACAGAACTCCCAGCCCCAGCCGAGGGGAGTGGAGCTGAGCCAAGCAGAGCCCAGTGCGCGAGGCGGCGCGGCGGGCAGCAGACCGCGGACCACGAGACCTGGAGTGGAGCGGAGGGTGCTCTCTCTAGCTCGCGCTGTGGCATGTACCAGACCTCACAACCCACAAACAGCAAAAGGTTAGTGGGGAAAGCAGCGGGACGGGATCGGAGTTTGCGGTTCGACTTCCACCCCTGAGGCTACGGAGGCGGGGCAGCTCTAGAAATTCAGCTGCAGTTACTTCTGGCCCCAGGCCCACCAGGCGGGAGGAATTAAGTGGCGGATCTGAAGATTCAAGCCCTTTTCCGG
>CM053623.1:170792995-170827093 GCA_028646595.1 Phalanger gymnotis
TTCCAAATTCTCTCCCCTCTTCCCTTCCCACCCAGCCTCCCTAAGAAGTCCAGCAATTCAACATGGGCTACATGCGTATCATTACGTATAACCTTTCCACAATACTCATATTGTGAAAGACTAACTATATTTTGCTTCTTCCTAACCTATCCCCCTTTATTGAATTTTCTCCCTTGCCCCTGTCCCTTTTCAAAAGTGTTTGTTTTTGATTAACTTCATCCCCATCTGCCCTCCCTTTCATCATCCCCCCTTTTTTATCTTCTTCCTCCTTCTTTCCTGTGGGGTAAGATACCCAATTGAGTATGTATGGTATTCCCTCTTCAGGTCAAATCTGATGAGGGCAAAATTCACTCATTCCCCCTCACCTGCCTTCTCTTCTCTTCCTACAGAGCTGCTTTTTCTTGGATATCCTTGATTTTACCTGTTGTTCACTATTATTTATCATATTCTTAAATGCCAGAATAATTCCTCTCCATCTCCTATTATTAAATTCTTACTATTAGATCTGTGAAAATTAATTTATTCTTTAATTTGAAAAAATATAAAAGTCATCATACATTTGTACTAAAGTTAGTCATCACATAGTTCACTTTATTTATTTTTCTAATGTAATGTAAAAATTTCTTCATTTAGAGTATATACATTGATTGTCAGTTTTCTGGTCTTCTTACTCGAAAATTTAATGGAAATCACCCAAGCAAATTACTGGTAAACCAATAGGAAAAATAATCTCTTACAATTAAACTATAGATAATACATAAATAATTTTGAACATTGATATAAATGTTTATCAGTTGCTTAAATTTCCTAAGGAAAGGAATGGAGATGGAAGATGGAATGTCATATATGATAAGGAACAAGCAGGACGATTTAGCTGAAACATATAGTATGTGAAAGGGAGTATGATCAGCCTGGAAAGAATATCAAAATGACAATTTTGTGTTTCATCTTGGAAGCATTGGGGAGCCACTGAAAACTTCATCAGAAGATTGATATGGAAAGAACTGTACCTTAAGAATTTCAGCTTGGCAGCTGTGGAAGATGGACCAGATACTCTTCTAATATAAATGTCAATTAGTTAGGAACCTGCTTAGCTGGGACATAATTCGGTCTGAATTTCTCCTTCTTGTCCAATGCAAATATCATGAATGTTCTGTCAAACTATATTGTTAAATCAACCAGTCAACAAACAGTTATTAAACACTAACTTCTAATTACTCTGCCAATCATTGAGGATAAGAATCTAATATCTTCTGGCAAGGCTTGAATTGGCTGCTTTGTGAGAGGACACAAGACACTAAAGACCCTGGGAGTTATAATTCTTCCCAGCTCAAAAGAACCCTATTGCAGGACTGGAAGGTAGAGATTTTCACTATAAGGGCATTTTAAAAAATAATCTCTATGGAGACAGAGCAGAAGAGTGAGAGCTGGACAGGGTGGGCAGTGGCACAAACTGACAATGGCAGCAGCAGTGGCAGATGAAGTACTCTTTTCCTTGCCCTGACTCACAACTTGGCTTACTAAGCAAATCCAACAGACAAAGGGTAGCACCAAGAAGGATACAGGAAGCATGGCACAACAAGGCTCCCTCACCCCACAAAAATCTCCTCCAAACAGATCTATAAATTGAAGCAGACCAAATCATCATGGAGAAATCCAAGAAAGAAAAGTCATAGTGAGTAATTTTTCAGCCCAGGTAGGAATAGGGAAACAAACAGAAATGTTCTGGGCCTTGAGGACCTTGTCTGGCTGACAGTAGCTGTAGGAAGCATTCCAGGGACTAGGGAGAGGCTTACTGTGTGAGAGAAAAGGGAAGTCCTGCAGGTAATTGATTATGCTAAATTTAATTGACTGGAAGATTATACTCTTGGCTTGGGAATCAAAGGATTGCTTGGAGCTCAAAAGACTTTATAAATCCCATTCACAATTTGTTTTCTACTTAAAAAACTTTCTAGGGAAAGATAGATTAAAAAGACTTGAAGGTATACCAATTGCTTATTGAAATAGTCCAGGTAAAATGCAATTTGGGCCTAAACTAGGATTGGGGCTATGTTAATGGAGGAAAGGGGACATAGATGAGATGTTGTAGGGGAAAAAAATTACAAGATTTTGCAAGTGATTACATATATATGGCATGAGAGAGGAGTCAAGTATGACACAGGTTTTGAAGTGAGTTACTAGATGGATGGTGGCAATTATAGCAGTAATAGGGAATTCCAGTACAGTGGAGGGTTTGGGGATAAAAATAAATTCTATTTTAGATCTGTTGAGTTTGAGATGCCTATGAACTAGAAGTCAGAAGTGAGTATGTAAATGGATAACTAGATCTGGCAATCATCTGCATAGAGATGATAAACAAATTCATGGTTGATGAGGAGGAAACTGAGATAGTATACAGGGAAAAGATCAGATGGTGCAGGACAAAGACTTGAAGGACACCTACAGTAGGAATGACATGGATAAAGATGCAGCAAAAGAGAAAAATGATCAGAAAGGTAGGAGAAAAATCAAAATAGATCAGGGTCATGAAAACACAGAGGAGAGTGGACAACAGTTCAAATGCTACAAAGAATTCAAAAGGGGTGAATATTGAGAAAAGGTCATTAGATCTGTGACTTGGGAGAGAGGAATTTTAGTTGAATAATGATAAGGTCAAAAAGCAAAGGGTTACAGAAATGTCAAGATATTAGGAGATACCCTGTTTTCCAGAGATAAGGCAGAAAGAAAGTGGTGCCCTGAGCTTGGCATAACAACAATCCTCTGTGCTCACCCTCTGGATTATCTCAACCTTTGGCAAAATCTCATAATTATTGTGTTGCTTTGACCAGCACCAGGTGTTCTCTGAGCTTGGACAAGGACAGGACAAGCTTGGACAAGTATCCACATTCAGGTCATGAATCCCTGCTATGAATCAAACTTGACACACTGTTATTGCTACCCATCATTGTCAGAGCAATAGCTCACAGCATAGCCGTTGGTGTAAGTATTGAAATTTGGCCACACTAAAGCATGTCACCCCTACCCCTGAACTAGGGGTGAGCCCTGGCACATGTGTCCTTGCTTACAAATCATTTCCCTCACTTTGAAATTAAACTTCTATTTGATTCCTGACTCTCCTGTCTCTAGCTTGCTCTGTTCAGTTCTGGCCACTCACAGGTTAGAGGCCAGTTCCATCTCGTTGACATTAATTGGTGTCAGAAGTGGTATTAGACATGGAACCTGGCCATTAGACTCTCCAGTACCAGTGGGAATAGACTAGGTGCCACTGGAGAGTTATTTCTCTAGAGCCTAACCCTACCTTGTCTGATAAGTTCTCTGCCCTTGTCCCTGCTCCAATCTTCTGAGCACCCACCTTGGTTGGTGAGTAGTATAGTAACTCTAACAACAACAACAATTAGGTTAGTTTGCCAATATATGTTTTATGAGGTCATATCGGTCACTGTGCTAAGTATCGGGGATACAAAGAAAGGCAAAATGTGAGTCCTTTCTATCAAGGAGCTCATAGTCTAACTGAAAAGACCACACAAAAGCAAGTACAAATAAGATATACAGAGGATAAATTGGAGAGGGAAGGGATTAAGATTAAAGAGGACTAGGAAAGATTTCTTATAGTAGGTAAGCTGTTTAGCTGAGATGTTTGAAGGAATCAGGTAAGCCATAAGGGGAGATGAGAAGGGATAGCATTCCAGTCAGAGAAAATGCATGAGTCATGAGATGAAGTGTCTTGTTTGAGAAATAGCAAGGAGTCCAGTATTATCACGTATCATTATGTACGTTGGAAAGAGTAAGTTTTAAATAAATGCCACATTTTGAAGATCTTTAAAAGCTGAACAAGGGATTTTATATATGATCCTGGAGATAAGAAAGAACCACTGTAGACTATTCAGTGGGGAGTGGGAAGGAGGTGGTGACATGGTCAGACTTGAAGATCAATTTGACACCTGAATAAAAGATAGACTGGAGTGGGAAGAAACTTGTGGCAAAGAGACCAACTAGCAACAATAGTATTTATACTGTGCTTTGAGGTTTGTAAAATGATTTCAATACACACAATAGAACACGAGAGTATTCAATACAAAGTCATAAATTTGCTTCATACCACTTGCTTTATTTAAAAAGTATTTAATGAATTCTATGTATTAGATTTAAAACTTTCCTTTTTGTGTGGTTTCTTCTCTTCTATACATTTTTTAATGTTATAGTGGCCTTCTTTTTTTGGCATTGATAATGGCCACTCTTCCTTCCAATCCTCCTCCTCCCATGAAATCAAAAAATGAAAGAAAGAAGAAAAACAAATTCTAGCAAATAAGGAACCTAAAGCAAAACAAATCTAAACAGTGACCATATACAAAACTGTATGTTTTTGCCCCTTGTGTCTTTCATCTCTCTGTCAGGAGGTGGGTAATATGTTTCATCACAGGTCCTCTGGAGACATGGTTGATCATTACAATGATCAGAGTTATTGTCTTACAAAGTTGTTTTTCTTTAAAATGTTCCTGTACTTGTATAAATTGTTCACCTGGTTCTGCTTACTTTACTGTTTATCAGTTCATACTGGCCAGTATTCTCTGGAATTATCTTTTTCATCATCTCTTACAGCACAATAATATTCTATTACATTAATATATCCCAGTTTGTTTAGCCATTCTTTAATTGTCTAAAAAGGCAATCTTGAATTCTATTTTTTTTCTTTTCTTCCTGCCCTCCTCCTTTTAGGATCAGGAAGTTGGTTTTGTTTGTGACTATTCCCTCTCCCTCTTAATCTGCCACTTCCTCTCTGTCCCTGATTTTTTCTCTATTGAGTTTTAGGCTTTTCTATACCAAAATATTTGTGTGTTTATACACATATTCAGTTCTCTTTCAATTTCCATTTTACCCTCTGATTCTAGAATATCAGGGCTGTTTTCCTTAATAATTTCTTGAAAGATGATGTCTAAGCTCTTTTTTGATCATGGCTTTCAGGTAGTCCAAGAATTTTTAAATTATCTCTTCTCAATCTATTCTCCAGGCCAGTGATTTTTCCAATGAGATATTTCACATTGTCTTCCATTTTTTCATTCTTTTGGTTCTGTTTTATAATTTCTTGATTTCTCATAAAGTCACTAGCTTCCACTTGCTCCATTCTCATTTTTAAGGCATTATTTTCTTCAGGGATCTTTTGGACCTCCTTTTCTTCTCCTCATTGGCTTTTTGGACCTCTTTTGCCATTTGGGTTAGTCCATTTTTAAGTTGTTATTTTTTTCAGTATTTGACTTGTTTTTCATAATTTTATTGCACCACTCTCATTTCTCTTCCCAATTTTTCCTCTACTTCTCTTACTTGATTTTCCAAATCCTTTTTGAGCTCTTCCATGGACTGAGACCAGTTCATGTTTTTTGCTTGGAGGCTTTTGATGTAAGATCTTTGACTTTATTGACTTCTTCTGGCTGTATGTTTTGATCTTCTTTGTCACCAAAGAAAAATTCTACATTCTGAGTCCTTTTACAATGCTTGCTTATTTTCCTAGCCAATTATTTGACTTTTGGGCTTTTTGTCAGAGTGTGACTGACAGCTTTCAGAGCAGAGGGTTCTTTGTCCCAAGCTTCAGGGGTTTTGTGCTGCTGTTTTCAGAGCTACTTCTATTCTGAGGTGGTATGATTCTCCTCTCCTGGCCTGTGCTCTAGTGTGTGAGTGCAAACACTCTTTTCTGCTGTGTAACTACCAGGAGGACTCCCTCTCCACAGTCACCACAAGCTCTGACACCCTAGCACTCCTCTTCCCCCAAGAACCACCAACCATGAATATGACCCAGATCCAAGCAGGGCAAAGCAAGACAACCTTGCCTCTGTGCCAGCAAAGAGATCCCTGCACTCCCACTCTGATCTACCACTTGCTTCCCCCTACCATGTGGTCCAGGGGCTCTGGAAGCAGCTGCTGCTGGAGCTCTGGAAGCAGCCACAGGAGCTTTCTGCTGCTGCTGCCACAGCCACCTCTGCTGCTCCCAGGGCTGAGGCAAGACCACACATTTCTCTCACCTAGATCCAGCAGTTTTCTCACTCACCTGCTCCATTGACTTTGGGGTTTGTGGGTTGAGAAGTCTGGTAACTGCCATAGCTCAAAGATTCAGTGCCCTGAAGCCTGCTCCACCTGGTCTACTCCTGGCCCTGGTCTGTCCTAGCATGACTCAAGCTGGGCTGTGCTCCATTCCCAGTATGGTGTGATAGACCCTTCCCAGTGACCATCCAGGCCATCTTGGGCTGGAGACTTTTTTCCCTCTCTTATTTTGTGTGTTCTGTAGCTCTAGAATTTGTTTAGAGTCATTTTTACAGGGTGTTTGGAGAGATTTGGGGGAGAGCTTAAGTGAGTCCCTGTTTTCAAGCTGCCATCTTACCTCTGCCCTCCCATATATTCAACTCTCATTTGTACATATGAGATAATAGTGATGTTCATCTGATGCCCTCTCACCCTCCTCCTTCCTCTAGGTTTTTATATTCTTCCCACATATTCCAGTTATCAGAAGTGATAACATTTCCTCTAATAAAATTTTGAAATAAATTAACCTTTGTAATAATACCTATATTATAATAACCTGGCTTGGGTGTTTGTATTTCAAAGTGCCTTATCAGTGGTGGCCTTTTCATCAGAAATTAAAGGCCTCAATGCTATTAAAGATCCATTTTCCCTCTATATGATTAAATTCAGTTTTTGCAAGGTAAAATATTCTTGGTTATATGTCTTTTTGAATGCTGTATTTCAAGATTTCCTCTGGTTTCAAAATAATCTATGAGGTTTTGTGTGATCTTGACTATGGTTCCTTAGTAATTAAATTTCTTCTTCTGGGATTTTTTCTTTGATGTGGGAGCTTTGATATTCAGCTTCCTTTTAAGGTTCGTTTCAGGAGATGACTGGTGGATTCTTCACATCGTTATTTTGCCCCTTCATTCTAAAAGATCTGGCCATTGTTGAAATAAAGTGTCCAGATTTATTATTTTAACCAAGGTTGAGGGAATCTAATGATTCTCAAATTTTCTTTTTGGTTTGCTAAGTCACTCATTTTTTGCTATCAGATATTTTACATTTTCTTTTATTTCTTCAATATTTTAATTTATTTTGTCCTAGCATTTCTAGTTTTCTCATAGAATCATTGATTTGTTTGGTCTACTCTAACTTTCAGAGATTGTTTTTTTATTGACTAAAGTTATTTTCCTTTCAATTCTTTCTTCCAGACCTTTTACTTCATTTTTACCTCTTGCTTCATTTCTCTTTTCTCTTTGAAGTATTGTTGTGGAATTATTCTCTCCTTTTGGGGGATCTCTATATTTGCAGTGATTTTTGATACTAGTTTATAGCTTCTGTGTCTTACATATCTCTTCATTGTTTTAGATTCTGTATTAGTTCTTCGTGCCAGGGCCAGGAATCATCCCCTGCTGTGATTTTGAGTAGGGCATTCTGAGCCTGAGTTGTTTGGGATTGTGAACTGTCCTCTATTTCTTGGGGTTAGAGGTCTCTCTATCTTTGAGGCTCAGAGTGCTAGATATTTAAGGCACATATGTTAGTACGAATCTTTGGGATCTCAGAGTCCCTGGAAATGGGGTGTTTTGGTCTGAGTGCTGTGGTCACCACACTGGAGTTTTCTGACCATCCTGTAGTTTTCTCTCTGCTCTTTCTAACTCTGTATATAGAGTCCTGTAGGCTGTACATGTCCTATCTCTGGCCAAATTGGACCTTGCTTTGCTGGTGAATTTCCTATTTCGATGAGTGTTCTAGGTGGAAGAAACAATAATTTTTTGATGATTATTTGATCTGGTACAAACCTTAAGATTTTGCTGCAGTTAATATCTGGGATTAGGTTTGTCTGCTCTATATTCAAGCAATCATCTTGACAGGAAACCCTCATGCACCATCTTTTAAATAATGTACCCTAGAATTTTTCTGGGAATCAAGTTTATTGGCCTAGAGGTTCTGGAATCCATTCTTTTCCCCTTTTTTGAAAATTAGGTCTATAGTTCTTCCTTCTTTAATCTTTTGGAACCTCCCCTATTTTACATGATACCTCCAAGATGACAATAATTTTCTGAAAACTTTTGCAAGTTATGTCAGTACTCTGCTATGTAAGTCAACAGTATTTGGACCCTTAAAATGAAGAGAGGCAGCATTTTAGTATAAAGAACACTATATCAGGAGGCAGGCTAACTAGAGTCTTTTTCAAACTCCCTATCAAAGTGCAGCCAAATCACTTTCTTATCTGAGTTAATTTTCTCTCTTATAAGCAAGAGGTTTAGATTAGATAGCTTTTGAGTTTTCTTCTAGTTCAATAACTTGAGGCAGCTGGGTGTTCTCTTACTATTGCTTCTTCTATTTCAATTACTGCTTGATTATTTTCCATCCCATGCTTTCCAGTTCGAAGACCATTTTCCTTGTTAGAAACTGAGCTCATCTGAGAGTCTCCTTTGATATGGTCTCAGTCATTCGAGCAAAAATGGGTTCTAAGATAGCTGTTTTGGAATATGGGGAGAATCTAGGGAAGGGAACAAGCTGGCTAGGAGAGGTAAGGTACCAACAGGGAAGAAAAGGGCTCTGAAAGGAAAAGTAGGAGCAAAGTTGCATAATATATTTACACATAATATGTGTGTAAATATGTTACAAATATTTGAAATTGTGAATGTTTGAAAAAGTGAATTTGGAGTAAAACCCTTCCTGCAAGCTCTCTAATACTAATTTTATGGAGGGGGGCAGTAAGGTGGTATGGAGGGGAGTGGGGTCAAGATGGGCCATGTAAGATTTGGACTAGTATGAGATCAATGAGAATGGAGAGGAACAAAGAAGGAACGTGACTGGAAAATAACATGTCGACTGTCACAAAAACCAAGAAGCAACATAGAAACTACTTAATGAGGTAGAAAACAATCAGACACACTTTGGGGAGACAGGAATCACTTGCATGAAAGGCAGATAGAACTTCAACAACCTGATTGGAAGAAAGGTCTTAATGGTGTTTCCTTCTCTTCTCTTACCCCCTCCCTGCAGTTGTTTAGCTGGAGCTTAAATGAAACCCCCTGGCCCAATAGTATCCTGTTTTGTTATTAACTCCTGGTGGTGGTGGTGGTGCCTTGTAAATCAAATTTTCTTTTATAAATCTATTCATTCATATTGTTTGTGGATGACATTCCTTGAGATTAGAGTCAGACCTGAGAGGTTTTGAATTTCACAGACTTATCTACCTTACAGTTTTAGCATGGAAGGTTAAAAGATCTCCCTGGGAGTAACCAAGTTACAGTTTGGTTTTATAAATAATCTCTTAATTATTTTAAGCAGAAGCCTGAAATTTGAATTTGGAGCTCCCATAAAATGGCAATTAAAAAGCATTTGCATTATCTACCTTATTTTTTATTGTGAGCCCAGGACTTCCTAAACCTTAAAGAGTTATATAAAAGTTAACTTTGATCAATTTTTAACTGTTTTAGTCTAAAAGAAACTTTTATGAGATTAGTTTTTTTTCCTAATTGAAATGGTCCCACTGTGTCTCAATGCTGTAAAACAGGGATAACTTGTTCTTTCTATCACTATAACCAAATGCGACTTTTCTGTAAGGACCAAGTTTAGTTATCCAGTGGCCTTTAGATGTGTAATTAAGTCATCTGTGGATTTTATAATTGAAGGAAGAATTTCAAAGGTATATATTATTTATGGTCCAATGATCTTTTTAGAGCAGATGGTTCACCACTTTCTTGAAAGCATAGTTCAGAAATAATTTCTTCAAGGAAGCCTTCTTTTAGAAATCTTTGGATCACTATTCTTCATCTTTTTAGCATTTATATGATATACATGCACTCTATAGTGGATCACTCATAGTAGGTATTCAAAAACATTTATTTTATGCTTATTAGGTTAGGTAATTATTGATATGTTGCTTTGTAACATCTCTCATGTCATTTCTCATGTGTTTGTTCTCCTTCCCAATTAGATAATAAATTTCTTAAGGGCAAGGCAAAAGAGCACTTTATTTGGAACCCAGTGGATTTAACTTAAAAATCCTGCTTTGTTACTTAATACCTGGCTGTCCTTGGACAAGTCACTTAAGCATTCTGATCTTTATTTCCTCACCTGTAAAGTGGGGTGGTTGATCTCGATTACCTCTAAACTCTCTTCCATCTCTAAATCTAAGATGCCATAATCTTCGTAAACAGGAGATCTGATTTCTCTAAACTACTACTCATTGTTACTGATCAATGTTCTTACTTCCTCTCCCTCCAATCTGAGGTTTACTCACTTACCTTTATTGATGTGGGCTCATCAACAAAATGTGTTGCTATAGCCTTTATGTGTCAAATTTACCAAAGAGAAAATGTTTTTGGAGATGCTAATTATGTCTTCTCACTTTCAAAAATGGTTATTAATTTTTTTCTTTTCAATTGGGAATAGCATGTTTCAATGGAAAGAATGCTAGATTTAAAGTTAGAGATTTGTGGCTAAAATTGGTTCCTGGTTCTGCCACTTTTGGGTATTCAGTGTCACTTAGTCCTTCTTAGCCTCGTTTTCTCACCTGTACAATTAGGAGGTTGAACTACATGACTTTAAAGGTCCATTTTAGCTCTAAATATGTGATTCTTTGATCCTATTCACAATCACAAGTAGCTAGTGTCCTGACACTTTTTATTTATATTTACAAATATTCTTTGTGCATTTGGATTTTTGCATTTATTGTATCTTTAATATGGATTCAAAACCCTGAAAACTGACTTGGATATTTCATTGTTATTAAGAAGAGAGACTGAAAAAAATTGAGGGGAGAGAATTTGGAGCTCAAAGTTTTAAAAAATAGATGTTCAAAAACAAAAACAAAAAAATTTTTGCATGCAACTAGAAAATAAGATACACAGGCAATGGGGCATAGAAATTTATCTTGCCCTACAAGAAAGAAAGGGAAAAGGGGATGGGAGGAGAGTGGGGTGACAGAAGGGAGGGCTGACTGGGAAACAGGACAACCAGAATGTATGCCATCTTGGAGTGGGGGAGAGGGTAGAAATGGGGAGAAAATTTGTAATTCAAACTCCTGTGAAAATCAATGCTGAAAACTAAATATATTAAATAATAAAAAAAAGAAAAGGAAAAAGAAAAACAATTGAGGCCTAGAAAGGTTAAGGGACTTAGCCAAGGTCACATAAATAGGATCATAGGATCATGGAATTCCTTATACTTACCATATGGGAATATAGATCACAGATGATCCTAACCATGAGTCCTTGGACAAGTCATTTAATCTGTCTTTGCCTGGTAAGTGAATGAAGTAGCATCTGAATGGGTTTTTTGACTCTAGATCCCATGACTCTTTCTACGAGTTATAGCATGGTAGCTTAGACAAAATGAATCCTTGTTATATGAAATATGACAAATTGGATTTCCATTGTGAATTGGAACAAAGATATAACCTAATCATCTAGCTAGTTATGTTAATATCATTAATTATCGAATTAAAGTGCTATAATGTATGAAACAGATATTGAATCAGCATATTAAGAAATTTCTACTTATTACTGAGTTAGTATTATGTCTTAGTATCTTAGTGTTACAGTCTAGGGGTGCTGGGAACCCCAAAATTCAAGGGCAAAAGGCATGGGTCTGCCTTGAAAGAATTCAACCTCTCAAGCCTTCTTTCAGTCAGAGACAAGATTTACTTGTGACACCAATACAAGCAGATGTAATATCAATTAAGATGGGACTTTTTTACTGTTTTAAAATGATAGATTAATTAAGTGTCTTTGATTGAGCCTTACTAGGTGCAAAGCCCCAGGCCCAAACACGTCTCTACTGGGTGCTAAGCCTATATGGGCATGAAGCCCTCAGGGTCTTAAGGGGAGTTGCTAAGACCAGAGCCAATAGTAGGAGCCTGAGTTTTGGTCACTCAGATGATGTTTGATGATGGCTAAAGAGTGTATAAAAAGAGAGAACAGAGATATTTGCTTGGGGCTCTCACTGTTGGAGTTGTGTTGATGTGGAGACTCTGGGCAGCTGTAGTTAAGAGCCCTCCAGCTTGTAAACCCAGATGTTGAGACTTTGTTAAACCCTGGTAACTATGCATTGAGATTTGAATCAGACAAGGTCTTTCTGTTGATGTTTGTAATTTGTATTTGCTCTGAAGTTCAGGGTGCTTGCTTTTTCCCCTGAACTAAGTGAAGGATATTTGTATGTTATATTGAAATAAGATTTTCCTTAGTAAAATAGATTAAAAGAACCTGTGTTAGCAGCATTCTTGTTGTTGGGCTTGTGTTGGTCTTTCACCCCCACAACAACTGCTAGCCAAATTGTTGCAACAGCAGGCCAGATTTTAAGAACCAAACAATTTAATGAGCAAGGTGGACATTTTTATACAGAAAGACTGGGAAGAGTGGCCAATAGCTTGGGGTAACCAAGAGAGAACAGATTTACAATTCACTCAACAGGATGTGGGGCCTGCTCATCAACATATCTAAAGGTGAACATCTCCTTCCTTTGAACACTTTGAATGAAAATCCAGGAATTGTCTCTTTTGTTTCCACAACCCCAAAGACTGGAGGAAAATTTCATTCCACAAGTTTCTCTTGTATATTGGAACTCTTCTTATGTTAATGATGAAGGAAACTTCCACAGCCAGGCTACATCAATTGAGGAAATTCTTTTTAAAAAGTTTATGACTTGTCAAAATAGAAAGGAAATGAGAATTGGGGGGTGCCCAAAATGTGAAATGCAATCAGAGGTGGAGACCCACGTGGGTGGGTATAGGTGTCTTAAGATAGACTGTGAACCCTGCTACTCCTGACCAATGGGAGTAGGGGAGGGAAATGTGAATCTGGACAGGGTATAAAGGATTGTGTATTTGCCTTCAACAGATGTGCCTATGTAATTTAGGTTACCCTCTCTTGCAAGAACATGAATAAATGCCTTCCTGGATTTATTAGTTAATGTCTTATTCTTTCGATTCTTACAAGGACATTCAAATAGTCAAATAGTTCTTTTTGTTTGTTTGTTTGTTTTTTGTACAGGGGAGGGCAGGGCAATTGGGGTTAAGTGACTTGCCAGGGTCACACAGCTAGTAAGTATATCAAGTGTCTGAGGCTGGATTTGAACTTAGGTCCTCCTGACTCCAGGGCCAGTCCTCTATTCACTGCGCCACCTGGTTACCCCCAAATAGTTCTAAAATGCCAGGACAAGCTATTTCTAGTTTTGCAAGTTTCTAGTTTCATAGTGACTATGAATACTCAAAGATTTTTTTAAATGACTAAATTATACATTACAATATTTATTTATAAAGGTGTGCAAATTCTTGAGTGTCTATTTCTGAAAGCATATTTTAAGATCAGCAATGCATATTTTAAGATGCAGGAGATTAACACTATCATTTCATAATTTTCATTCGATAAAAAAATGCCACTCATTTTATACTCACAAAATCCTGAGTTTAATATCTTAACCCCTTCCCTATTTGGCCAGTTATTGTGAGTTGGACAAGTTTTACCTTAAAAGGTTAAGATTTTTTCTCAAGGTCAAAGGACTAATGGCTCAGTCTACTGACATCATTTCCTTGCTTAAGTATAAAGCAGCTGTTGACTGGAGGAGTTCTCAGACTGGTGAATCATAATGTGAGCTTTGGTCAGCTGAATTATCTGAAGGGACTCTCAATGCCTCTTTTTGTTGACTATCCTTCCCTTGCTATGGTTAAATAAATCTCCTTTTTGTCAACAAATGAATTAACTATGATTGTCTTATTTTGTTGAAAATTGAACCTAAATTATCAGGGCATTGGCCTGATTCAGGCGCAGGTCAGAATATCATTTTATAAATAGGGAAACTGATATGAGGTTTAACAACTGGGAGGAGGTCATCATAGGAAATGGCAGAGCCAGGTCCAGAAATCAGGTATCTTATTTCTTAATTCAATGTTTTTTTCTACTAGTGATCTACTCTATTAGTGATCAGTTTTGAAGAAAAAATTACAGAAATGAAAATTTTCAACATTATTGATTGACCACCATTCTATTCCATTCCAATTAAATTAAATAACCATTTATTATTTAAAGGCTTACTGATGCCTATATGAACTTAATAAGTGAGACTAAAACTTTGTTGAGTATTTTAAAAGCTAAAGTTGACTAGACTCAATTCAACAAATATTTATTAAAATGCTTACTATGTTTAGGCCTTCCAAAGAGTCAAAGGGAACTCTAGATGGCACAGTAGATAGAATGTTGAGCCCAAACACCAGAGTTAGAATGCAGCCTCAGACACTTTGCCAAGTCACTTAACCTCTCTGTCTGCTTCAGTTTCCTCAACTATAAAATGGGTTTTTGTGAAGACCAAATGAGATAATATTTGTAAAGTGCTTAGAACAATGCCTGACACATAGTAAGTGCTTGGTAAATGCTTGCTCCCTTTCCCTTCTTATTTTTTTAAATTTTCTCTTCTTATTATTCCCTTCTCATTATGATGTCATAACCTTAGGATTATTTATGTTTAAGGTTTGCGAAGTATACAAGTTCTGGCAGGTTCTTCCAACCTGGAAGCTCAGACAAGAGCCCACGCTTACTTTTTAAGGATTAACGTAGCAAAGAATGGAGAGACTGACTACAACTAGCCTGGCTACATGGTTATGAATTCTTTAATGATGACAATCCAAGAAATAAAGAAGATTCTCAATCCTTTAGGTAGTTTTCTCATTCTGTAGTAATGGTGATGGAGTGTCAAAAAAGGGAGGTAAAAGATGTTAAGAACTGTGTCAGGTATCATATTGTCTATAAATATTTTCTTAGTTGTTGGTATTCTAAATGGTAGGTTCTTATTCAATAACTTATGAGTGGTCATGCTAGAGGAGAAACTGAATCACATAAAATTTGGCATCCTTGTTTATGAAAGTGGGACTTTGTGACAGTAACATCAAGTAAAACTGACCCTGTATGTGACTGATGTAGAGTAAAGGATTAGGTCATGAAAGCTGAAGAAACTGAGGAACTAGGAGGCCATGAGTTGGAGTAAACATCAACATTTATGTTGAAATCCTATAGTATAAATAAGACGAGAATTTAGAGAAAAGAAGAACTTGATAACCTACTCTCTTCTTGGCGACAGGATATGGATTGGATGACATAGAATGAATCTTGAAGAAGATTAATGACATTAAGAGGGTTCCTGAAGCAGCAGTGGTGATCAAGGAGTATTTCAACTGAGGGAATGAGAAGAAAGTTAACCAGTACTAAAAACAATCAATATTAAAAAAAATGCTGAGGCCATATGGAAAATTAGCTCACAAGTTCTCCTTATAAAGACAAAGGAGTTCATAGAATTGTTTTCTCTGGTTTAACATTCACCAGTTTAGGTATCAAGACCTTATTTGTATCATAGAAGGAATTTGGTAGAATCCCTACTTTTCCAGTTTTGCAAATAGTTTTTCATATTGGAATTGATTTTTGAATGTTTGCTTGAATTCACTTGGAAATCTGAGTGGCCACAGTATTTTTTTCTTTTATGAGTTCATTTATGCCTTGTTCAATTTTTCTCTTTCTGAGATTAGATTACTTAAATTCCCTGCTTCTTGTTTTCTTAATTTGCTCATTTTCTAATTTTGTAAATATTCACTCATGTCACTTAAATTTTTGGTTTTATTGGAATATCACTGGGCAAAATGCTTTATAGGTACTATATACATCTGAGAAATCCATATTCTGTGTTTTCTAAAAAGAAACATTTAAGTCATCAGAAGTTCATCATATCTTTCTAACTAAACATCGTAACTTTCTAAAATTCTATTCAGGCCTTTAACTTTTTTCTTTTTAAAAAAATTTATCTCCTGGGTCCCCATCTCCTAGCTTGGCCCCTCTCATGGACTTCACTTTAGGAAGAAACTCCAAACTGGCTAAGAAGAAAAGAAAATATAAACCATGTTTCGAAGACCTGTTTTACGGGTACTTAGTCAATTTGCAAGCCATTACTCTGAAGGAAGTACCAGTTTAGCTCTTCAATGATCTCTTAATCATGTCCAGTTACTTGGAAGAGTGGGTCAGGATCCTGTTCTGAGACAGTCAGAAGGAAAAAATCCAGTCACAATCTTTCCTTTGGCCACAAAAGAGATATAATGATCAGGGGAAAGTGAGACATCGCAGTAGAGCAATATCAGCCAAAGGACCACATGGCACAGATTATCAGTTTTCAAGCCAGGCCTGAGGGATCTGGCCTATCAGTATGTGAAAAAAGGGGCTCAAATTTTTGTGGAAGGGAAAACAGACTATGGTGAATACCTGGATAAAAACAATGTGAGATGACAAGTCACAACAATCGAAGCTGAAAATATCATATTTCTGAGTGACTACATGAAAGAGAAGGAGCAAAATAGATGACAAATTCAAGGCCAGTGTTGGGACATCCTCATTTTGAAATCATTGATAAGAATTGAAATACGCTTTTACATATAAAAAAAAGGTCTAAAGGGAATACATTAAGGACCTCTAGTATTCTAGTTTTAGTTTCTATTTCCACCTGTAGCTCATTTGGCTCATCAAAATGCAATACCATTGGGAACACATATATCACTTATTCATATTTATTCATTATAAAATATATCTTGGAGTATAATGCATTTTCCTGGCTTATTTCTTTGAACCAATTTTATTTCTGATGTTGCTTGTCTAAAATCATGATTGAGATTCCTGACTTTTTTGAACTAAAAGCATATTACCTCCAGTCCTTTGCTTCATATTGTGACTACATGTTTTAAGTGTTTTTGTGTAAACAATATATTAGTAGGTTTTGTTTTCTAATCCATTATTATTCTTGTTAATTTTATAGATGTGCCCATCCTGCTTATATCCAAAGTTATGATCAATAATTGTGCATCCTATTCATTAATAATTTTTCCTCTCTTCTCCCCTATGTTCTCTTTTCATGAAGAAGTGGTGAGAAAAGGAGGGTGCTCAGCACAAGTTCTCTATGCTTGCTGCAATCTGCTTCTGCTCCCCTGCCCCTCTTTGCCTAGTCATGAATTCTTACCCTTTCTTTTTTTCATTTTAAAACCCTTCTTTACAAACCATCCTCCAATATTTGTTTGTTTTGCTTATGACTGGTTACTTATCTGCCATCCCTCTTAATTCCCTTCTCTCCCCATTCCCTCATCTCTCCTGATTGAGATCAAAATATTTCTATACCAAATGTTACTATAAGTTGAGATTTGAGGTTCGAGTGATGCTCAGTCTTCTAACTTCATCCATTTTTGTATAGGCTTGTATTTGTTCCCCTCCCCCACCACTATGTGAGATTATAAAATCCCTCTGTATTTCTTCTCACTGTATTCTTTCCTTTCTTCCTTTTCCTTTCTTTTCAAAACATCATTAAAACAAAAAAATACCACTGCTAGGCTCTCTGTCTTACTTAACTCCCTCTATTGCCCTTAATAAAATTAAGGGGGATCCTTATTTGTCCTCTACATATCAAAATGCAAACATTTATCCTTGTATAGTGCTCGTTGTTCAAGCATAATAAACTTTTTTATATTACTCTTGACTACAGTGTTTGTGTTTCAGAATTTCTACTTAGATCTGGCCTTTACATCAGGAATGAATAGAAGTCCTCTATTTTATAAAGAGCCATCCTCCACTCCAAACCCCTTACATGATTTTATTTAGTTTGTTGGCTAAGTTATTCTTGGTTGTCAGATTTTTAACATGCTCTATGCTTATCTATAATGGAGGCTATGAATAGAAAGTACTGTAGAAAAACCAAATTTGGTGTTTCTTTCATCAAATGTCAACTTGAGGCATATTGTGGAGTCTATGAGATCCTAAAACTCTTGGGTAGGGAGTCTGATAGTGGTTGTTCTAGTTGCTTATAACATTTTTTCTTTGACCTGGAGGCTATAGATTTTGGTTATATTTCTAGTGTGTCACTAGGCTATCACATTAATTTTGAGGTGTTTTTTTTTTCAGGAGGGGACTCTTGTATTCTTTCTGTTTTTATCTTACCTTCTGTTTCTAATAATTCTTGGTATGCTTCAATAATAATTTGTTGACATGATATCCAGGCAATATTTTCTTGATCTTGCCTTGTTGTGGTCCAACAATGCTCAAATCATCTTTCTTGTTTCCCAGGTCAATTTTTAAATATGAGATTCCTTATATTTTCTTCTATTTTTTCCAGTCCTTTGAATTTGTTCTATATTTCTTGTTATCTCATGGAATCATTAACATTTGGTCCATACTAACTTTATGGGAGTCTGTTTCTTGAGTAACAGTTTATCCCTCTTGTAATAAGCTGTTAATTTTTCTCAGTTTTTCCTTTAAACTCTCCTTCATTTTCTAATTCTTCCCTCTAGTGCTTTCATTTCATTTATAATATCATTTTAATTTTTTAAAATCTTGCATCATTTTTCCAGTAGCTGTATTTGATCTTTTGACTAAGCTGTGACTTTCTTTGAAGCTTTGCTTATTGATATTTTGAAGTTATTTTCTTCTGGGTTTATTTTTGTCTGTCCTATGCCCTTTATTAGTGGTATCTTTTTTCATTTACTCATTCATCCAATTTTAACTTCCAGAATTGGGACTTTGTTTTCGGGTCATGGTATGTGCACTTTAGGAGGGTATATTTTTGCCTTACAGAGGCCTGCTTTTGTGGCCCCCCCACTGGAGAAGGTATGTCAGAAATGGCTCAAACCTGGGAGCTGTAAATTTACAGTGTGCCCTTAGTAGTCTGAGGGGCAACCAGGTGGCACAGTGGATAGAGCACCAGGCCTGGAGTCAAAAAAGTTGAGTTTCAATCTGTGCTCAGACACTTACTAGCTGTGTTACCCTGGGCAAATCATTTAACCCTGTTTGCCTCAATTTCCTCAACTAGAAAATGAGGTGGAAAAGGAAATGGCAAACCGTTCCAGTATCTTTGCCAAGAAAACTCCAAAACTCTGGGGTCACAAAGATTCAGATTGACTGAAAAATGATTGAACAATAAAAACAAAAATAAGTCTGATACAAGATGATATCAGATTGCTGGTATCCTAATTCCACCCTTGCAGGTTTTTGACCCTGGTCTAGATTTGGACAACACAATTGCAGGCTTTCCCTTGCTTGGAGCTTCAGTAAAAAATTCATAGCTACAGTCCTTATCAGCTACCTTGGAGGTTTAGGAGGTTTAGATTCACTGGTACCCTTCAGTCTTTTCCCTTGCTACTCAGCTATTAGCCTCAGCCCAGGTTTGTGGACTGAATCCAAAATCCAAAATCGGGTCAGGGTGACAGAGCCCCCACCTGATAGATAGCAGTCTCTTCACTAGTTACTATCCCATAAGCTGAATCATGTTCTGGGGTCAGAGCAACAGAGCTGCAGACTGACTCCTAATAGTAGTCTCTGCCCTGGTGACATGATTATAGGCTGAATCTATGCTAGATAAAAAAAATAAAACTCTAGGCTAGATTTTTTTAAAATCCACATTGGTGTCTCTTTAGATTTTCTTGTCACTACTCAGTCTGGTACTTTTTGCTCAACTTTTCTGAAGTAAAACCGTGGGAGAAAGGTGGACTTTATTGCTCCTTACTACTTTGCAGTATTTGACAGCCATGAAGCAATCAAATTCTGAAAACCAATACAACATATAGTTCAACTAGCAGCGCTTTCAAGAACCAAGTGACTGCAACCATAAACAAGAATCTGATAAACAGCTCTATGCCATAAAAATAGCCTAAAATTTGATGGTAATTAACAACTTACATACCTGCCCCAGGCAGCCTCATTTGCTGATGCTTTATTGACTGGAACACATGAGGAGTCCACCACATCTGATTTGTTCATCTTATAGCAGAATCCACAGCCTGGATCAAGCATGCATCCATCACAAGAACTGTAAAAGAAAAGGACAGTATAGGTCAGGTTCTTCTTGTCTATGGGTAAATAACAGGAAGCAATTATCTAAATATGCATGTACTAAATGTCAATCTGAAACCATCCCTCTCCTCCTTCTTCCCCTTATTGTCATCTCTTCCTCAGTCCTGTAAGGACATTAAATCCAAGGAAGAGAAATCTTTTTACATCACCTGCTATGGTACACATTTTACTTACTGTCACTTAAACTTTAATTTCAGGCATTGAGAACTTGTTTCAGGTAAATTAGAGGAAGATAGAATTAATCTGATATAATTGCCTCAGTTGCACAAAGCTTATCTTGATAGGTAAGTAAATAATATGCATGTTCTAAGTCATGCAATTAGGATTGGGAGGGGTGTAATTTTTGCCTGGAGTGCAAATTTATTTGATTACTTTGAGGAAGCTAGTAGTTATGGGGGCCAAAAGAGATAACATATTTATAGCCCTTTGCAAACTTAAAATGCTATAGAAATGCTACCTATTAGATATGATGCTGGAGGAGCTAGCAGTTCCCATAGATTATTGTTCATAGAGTTAGAATTGGAAGGTACCTGAGCAGTTATCTAATCCAACTTTATCATTTTACATATGAGTAAACTGACTTCCTTAGAGCACATAAGTGATTTGCCCAAGATCACACAAGTAGTAAGTGGCAGAGTCTGGATTTGAATTCATATCCTCTGACTTCAAATATAGCACTTTCCACTCTGTCATTCTCTTTGGCATTGATGTGTTTATATTGGGAGCACGACTACATTTGTATTTTTTAGCTGAGACTAAAGGTTTCAATGGCCCTAAATGTTTTTCTGCATTTAGGAAACCCGTACTTAATATGTAAATGGGACAGTTTCACACATACATAGGCTTGTGAAAGAAAACCAGACAAAAAGGATCCGCAATCTTAGCTGTCCTTTTTCATTTCCTATTCTGATGTTTTAATTGTCTGTTATAGCTCTACTAGCTTTATTCAGGGAACATCATCCAAAGAAAAACTTCCTGTGGCTTTAGAACACATTTATTAATGAAATAAAAGTGCAAAAAATTCCAATCAATTTGTAAAAACAACTGCCTGACATCAGAGTAGATGGAAATTTATTAGCTTAATTTCCTTATTTTGAAAGTTTTGTTGATGTTTTGCTTATAAAAAAGTAAAAGTTACATAAAACTAATAATACAGTAATTTTATCTAAAGTACATGCAACATTTCACATCTGTAGCATATCCTTTCCATTATTTGAAAATAGAAATCTATTTTACATCTATCTCTCTCACCGTCCACCTCACTGAAAACAAAGAGAAAAGAAAACAATTCCTGGAAGAAATATGCATAGTTAAGCAAAACAAATTGCTAATTACTAAATACAAATATAAATATAAATGTACATATATGCACATATATATACTTATACACATAAACACACACATATATACTGTGTATATATGTATAAACATATGCATTTATATACACACCCACATACATATATACATATATATATGCACACACACATATATATATATACACATACACACATACACACATACATACATACACACATACACATAAAATGTTGCACCCTAATTCCATGATCTTTTTTTTACCAATACAGCATGTTTTTTCATTGGTCCTCTGGAATCCTGAAAGGTCATTTTATTGATCATAGGTTTTACAGGTTTCAAAGTTATTTGCTTTCATAGAGTTATTATTATAGTGTGAATTGTTATCCTAATTCTCATTTTTAAAAAATTCTTGAATTTTCCCTTCAATGATAGTTCCATCATTATTTTTCTTAGTTCTACAGAATAATCCTTTTCTAGATTACTGGCACAGCATTTAATAAATGAATTAATTTGGGTGGTAGAGTCATTTTTATTATATTGGCTCATCCTACCTATGAGCAATTAATGCTTTTTGGATATGTTTTAAAAATTAGGATTATTTTTTGAATTTTCTTATAAAATACACTTATGAAACCATATAATCCTGGAGGTTTTTCCTTTGGAAGTTCATTTGTGAGTTGTTCAACTTCTTTCTATGAAATTGGGTTACTAAAATTCTCTATTTTTTGTTCTGCTAATTTAGATAGTTTATTATTTTCAAAATATTCATATAGTTCATTTAATTGGTAGTTTTATTGGCATAAAGTTGGCTAAATAGTTTTTTAAAATATCTTTTATTTCATCTTCATTTTTATGAAATATTTTTGTTTTGATAATAGCAATTTAGTTTCTTCATTTTAAACAAATTAGCTAATGGGTTTGTCTATTTTATTATTATTTTTTTAAAAAGCTTCTAGCTTTACTTACTAATTCATTGAGGTTTTGAATTCATTTTTTTTCTTTAATTTTAATGATGTCTATTTTGGCTTTTAATTGAGACTCTTTGTTAGTTTTCTAATATTTTAGTTGCATTCTCAATTCATTGATCTATTTCTATTTTTTGTTATTGTGTTTCAAGATAAAAAAGTTCCCCATAGGATTGCTTTGGCCATATCCTAAAAATTTTGGAATATCATCTCATTGTCATTATTATACTTAATTAAATTATCTATTTTTATGGTTTTTGACCCAATAATTCTTTAGGATTAAATTATTTTATCCCAGTTGATTTTAACTCTCTTTTCAATTGCTCTTTGTTTAAGAAAATTAGAATGCAATAAGATGAATAAAGGATGTATATAATATTTCTGCTTGTCATATTTGTTTGTGAGTTTTTTCTGATCAATTTTTATAAAGGTACTATTAAGAAATGTTCACCCCTCTTTATTTCCATTCAGTAATCACCAGAAGTCTATCTTAAGAATTTTTCTTAAATTCTATTCACATCCTTAACTTCTTTCTTGTTTATTTTATCATTAGATTTTTCTAGGTCTGATGGGGTAAATGGAGGTCCTCTAGCATTGTAGTTTGATTGTCTATTTCTCTTTGTAATTCATTTAGCTTTTCCTTTAAGTATTTAGTAGCTATGCCATTGAGTGCATTCATTCCATAATCTTTAATCATCGTATTACTGAGAATCACTAAGTCATTCACAGCTAATCATCTTACAATATTGCTGCTGCTGCTGTTTGTCCTTCTGTCTTGAAGAGGATGACATTGGGGAGGTGATGCCATGACATCTAAGTGAATTGGATTTAAGTGAGAGAGGTCTGTGAAAAGTCATCAGCCTCCCATTCTCCTGTGGAGCCATCTGGGTCCAATGGCCAGATATGGGATCAGGACAAATGGAAATGGCCCAGGATGCAGTGGGAGACTTTGGCCTTTTCAAGCTAAGGTCTGTTTCAACAATCTGGCTAGCAGCTGCTGTGGGGTGAAAAACCAACACAAGCCCAGCTTCTTTTGATCTGCTTTACTAAGGAAAGCAATGTTAAGGGGTTAACAATCTTATTTCAATCCAACATACAAATATCATTCACTTAGTTCAGTGGAAAAAGGCAGCACCCTGAGCTTCAGAGAAAATACAAACTGAGCAAATAAACATGAATCAACAGATAGATTTCCATGTGAAAAAATCACAATATACAGTTACCAGAGAAGCATCAACATCTGAGTTTTCTCCAAAGCCGAGGAGCTCATAATAATGGCTGGCCCAGAGTCATGCACCACTGATGCTGTGGCTCAGAGCTCCAAAGGAGAAAGCCAACCTCTGAGTTTATATATCCTGTTCAGGGTCAAAGGTGACACATGCGACTCACCCACATGACCTGAAAGTATCACAAAAATTCAACTTAAACCCATGTGGTCTAACAGCCTCTGATGTCACAAACATGTCATTCAAATCCATGTAAACTAGGCTTTCCCTTGAGGCAAGGAGGTCATCAAGGTCTCCTAATTTAATCAAGGAAACAAAGGCCAAACTCTTCAAGGGCACTTTGTTGAATAAGTGCTAAAAGCCCATCTTGATTGTCAATACAATGTCCTAAACAGGGCTCAGAGTATGACTGAGGCAGTGACCATTCAGTGATTAAGGCTTAAATAATATAAAAAATAGGCAAAAGATGGTGTCTTTTAAAAAAAAAATAGATCTGGGAGGGGAAAACCCTCCGGGTTTCTCACTAAAACAGAAACAATTGTTATTTACATTTATTCTGCACCAAAAAGTGGTGTGAGACCAGAGTGATTTGGGGATGAAGCTGGTCTTTAAGAGAAAAAAAAACAAAACAAAAAATTCAGAGATCAAAATTTACATTCACTTTGGACAGAGTACTGGCAGCTAAGGGTGTGACACCCTATGTGGAGAGGGAGCGGAATGAGGGAGGAAGGGAGGGAGGAAAGAAGGAAGGAAGGCCCACCATGTTGCACAACTGGAAGTTTGGGAGGAAGGGAGGGAAGGAAGGCCAGCCATGTTGCCCAACTGGAAGTTTGGTCCCTAGTGGGCAGCTCCTTCTCTACTCACAGAGATTGCTGTTTCTCCTTGCCTTCCTGAAGAGGACCATGATATCAGTACATTTCACTTCATATCAGTGCATGCAAGACTTTCCAGGTTTTCCTGAGAACATCGTGCTCATCATTTCTTATACTACAATAGTATTCCATCATAATCACATACCACAACTTGTTCAGCCATTCCCCAATTGATGGGTGTCTCCTCAACTCCTAATTCTTGACTCCCAGAAAAGAGCTGCTATAAATATTTTCTGTACATATAGGTCCTTTTCCTTTTTGTTTTTTATCTCATTTAGGATACATACCTAGTAGTGGTATTGCTAGGTCAAAGGGTATGCATGGTTTTATAGCCCTTTGACTGTAGTTCTAAATTGGTCTACAGAATGGTTGAATCAGATCACAACTCCACCAACAATGCATTAAAGTTTCATTTTCCCATGTCTTCTCCAACATTTGTCATTCACTTTTTCTGTCCAATTAGCCAATTTAATAGGTATGAGGTTTAATTATTAGTTTGAAGATGGTTCTACTTATTATACAGATTTTCCTTAGATTGAACAGAAATATGAGTCTTTGTAAAAAAATTCAACCGTTAGTCCTACTTCTGCTCTCATCCATCAAAATAGACCATGTTTTCTATATGACAAATTTTATATGTTTGAAAACTGCTCCTTCTGTCAATGTTCATATGGCTCACAGGATTTACAAGTTAAAGGGAGTGTAGAAATCATTGATATTCAAACAATTGAAGTAACTTGACCAAGGCCACCCTAGTAGTAAATGTCAGGATTTGAGGGGGGAAAAAGGATTTGGACCTAAATCTTCTGACTCTAAATCCCACATTTTTTTCTACTAAATCTTGCTATCATGGTTTTCAGTCCTTTTGCCTTATTCTGAGTGCATTTTCATTTTTAAATATCCTTTTTAATTGTGATATCATGACCTGAATGTGGTCTAAATTGTATAGGATAAAGTTTATTATAGTAGGGTTTGAAAAAAATCTGGATAGGTTATTTCATCAGTATAAGGAGCCATATTATCCAGAATTGCTTTCTCTACCAGCTTCTATAATTACTAACTTGATACCTTCAATTGAATCATTAATTTATTTTTCTCCTGTATTAATAACTAGTTATTGAATTAGGACCAAGGTTTTTGCTCTTTTCTACTTCCTCATTTAGAAATCAGCCCCTGTAGTGGAGTTTTCAGGCAGCCTTTGAAGTACAGGGCTGATACTGAGAAGGAAAACTCAGGTCTATTCAATAGATAAAGAAATTTTAGTTTAAGGGAATTGATGGATTCTGGCCCATTGAGTTTTACTCAGACAGGTCTAGGAAAGTGTAGATTCTTTCTTCTGTCAGACAGGTGATATGGATACAGATAATTCTCTGACCAAATCTCTGAGCGATCAGAATTACATCCCTCAGTCCCTCATTAGAATAAGCGCACCCAGTATTTTAAGGACACATAAGCCTTGAGTGGGTTCTATGATTTGTCTTTGGTCTAACAGAGTTAGCCTAATGACCATCATTTTATTAATAAATGTTAGCATGACTAATAAAATGATTGTTTATATCCATAAACTATGTTTATATCCATAAATATGTCACAATAAATATTAAGTAAAATGTAATCAAGGACAGAGACCCATTGCATTCCACTTGATAATTCTTTTGACTGATATCAATTTATTAATCATAACTCTTTATGTTCTGTTATGCAATTAGTTCTGAATCCATCCATGGTTACTATCTTTACATAATGGGAATATACATATATATGTGTATGTATATATATATGTGTACATATATATGTAATATACATATATAATATAAATGTATTACTATGTTAAATGCCTAATAACATTAACAATATTAAAAAATAATAACAATAAGTAATAGCATTCATATAGGGCATTATGTTCCTGAATCCAGGTGTAGCATTGCAGCTATTGTACCACTAGCTGCCTCTTCATAGATCTAAAGATAATATACTATATCTATAGCATTTCTGACTTATTAATTCTATCTATTAATCCTTCCCCCCCAAAAAGGAAATAACTGTAATTGTCAATTCTAAAGCAATGCTCTGCACTAAATCTTTTTTCTCTTTTACTAAAGGTCTAACCACTTTCTTTTAGTACACTGGTGAAAGTTCAGCAAGTAATTCTGTTCTCCTCAAGGATAGAGGCAGAGCGGTTATTGGACAAGGGCAACAGACCTTTGATCCAGGTAGATTAGGTACCCTCTATCTCCATACTTTAACCAGATTAGACTACTTATTTCAGTTTCTTATTTCATCATTTCAGAATGATGTCTTGAGTTTTTCTTTGACTAGGAGGAAAAGAGACTCCTTGGAGAGAGTGGTCAGAGGGATTGAATGGTTTTAGGAAAATTATTCTCTGTAATGTACTGACATTTTAAGTTATTATTGTTCTGAGACTATAACCTAAACTCTTAACTCTTTCTCAATCTTGACTTTGTCTTTTGTTGTTGTTTATTTGAGAACATTATAAATTGTAACCCCAAAAGTGCTGTGTTAGAGATAGGTTTTCAAAGGCATGGGAGTATGTCTGTTTCTATCTCTTTCTTGGCCTAGCAATTAACACCAAGGAAACAGGTGCTCCATTAGCCAACACCACGCCATCCATAAGTGAAGCCATTAGTTACAGCAAATGGATAAATGTTTAATGCTGTGGTTAAGTTCACTTACCTTGGCAGAATAATTTCTAGGGATGTACACATCGATAATGAGGTTGACATGTGCATTGCCAGCAGTAGCTCAGTGTTTGAGAGGTTCCAAAGGAAAGTGTGGGAGAGACTGACTGCCAGACTGAAGATCTATAGAACTGTTCTGCTGGCCTCATTGTTGTATGCCTGTGAAACCTGGGTAGTATACCAATACCATGCCAGGAAACTTAATCACTTTCATTTGAATTGCCTTAGGAAGATTCTGAAGATCACCTAGCCAGATAAAGATACCAGACACTAAGTTCCTTTCTTGGACTAAACTGTCAAGCATTCAAACTCTATTGCAGAGAGTACAACTATGATGGGCTGGCCATGTTATCTGAATGCCAAATGAACTCTTTCTAAAAAGACTATTTTACGGAGAACTCATACAGGGCAAGTGCTCACATGTTGATCAGAAGAAACAATATAAGAACAATCTCCAGTTCTCTCTTAAGAACTTTGGAACTGATCATGTGACATGGCACACTGGCACAGGACCACCCAGCATGATGTGTCCTCATCAGAGAAACTGCTGTGCTCTGTGAGCAAAGCAGAACTGAAGTAGCTCAAAAGAAACATAAAATGTGCAAATTTAGAGAATGCGCCCTAAATGTTCACATAGTCTATTTGTGCCTGATCTGTGGTAGAGCATTCTGAACTCATATTGGTCTGATTAGCCAGAGTCAATGCGCTATAAGTTGACTTTAACATAGTGATATCATTTTGGTATTCTTCAAGAACATATAACCTAACCTAAGAACCTGCATGTAGAGTATGCCCTGAAATGCATGCAAACTAGTTAAGATTCACCTTAAATATGTTCCTATTGTTTAAAGGGATTCTGAGAGTAGTAGTCTATGTGTATGTCCATTTGAACATGGTTAACAACTGAAAATGTTTTACTATAGAATGTTTCATATAAGTTGTTTTCTGTATACAATTTGGGATTATTGTGTTTATACATGACACCCCACCTTTAATTGTTTGCTACTAAGCATCTTTTTTAAAATAGTATTTTTTCCCAATTATATATCAAGACAGTTTTTGCATCCATTTTTATAAGATTTTGAGTTCCAAATTTTCTCCCTCCTTCCCTCCTCTCTCCTCTTCCAAAAATGGTAGACAATTCTATATAGGTTATACATGTGTTATCATGTACAACATACTTCCATATTAGTCACCATTGTGAAAGGAACAAATCAAAAGGAGGAAAAAGCCATGAAAAAGAATAAATAAAAAATATGCTTTGATCTGTATTCAGAATCCATCAGTCCTTTATCTGGATGTGGATAGCATTTTCCTTTGTGAGTCCTTTGTATTTGTCTTGGATCATTGTGTTACTGATAAGAGATGAATCATTCATAGTTGATTAGCACACAAAGTTGCTGACACAGTATACAATGGTTTCCTGGTTCTGCTTATTTCATTTTGCATCAGTTTGAACAAGTCTTTTTTTCTGAAATGTGCCTGTTCCTCATTTCTTATTGCACAGTAGTATTCTATTACATTCATACACCACAGCTTGTTCAGCCATTCCTCAAGTGATGAGCATCCCCTTAATTTCTAATATTTTGCCACTACAAAAAGGGCTGCTATAAATATGTTTGCATATGTAAGTCTTTTCCCCTTTTTATGATCTCTTGGGACACAGACTTAGTAGTGGTATCGCTGAATCAAAGGATATGGACAGTTTGGTTGCCTTTCGGGCATAGCTTCAAATTGCTCTCCAGAATGGTTGGATCATGTCACAACTGAACTGTTCATGTTTCCAGCCAAGTACTTGACCCTTGAGCTTTTCATTGGGGTATAACTGCTTGTAGAGTAGAGAGTCCTTTGTTCCAAGCTTGAGGGGCTGTGCTGTTGTTTTCAGAGTTATTTCTACACAGCAAGCTCTGCCACACCAGCACTCCTCCTTCCCCAAGAACCGCCAACCCAGACCTGATGCAAATCTTAAGCAGGTTCTGCACTCCTGCTCTGATCTGCCACTTAATTCCTCCCACCAGGTGGGCCTGGGGCCAGAAGCAACTGCAGCTGTAGTTCTGTAGCTGCACCACCTCCGCTGCCCTGGGGCAGTGGCCAACCATGAACTCCTTTCACTTGGTCCTCACAGTTTTTCCCACTAACCTTCTCTGTTTTCTTTGGTGTTTGTAGGTTGAGAAGTCTGTTGACTGCCACAGCTCACTGATTCAGAGCACTACGGCCTGTTCTGCCCCGCTCCCAGTCTGGTTGGTCCGGGAGCAGCCAATGCTGGGCTCTGCTCTTCTCCCAGCATGTTGTGATAGACCTTACCCAGCAATCATCCAGGCTGTCCTGGGCTGGAGCCCTGCTTCCCTCTACTATTTAATGGTTCTGCAATTCTAGAATTTGTTCAGAGCCATTTTATAGGTGTTTGGAGAGTCCTGGGGGAGAGCTTTAGGCAAGTCCTTGCTTTCCAGCCACCATCTTCACTCTGCCCCAGATTTTATCTCTTGATAGAATCAAATGGGGGAACAAGAGAAATGATTATCTCCCTCATATTAATATCCAATTATTAAAATTGGGGGGGGGGGGCCTTAGCTCTTTTTTTTCTTTCTTATTTCCTTGTCCAATCTTTCAAGGACAGGGTTGATGGAACATAGGATTAACATTTTCTTCATTCTCCATACTCCATTCTTCATACTCCACCCAACTAGATCAGACTTCTAATCTAAGGTGAAACTCCTTTCTGCTCAGTCCTAGGTGGTGGGTAAATTCTTTGAATAGATTGCTGAAGGCTAGGGACAGATTAGAAGTAAATGTTTAGGCCCTCACAGTAATATTCATTTTCTCACTGCTAATCAATCAGAGTTGATTGCCACCCATGGGAACACCCTTCTTCCAATGGGTATATAAACTGTGAGCCTGCCCTATGATTGTCTTTGGTATAAGAGAGAAAAAGCCAAATGACCATGCTTTTGTTAATAAATATGCTGGCATATTAATAAAATGATTAAATTACACAGAAATTATGTCTCTTGAACTTTTAAAATGTCGCAGTACTTACTTTAAATAGAATTTCTGCCTCTATTGCTTCCTTCTGGGTTTATTCATAATATACCAAAATGTGGATGGTTTTTGTGGATTTATTTTATATTCTGCCACTTTGAGATAGTTATTGCTTCGGTTAGTTTTTTGTTATTGTTGTTTCTTTAGGTTTACTTAAATAAATAATACCATTTACACAAAGCAATTATTTTAATCTTCTATGTCTATTTATGGCTATTCATTTAATTTATTTATTACATCTTATTGTTATAAGTAGCATTTACTGTTGGTGATAATGGACATCCTCACTTTATCCCTCAGCTTATTGGAAGGGCCTCTAGTTTATCCCCATTAAATATAATACTGGCCCTTGGTTTTAAATATATTCTATTTGCACCTATGCTTCCTAGTTTTAATAGAATGGGTGTTGTATCTTGTCAAAAAACATTTTTCATTAATTAACATAAACATGACTTTGTGATTCTTGTTGTTAATATAATAGATTGTTTTCTGAAGGTTGAACCAACTTGCATTTCAGGAAACAAATCTACAACATAATGCTAGCGTAAATCTTAGCAACACATCATTGTACTCTCTTTGCTAACATCTTTTATAAATTTGTGGTATTTGCATCAATGGATATTAAGGATACTGTTCTATCATTTTCCTTCTTTATTTTGACTGCCCTTGGTCTAAGAAAACATGTTTGTATAACATGAAGAATTTGGCAGAACCCCTTATTTTCCTTTTCTTCCTCAAAGTTTCTATATTTTTTTAAAAAAATTATTAATTTACTTTTAAAATTAAATACCAAAACTTAAAAAAAATAATAAGAAAAGAAAAACAAACATAAAATTAAATATTAAGAGCTAAATACAAAATAACAAAGGAAAAAAATCATTGCCACATGTACATAAGAATGTGAGAGGACTCAAAAATATACAATCAATTTCCATTTTAAGAAAGCCTGTGTAAAAAAAAAAAAACAATGCATTGTGTTCAGAGCTGCCCATCTTTTCTTTGCTTCCTTGTAAGTTTTCTTTTGTTTTCTGCTGTGCACTTTTTACTTTCTCACCCCCCCAACAAGAAGGCTACAATTAAGCACATATATGTGTGTACATACGTATAGATAGATACATTTATACAGGCATACACAGACATATACACGCATACATATACAAGCATGCATATATACTACATATACACAAAACGATATATACATACATATGCACACATACACTTACATACACATTCATATACTTAGATATCTACAATCATACTCATATATAGACATATACATTTCTATGCATCTATCTAAGACTGTACTATACTTATTTGTCATCTGTTTCTCTCAGGGAGTATAATCTCTTCCTTCATATTTTTCTAAGTCCACCTACTTGTCATTTCCTACACCTCAGCAAAATTTCAACTTTATACTATCTAGTTATTTTAAATGGTCTAAAACAATATTGATTAATATGGCTGGCATACAAGGTAGCTTACCTGTTTCTTGCCTAAATCTATTTTACCTATAACTTTGTCTAAAATCATGATTACTACCGCTGAATTTTTTTCCCTGATAAATTCTCATCCGGATCTTTATTTTATGTTTGTGTGTGTCTCTTATTTCTTATACCTCCTGACTCCTCAACTTTACTTGTACCCCCTACAAAGCACTCCTTAACCTACCTCTCCCCACCCCCCAAGGATTCCTCCTTTCTCCTCTTCTTCCCTTTAATCTAAATACCCTTCTATACTCCCCCCTTATCTTATTCCCTCACCTCTCCTCTAAAAATCCCTCCCTTACTTCCCACCTATAGTAGCAATTTTGATTTGAAGATCTTTCCCACCCATTAATAGGCCATGTGACCTGCTTACATCACAGGAAGCCAAAGTTACATGGTGGGAGGAGCTTCTTGACAGGAAAAGGAAATTATACCACAGAAATGCAAGGGGAGGGAGGGAAAGAGAGAGAGAGAGAGAGAGAGAGAGAGAGAGAGAGAGAGAGAGAGAAAGAGCCGTCCTCATGATTGTTAGAACTGAACAGGCTGACTAAGCTGTACTGTGAATTTGTTTTGGGGAAGACTCCAGCATGGGGTCAGAGAGGTTTTGGGATGGCAAGTTTCCAGGTTGTGATATTGCAAGTGGGATGTTTTACCTCTATGGTAGACTGGATAAATGACTTGTGGGATATGGTTCTCTGGTGTCTGAATAAATGGTTTACTTCTTCTACCTTCTGTGTGGAGAGTCCCAGGCATTTTGATAATTATGAACTGCATAGTTATTATTGCCTTACTGTTTCACGCCCCCCCCCATACCCCTAGCCTTTTACGTCCTTCTGAATTCAGATTTATATGTATTGCTCCCTCTTAAATCCATTCCCAATGAAAGCAGGATTTTAGAACCAAAAGCCCTCCTCCCTCATCTGATCCCTCTATGTCAGTTCTTCCTCTCTCACCTCATTTGTGTAAGATAATTATGCCTTTACCTTTTCCAAAATGATTTTTTTTTTGGAATCTTATCATACTGAGCTTTTTTCAAACTACCCAATTGCTAATAACAATTTTAGATATTGATTTTACATTTCCTTATATAAAAATTAAAACATCTCTCCCTATTGAGTCCCTAATTAGTCTTTGATACGTACCTTATATTTCTCTTTCCACTTATATGTCAAATCCTCTATTAAGTTCAGGTTTTTAAAAAGAAACCCTGACAGTCTGGCAATTTTGCAGCCTGCAGTCTTTTAGTGTCACCACTATTAGGTTTTGTTTGGCACTTGTGGTACTACCATTTTTAAATTATTTTAATTATGGGAGGCAGAGCCAAGATGGTGGCTGGAAAGCAGGGACTTGCATGAGGTCCCTGCCAGGTCCATTCAAAAACCTATAAAAAATGGCTCTGAAAAAATTCTAGAACTTTAGAACCCACAAAATAGCAGAGGGAAGCACGGATCCAGCCCAGGACAGCCTGGATGGTCACTGGATGAGGTCTATCACCTGGAGCAGAGGGGAGAAGAGCACAGCATGGGCAGCGGCAGGACCAAGCAGACCAGGAGCCAGGCAAAACAGGCCATAGTGCCCTGAATCAGTGAGCTGTGGCAATTCAGCCACCACCGGGGGCAGCATAGGTGGGGCAGCTGCAGAACTACAGCTGCAGTTGCTTCCTGCCCCAGGCCCACCTGGTGGGAGGAACTAATTGGTGGATCAGAGCAGGAGTGCAGAGTCTGCTTAAGATTTGCATCAGGTCTGGGTTGGGGGTTCTTGGGGAAGGAGGAGTGCTGGTGTGACAGAGCTGGTGTATAGAAATACCTCTAAAATCATCGGTGCATCCCCTCAAGCTTGGAACAATGTACTCTGTACTCTACAAGCAGTCATACCCTGCTGAAAAACTCAAGGGTCAAGTAAGTTGGCTGGGAACATGGCTAGGCAGCGAAAACCAACTTAGACTCAAACGCAGACTCAAACTCAAACTCTATATTCTTTTTGGGGACAAAGAAGATCTAAACATACAGCCAGAAGAAGTCAACAAAGTTAAAGAGCCTACATCAAAAGCCTCCAAGAAAATATGAATTGGTCTCAGGCTAAGGAAGAGCTCAAAAAGGATTTGGTAAAGCAAGTTAGAGAAGTAGAGGAAAAACTGGGAAGAGAAATGAGAGTGATGCAAGAAAACCATGAAAAACAAGTCAATGACTTCCTAAAGGAGACCCAAAAAATACTGAAGAAAATAACACCTTAAAGAATAGACTAACCAAATGTCAAAAGAGCTCCAAAAAGCCAAAGAGGAGAAGAATGCCTCAAAAGGCAGAATTAGCCAAATGCAAAGAGAGGTCCAAAAGACCACTGAAGAAAATACCACCTTAAAGATTAGACTGGAGCAAGTGGAAGCTAATGACTTTATGGGAAATCAAGATATTATAAAACAGGGGGGGCGGGGCCAAGATGGCGGCTGGGAAGCAGTGACTGGCGTGAGCTCCCCACCAAGTTCCTCCAAAAACCTATAAAACAATGGCTCTGAACCAATTTTAGAGCTGCAGAACCCACAAAGTGGCAGAGGGAAGCAGGGCTCCACCGCAGGACAGCCTGGATGGTCCCTGGGTAAGGTCGGTCCCACACGGACCTCCCAGCCCCCAG
>CM053623.1:170833673-170876937 GCA_028646595.1 Phalanger gymnotis
ATTAATCTACGCCCACGCAGGTTTCACACCTGATAGGGCTTTGGGCCTGGGGCTTAGCACTTAACAGCTGAAAGTACTTTCACTCAAAGTAAACAAAAGCCAAACTCCCCAATGCTAAGGAGCCCATTTTGCCTTACAGACACAACAGGAGAGTCCAAAAGGACAACAGGATAGATCTCTAGGCTGGGAGAGCACCTGGCATGCGGAGCTGCACCAGACAGCACTAAAGTGGAAGCAACTGCAAAACCCAGCCAGCGATCCAGGCTGGGAGAAAGCTGGGCACCCAAAACCAGCAAAGATCCCCAGGCCTCCCGACACAGGACAGGAGTTGCTCAAAGTGATGGGAGTTAACAGTGACCGCAACCAGGAGACATCCACTCCTGAGGCTTACAGCCCAAAGGTTTGAAACACACCTTCTTAAACTTCCAGGAGACATAATGGCCAAGTAAACAGCTCTCATTCCTCCCTCCCTGACTGACCCAGAGAATTCCTCAGGGAAAAATGCTGGAATAGAGGAGACGGAAGTGGGGCTTCAGAAGCCAAACAGTGGGAATTTCTGAATCCCAGAAGGGTGAAGGCAGCAAGGATCAACACCAGGAACCCAGACACACCTTTGCATAGCCGGGGGAAATGGTAGACACCAGCACAGACAAGAGCTGAGACCACTACTTCTGGAGAGCACCCCCAGGGGAAGAGGAGACTTCTGGCAGCCATACAACAAAGGCAGTAACTAGACTCACAATTCCCAGAACAAGGAACCTGAGACAGAGCTCCCTGAGCCCCAAAAGCAGAAATCCACTATAAAGCCAGGAAGAAGCTCACCAATATGACGAAGAACATGAAAAAAATGAGGACCATTGATTCTTTTTATGGAGACAGGGAAGATCAAAATACCAAATCAGAAGAGGACAGCATTGACACTATGCCCACATTTGATACCTCAAAACAGAATGTGAGCTGGTCTCCAGCCCAAAAAAGCATTCCTGGAAGAGCTAAAGGAGGGTTTTAAAAACCACATTAGGGAGGTAAAAGAAAAAATGGAAAAAAAAAAAACACGGAATGAGATCAAATCTTCAAAAAGTAAAATTGGCACAATGGCTAAGGAGATTCAGAATCTAAATAGAGAAACTGACACCCTGAAAGGTAAAATCAACCTACGGGAAAGGGAGAATGAAAAGCAAAACGAAGACAGCAACTCATTAAAAATTAGAATTGAGCAAGTAGAAGTTAATGACTCTATGAGGCATCAAGAAGTAGTAAGACAAAATGCAAAAATGAAAAAATAGGAGAAAATATGAAATATCTGACAGGAAAAACAACTGACCTGGAAAACAGATCCAGCAGAGACAATTTAAGAGTTATTGGTCTACCAGAAAGCCACGATGAAAAAAAGAGCCTGGACTGTATCTTTAAAGAAATTATCAAAGATAAGTGCCCAGAGGTCCTAGAAACAGATGGGAAAATAGTCATTGAATGAATTCACAGATCATACCCTGAAAGACATCCCAAATTGAAAACTCCTAGAAATATTATAGTCAAATTTCAGAATTGCAAAGTCAAAGAGAAAATACTGCAAGCAGCCAAAAAGAAACAATTCAAATATCTTGGAACTACAGTCAGGATCACACAGGATCTTTCAGCTTCTACATTAAATGACAGGAAAAATTGGAATATGATATTCCAAAGGGCAAAGGAGCTTGGACTACAGCCAAGGATCAACTACCCAGCAAACCTGAGCATAATTTTTCAGGCAAGGAGATGGATATTCAATGAAATAAGGGAATTGCAGACCTTCCTGATGAAAAGGCCAGAACTCAGCAGAAAAACTGATCTTCAAATACAAAATTCAAGAGAGACAAAAAAAGGTAAATGGGGAAAACACCTCCACAAACCTTGTCACTCAATAAGGGCAAATTATTTACATCTTTATATAACATTATATTGTTTTATATATGATATATATACATATATATGTCAATCTTGAGAATAGTACAGTTATGAAAATTGAAAGGGAAACACATAGACTATGGATGTCAGTATAAAATAGATATAATGATAAAAAACATAATTAAGAGATGTAAAAGTAGAGTTCTGGGAGAAGAGGTAAGGAAGTAGTAGAAAAGGGTAAATTACATCAAATGAAGAGGCACAAAAAAACATTATATTAGAGGGAAAGATGGGAGGAAGAAGAGTAGTATATGAGCTTTACTCTCTTTGGATTTGGTTCAAGAAGAGAATAACATACTCTGAAAAGTACAGAAATCAAACTTGTCCTACAGACAGTAGGAGGGGAAGGGGAAAGAAAAGGCGGGGGGTGGTTGGAAGGGAAGGAAGAAGTAGCAAGGGGAAAAGGGTAAGATGAGGGAGGGAAATCAAGAAGGAGGGCAAATTGAGGAAGGTGGCGGTCAAAAGCAAAACTCTTTTGAAGAGTGGAAGGGGGAGGGAGAAATAAAAGCATAAATGGGGGGGCAGGATGGAGAAAAAGACACAGATTGTAATCATATCTGTGAATGTGAATGGGATGAACGTTCCCATAAAATGCAAACAGATAGCAGAATAGACTAAAAACTATAATCCTACAATATGTTGTTTGCAAGAAACACATTTGAAACAGGGGGATACACACAGGGTAAAAGTGAAAGGATGGAGTAGAATATATTGTGCTTCAGCTAAAGTAAAAAAAAAAAAGCAGGAGTAGCAATCCTAATCTGAGACAAAGCAAAAGCAAAGATAGATCTAATTGAAAGAGATAAGGAAGGACACTATATCCTGCTAAAAGGCACCATAGACAATGAAGAAATATCATTATTTAAACTATATCCACCAAGCGGTATAGCATACAAATTCTTAGAGGAGAAATTAAGGGAGTTACAGGAAGAAATAGACAGCAAAACCATACTAGTGGGGGACCTCAACCTCCCCCTCTCTGAATTTGATAAATCTAACCACAAAATAAACAAGAAAGAAGTTAAGGAGGTGAGTAGAATTTTAGAAAATGCAGATATGACAGATCTCTGAAGAAAACTGAATGGAGATAAAAAGGAATATACTTTTTTCTCAGCAGTACATGGCACATGCTCTAAAATTGACCATGTGCCAGGGCATAAAAACCTCACAATCCAGTGCAGAAAGGCTGAAATAGTCAATATATCCTTCTCAGGTCATGATGCAATAAAATTATTTGTAATAAAGGACCATGGAAAGATAAACTAAAAATTAATTGGAAACTGAATCATCTAATCCTAAAGAATGAGTGGGCCAAAGAACAAATCATAGAAACAATGAATAATTTCATTCAAGAGAATGACAATAATGAGACAACATACCAAAACTTATGGGATGCAACAAAAGCCATTATTAGGTGAAGTTTATATCTCTAAATGCTTACATGAATAAAAGAGATAAAAAGGAGATTAATGAAATAGGCATGCAACTGAAAAAAAAACAAGAAAAAGAACAAATTAAAAGTCTCCAGTTAGACACCAAATTAGAAATACTGAAAATCAAAGGAGAGATTAATAAAATTGAAATAAAACTATTGAACTAATAAATAAAATTAAGAGCTGGTTTTATGTAAAAAAAACCAATAACATTGATAAACCCCTGGTCAATTTAATTTAAAAAAGAAAGAAGAAAACCAAATTACCAGTATCAAAAATGGAAAGGGTGAATTCACCTCCAATGAAGAGGAAATTAAAACAATAATTAGGAATTATTTTGCCAATTTTATTACCATAAATTTAATAACCTCGGGGAAATGGAGGAATATTTACAAAAATACAAATTGCCCAGGTTAACAGAAGAGGAAGTAAATTACCTGATTAACCCCATCTCAGAAAAGAGATTGAGCAAGCCATTAATGAACTCCCTAAGCAAAAATCTCCAGGGCCAGATAGTTTTACATGTGAATACTATAAAACATTTAAAGAACAATTAATCCCCATATTTTATAGACTACTTGGGAAAATAGGTGAAGAAAGAATACTACCAAATTCTTTTTTAGGACACAGATATGGTACTAGTACCTAAACCAGGAAGAGTCAAAAGAGAGAAAGAAAATGATAGACCTATTTCCCCAATGAATATTGATGCAAAAAATTTAAATAAAATATTAGCAAAAAGATTTCAGCAACTTATCATGAGAATAATACACTATGACCAGGTAGGATTTATTCCAAGAATGCAAGGCTGGTTCAATATTGGGAAAACTATCAGCATAATTGATCATATCAATAACAAAAGTAGCAGAAACAATATGATTATCTCAATAGATGCGGAAAAAGCTTTTGACAAAATACAATGCCCATTCCTATTAAAAACACTGGAAAGCATACGAATAAATGGAGTGGAGTCTTCATTAAAATATAAATAGCATCTAACTAAAACCACAAGCAAGTATTGTATGTAATGAGAATAAGCTAGATTCATTCCCAATAAGTTCCAGAGTGAAACAAGGATATCCATTATCACCCCTATTATTCAATTTGATACTAGAAATGTTAGCTTTAGCATTAAGAGAAGAAAAAGAAACTGAAGGAATTTGAGTAGGCAAAGAAGAAAGTAAATTATCACTTTTTGCAGATGATATGATGATTTACTTAGAGAATCCTAGAGATTCAAGTAAAAACACTACTTGAAATAATAAAAAACTTTAGCAAAGTTGCAGGATATAACAAAATCCACATAAATCCTTGGCACTCCTATATATTACTAACAAAGCCCCACAGCAAGAGATAGAAAGAGATATTCCATTTAAAGTTACTGTTGACACTATAAAACTTTTGGGAGTCTGCCTGCCAAGACAAACTCAAAGCCTATATGAACACAATTACAAAATACTTCTCACACAAATCAAGTCAGATCTAATTAAATGGAATAACATCAGTTACTTGTGGTTAGGCTGAGCTGATATAATAAAAATGACAATTTTACCTAAATTAATTTATCTACTCAGTGCCATACCAATCAAACTACCAAAAAATTATTTTACAGAGCTGGATAAAATAATCACAAAATTCATCTGGAAGGACAAATATGATAGAATATCAAGGGAATTAATGAAAAGAAATGCTAGGGAAGGTGGCCTAGCCATACTAGATATCAAAATGTACTATAAAGCAGCAGTCTTCAAAACTACCTGGTACTGGCTGAGAAACAGAGTGGTAGATCAGTGCAATAGGATAGGTACACAAGACACAGAAGTCACTGACTACAGCAATCTACTCTGATAAAGCCAAAGAATCCAGCTTCCGGACTAAGAATTCACTATTTCACAAAAACAGCTGGGAAAATTGGAAAATAGTAGGGCAGAAACTGGGCACAGACCTATATCTTACACCATATACCAAAATAAAGTCAAAATGAGTACATGATTTATGAATAAAGGCTGATACTATAAGAGCAAGTAATTGTTTACCTGTTAGATTTATGGGAAAGGGAAGAATTCATGATCCAATGAGAGATAGAGAGCATTACAAAATGCAAAATGGATAATTTTGATCATGCTAAACTGAAAAGTTTTTTTTATAAACAAAGCCAATGCAACAAAGATTAGGAGGGAAGCAGAAAATTGGGAGAAAATCTTTACAACCAATGTCTCTGATAAAGGCTTCATATCTAAAATGTACAGGGAACTGAGTCAAATTTATAAGAACAAAAACCATTCTCCAATTAAGAAATGGTCAAAGGATATGAATAGGTAGTTTTCAGAGGAAGAAATTAAAGATATCTATAGGCATATGAAAAAAATGCTCTAAATCACTATTGATTAGTGAAATGCAAATCAAAACAGCTCTTAGGTACCACATATCTCCTGTCAGATTGGCTCACATGACAAAACAGGAAAATGATAAATGCTGGAGAGGATGTGGGAAAATTGGAACATTAATACATTGTGGGTAGAGTTGTGAACAGATCCAGCCATTTTGGAGAGCAATTTGGAGCTATGCCCAAAGGGTTATAAAAATGTGCATACCCTTTGACCCAGCAATATCACTCCTAGGGCTATATCCCAAAGAGATCACACAAGTAGAAAAGGGACCTGTATGTACAAAAATATTTATAACTGTTCTTTTTGTGGTGGCAAAGAATTGGAAATCAAGAGGATGCCTATCAATTGGGGAGCGGCTGAACAAGTTTTGGTACATGAATGTAATGGAATACTATTGTGCTATAATAAATGGGGAAGATACGGACTTCACCATAACCTGGAAAGAACTACATGATCTGATGCTGAGTGAGAGGAGCAGAACCAGGAGAATGTCATACACAACCACAGACATATTGATTCTGTGATGACTAACTTTGATAGATTTGGCTCTCCTCAGCAATACAAGTCTCAAAGACAGCTCCAAAAGACTTATGATGGAAAAAGCTAGCTACTTCCAGAGAAAGAACTGTGGAGTCTGAATGCAGATTGAGGTAAACTATTTGCTCTCTTTTTTTCCTCTTTTTTTTTTGGTTTTGTTTCTTCTCTATCATGATTCATTCCATTGGTCATAATTCTTCTTTGCAACTTGACTATTGTGTAAAGAAGTTTAATGTGAAGGTTTATGTAGAATCTACATTGGCCTATATGCTGTCTTGGGGGTCTGGGGGAGGGGAGGAAAGGGAAGAAAATTTGAAACTCAGGAACATGTAAAACTAAGTGTTGTAAACTAAAGATAAAAATCTAATTTTAAAAAAGTAGAAAAAGAAAAATCCCTGATAATTTTTTTTCTCCATTATTTCAGCCCTGGACATGCTGGGATTACAGAGATAAAGTCAGATAATCAATAAAAGAAACTGTAGAACTGCTAAAAATATCTTAGTTGATTTTGGAGATTAGAAGATTAATGAGATTGGAGATTTATCATTAAGGAATTTAGAGAGTAATCATTTTGAGATTACAGGAAATATCTGGGTCTGTATCACAAAGATATAAAAATGGGAAAAGGACCCACATGTACAAAAATATTTATGGCAGCTTTTTTTGCAGTGGCAAAGACTTGGAAATTGAGAGGATGCCAAACAATTGGGGAATGGCTGAACAAGTTGAGGTATACACAATAGAATACTATTGTTCAATAAGAAATGGTGAGCAGGCAGACTTCAGACAAACCTGGGAAGACTTACATGAACTGATGCTAAGTGAAGTCAGCAATACAAGGAAAACATTATACATAGTAACAGCAACATCGTGTGATGACTAACTTTGATAGACTTACCTCTTCTCAGCAATGCAAAGATCTAAGACAACTCCAAAAGACTAATGATGGAAAATTCTATCCACATCCAGAAAAAGAACTGTGGAGTCTGAATGCAGATTGAAGCAAGCTATTTGCTCTCTTTTTTTTGTTTCTTCTTTCTTGTGTTTTCTCTCATTGGTTCTAATTCTTCTTTAAAATCTAACTAAGGAGAAAATATGTTTAATATGAATGTATATGCAGAGCTTATATGAGATTTCACACTGTCTTGGAAAAGGAGGGGGGGAGGAGAAAATTTAGAACTCAAAATCTTAAGGAAGTGAATGCTGAAGACTAAAAGTTAATCAATTTTCAAAAGGATAGATCACTCATTTCTATCCCTAAAATAGAAAAGATTACAGGAGAAAACTACTGGGAGTTTTGCCCTGAAGTTCTGGAACAAGAAGGCAAATATAGAAAAATAATCCACCTATCACTGACCTGAAAGAGATCTCAGGAGGATATGTAAGTTTTTCCCTGTGAGAGTAAGGTTCCAGTACTATCCAACCTTACCCTACTATCTTTTTCTGTATCAATTTTTCCTCTTATGCCTCATTTGTATGAGATAATTACATCATAGCAAAGTTTCAAAGCTCCCAATTTAAGGAGAAAATATTGCAAGCAACAAGAAAAAAACTAAATTAAATATCATGGAGCTAAATAAGGATTACAGAAGACCTACCACCTACTACACTGAAAAACTATAGGTCTTAGAATACTATATTTCTGAGAGCAAAAGATGTGGGGTTATGACCAATGGTAACTTACCAACAAAGTAAAGTATAATCCTGAATGGAGAAAATGGACATTTAATGAGTTGAAAGGCTTTGGGGTATTTGTTACAAAATTATCAGAATTTAAGGGAAAATATGACATATATGATCCAGGAAAAATATAAGGTAAACATTAGAGACCTTTTAATAGGGACTCAATAAGGACAAATTGTTTACTTCTTATACGTGAAAATGTTATGTTTACTCTTACGACTATCATCCTTATTTGGGCAGTTTGAAAGAAAGGCTGGAGCTGAGCTGTGTATGACAGAGTGATTCTAAAAAAATAAAACTGTGTAGGAAGAGATAAAAAGGAGTAATTATCTCATACAGATGAGGCATAAGAGGAAAAGTTGATACAGAAAAAGATAGTAGGGGAAGGGTGGATAGTACTGGAACCTTACTCTCACAGGGAACAACATACATATCTAAATTGTATAAAAGTCTTCTGAAATAAGAGGTGAAGGGGATAGGGCATGGGAGAAAGAATAAAGGAGGACTCTTGGAGGGGTGGGTAGGTTATGGAATAAGTGGGTAAGGTAGTGGGTAGAAGTAAAGCAGATGAGTAAGGAGGGAATAGGGTAAATAGGGTGAAAAGGATAGTGAGGAAAAATAGGAAGGAGGAACATACACAAGTATTAGCTTAGAATGTGAATGGGATGAATTTGCCCATAAAATGGATAATGTACTGTGTATATTACATATAATGTACATTATATATGTATGTATGTATATACATACATATATAATGTACATAAAATGGAAATGGATAGCAGATTAAACATTTGAATTCAACAATATGTTGATTTCAGGAAACACTATAAAAATGGGAGATACATATAAACACAAAATAAAAGGCAGGAGTGGAATTCATTATGTTAAAAAAAGCAGGGGTAGTAGTCATGATCTCAGATAAAGTTAAAGCTAAAATAGACTAAATCAAAAAAGAAAACAATATGATTAACAATATTATTCAATGTTGTTTCAGATTATTTAAAATAACTAGAGAGTATGAAATATTTGAGAGTATATCTGCCAAAACAGACACAGGAACTACATGAACATAAACACAAAACACTTTTTATACAAATAAAGTTACATCTGAATAACTGAAGTAATACTTATTGTTCATGGGTAGGTAAAACCAATATAATTTAAAAATGGCAATTTTACTTAACTATTTATTCAATGACATCCTAGTTAAATTACTAAAAAAATATTTTATTAAATTAGAAAAAAATAATAACAAAGTTCATTTGGAAGAGCAAAAGGTCAGAAATTTCAAAGAAACCAGGGGAAAAGCTGTTATCGAAGCAGATTCAGCAGTATCAGATCATAAACTATATTTTAAGGTGAAAGCATTGTTGAAATATAAAATAGATAATTCTTATTATTTAATTAAAATTTTCTGGTATAAATAAAACCAATGTAGCCAAGAATAGAAGGAATGCAGAAAATTGGGGAAAAAAAATCTTTCATAGACAGTTTCTCATGTAGGATATGATTGGGTTGGAATCTTCCTGTGGTGTAGGAAATGATATATTGGTTGATTTAGATAACATGGAAAGACTTGGATTTATGAGGGAAAATGCTATCCACCTTCAGAGAAAGAGATAACAAGTGGAAGTATGCATAGTACAGTTTTACATATGTGTATATATACATAAATATATGATGTATGAATGTATATGTGTATGTTTATAGATATTTATGTATATGTTTCCAATTAAATACAGAGATGTATATGTACACACACCCCTCTGCTTTAACTATAGTCTTCTTTGGCGGGGCGGGGGAGAGAAAAAGTTTAGTAAAAAGTCCACACCAGAGAACAAAAAAAAACCTACAAGGAAGCAGAAAAATTGTTAGGTAGCTTTGAAAACAATGTGTAGTATTTATTATATAGGTTTTCTTGAAATGAAAATTTATTGTTTTATATTGAATCATCTCATGTTCTGCTGTGTATATGGCAATGTTTTCTTTCTTTTCTCATTTTGTATTTGTTTAAAATGAATCTAAAAATTTACAGTGTTTAGGTAAAGATAAAAAACCAAATGGTATATAAAAATTGAAATTCTCCAAAGTCTCAGCTTCCTAATATGGGTTCCTAATTTGATCTTCCTCTTATAGGTCTATTATGAATAGAATTAGCCCCATAAGGCTCAAGATGGTCTTCATCACATGAACTAGTTATTGGAAAACCAAATTTAAGAGGCTGTACTAAATTGCATTAAGTCTTGTTGATAGCAGATTTCAGCAGAATTACATAGGAATCTCTGCAAATGATCTGGAACCAGAAATGCAGAGCCCTCTTCAGAATAGCCCAGTGAATGAGGCCTATTTCAGAGTGTCCAAGAGAAAACATCCAAAGACCAGATGACTACATGGGACATCTGGGACTCAAGATAAAAAACGTGATGATTTAAATCAGTGGTTCCCAAAGTGGGTGATACCGGGGAGTGCTGGAATGATCTGGGGGCAGGGGCAGTAGTAGCCTCAAGTGTAATTATATACTTATCTGAGACTTCTTTCCTAGTTTGTAAGATTTCCAGAGAGGCACTGAGTAATTTTTTTTTGAAAAAGGGGGTGGTAGGACAAATAAGTTTGGGAACCTCTGATGGACATTAGGAGTGGGTTACTAGCCTATATGGAGACTTGGTGTTATTTAACATTGATTATCATCATTGGCCTTTTGTTCTATGATGTTTATGCTGTAAGTTTTCTGGGTTATTTTGGTGATATGTAAATCTCACCTCTCAAAATTAGTCCTTTGTGAGTTCTCTAAGTAGTTTGATGTATACTCTGATTTACATAATTTTGATTATGAATATATTAAAAATCTTATAAGTTTGGCTTATAGGTAAGTAGTCCATGGAAGGAGTAAGCTGGCCCTTATCCATGAATTAAAAAGGGGAATGGTGAAGATTGAATTTCTCAACCCACAGACAATAAGGGGATCAAACTACTGGTCAGAAAGAGAACACAGGGGAAACTTTGATGGCGTTGGGTGCAGGACAATATTGCATTGCTCATACACAGTTCTGGGGCCTAGTCTTGGAGCAAAGAGGAGAACTAGCTCATTAATGATTGTGAACACAGGGATACAGGTATCCTAGTCACAGTTCCAGGGTGGAAAAGAGTCTTGAGATCAATCACAAACAAGAGCACAGCCCAAGAGAGCAGTGATGGCACCTCTCCTTAGATCATACCACCATGGTAGAACCAAAAATCTATATAGCCCCAGAGCTAGCTCTGAAAACAGCAGCAGGAAAAACCTGAAGCCTGGGACAGTACTCCCTCAGCCCTGGGAGCTGAGTATAACATAAAATTATAAATCAAGATAAATGCTAGAAAAATGAGCAAAATAAGAAAGGAATCTGACAATAGAAAGGTACTATGGTGATAGGGAAGATGAAGATACAAATTCAGAAGAAGAAAATGAAAACAAAATAGCTAAATGCAAACTTTCAAAGAAAAATGTCAATTTGTCACAGGCACAAAAAGAATTCTGGAAGAGCTCAAAAAAGGTTTTAAAAATAAAAAGAGGAAAAGGAAAAATTGGGAAAAGAAATTAAAATAATGCAAGAAAATTATGAAAAGAAAGTGAACAGTTTGAAAAAGGAGGCACAAAAAAAAACAAGAAAATAATACCTTAAAATAGAATTGGCAAAATGGTAATAGAGGTACAAAAATTTACTGAAGAAATAATTACTTAAAAATTAAAATTTGGTAAGAGGAAGCTGATGACTCTATGAGAAATCAAGAAATATTTTTTTTAAAAAACAATGAAAAAATAGAAGAAAAATTTGAAATATCTCAAGGGAAAAATCACTGACCTGGAGAAAAAGATTGAGGAGAGATAATTTAAGAATCCTTAAGACCACTTGAAAGCCATGATTTAAAAAAAGATATTATATTTCAAGAAATTATCAAGGAAAGCTGAAGTGAAATCTCAGAACTAGAAGATAAAAGAGAAATTGAAAGATTTCACTGATCACCTCCTGAGATTCCAAAATGAAAACTTCCAAGAATCTCACAGTCAAATTCTAGAGCTCCCAGATCAAGTTAAAAATAGTGTAAACATCCAGAAAGAAACCATTCAAATATTGTGGAGCCACAATCAATATAACACAAGATGTAACAGCTATTAAAGGATCAGATGATTTAGCATATTAAAGGCTCAGAGGGCTTGGAATATGATATTCCATAAGATAAAGGAGCTAGGATTACAACCAAGGGATAAACTAACCACCAAAACTGAGTGTAAACTGTCAGGGGGAAAAGGCATTCGATGAATAGAGAATTTTCAAGCATTCCTCATGAAAAAAAAAGCTGAATAGAAAATGTGACTTTCAAATATAAGACTCAAGAGAGGCATAAAAAAGTAATCATAAGAGAAATCATAAGGGCTTTAATAAGGTGAAATTTTACATTCCTACATGGAAAGATGATTCTACTACTATGAACTTTATCACTATTAGGGCATGAGTATACATAAAGGGTATGGGTGAGAGTTGATTATAATGGGATGATTGAAATAAAAATTAAGGAGTTGGAAAGAGGAACACATTAGGAGAAGGGGGAAGGGAGAGCTAGAATGGGGAAAATTATCTCACATAAAAGAGAAAAAAAGGAAGAGCTTTTACAGTAAAGGAGAAAATGGGGGGAAGGGTTGTGCCATATAATGTTTGAACCTTACTTTCATCAGAATTGGCTCAAAGAAGTAAACATACACATTCAGTTTGGTATAGAAATCTACCTGACCCTATGGGGAAGGAAGAGGGGAAGAGGATAAGAAAAGAGGGGGATGATAGAAAAGAGGGCAGATTGGGGGAGGTGGCATTAAGAAGCAAAACAGACTTTTGTGGAAGGCCAGGGTAAAAGGAGAGAGAAAAAAGGACAAACCTAAAATAGGATAGAGGGAAATACACTTAGTAATGACAACTCACCCATAAAATGGAAGTGAATAGCAGAGTGGATTAAAAACCAGAAATATACTTGAAGCTGAGGGACAAACACAGAGTAAAGGTAAGGGGCTGGAGCAGAATCTAATACCCTTCAGAAGAAGTAAAAAAAAAAAAAAAGCAGAGTTAGCAATTACGATCTCATATAAAACAAAAGTGAAAATGTATCTAATTAAAACAGATAAACAGGGAAACCAAATTTAGCTTTTTAATTTTTTTTTCTTTTTCTTTTTCTATTTTAGCTCCAGGCTACTTCAGACTAAAGACCTATGGCTCAATACTAAAAGGCTAATCATTTTGGGATGACAAAGCAATCATCTCACTGAGCTCTTGGGCCCTTTTAAAAATATGTATTTATTTATTTTTAGTTTTCAGCATTCACTGCCACATGATTTTGAGTTCCAAATATTCTCCCCATCTCTCTCTTCCCTCCACCCCAAGACTATATGAATTCCGATTGTTCTTTCCATCAATCTGCTCTCCCTTCTATCCCCTCCTCCCCTTCTGTTTAATCCCTTCTATTTTCTAGTAGGGTAAGATAGATTTCTCTACCCCATCGCCTGTATATCTTATTTTCCAGTTTCATGTAAAAACAATTTTTAACATTCATTTTTAAAACTTTTGAGTTCCAAATTCTCTCCCTTCCTCTCTCTCCACCTACCCTCGTGGAAAAGGCAAGCAATTTGATATAGGTTATACACGTACAAACATGCAAAACATTTCCGTAATAGTCATGATGTGAAAGACTAACTGCATTTCTCTCCATCTTATCCCACCCCCCTTTTATTCTATTCTCTCCTTTGTCTCTGTCCCTCCTCAAAACTGTTTGCTTCTGATTAACCCCTACCTGATTCTGCCTACCTTTCTATCACTTCACCCCCCTTTCTAGTCCCCTTCTGCCCATTTTTCTGTAGGGTAAGATAGATTTCCATACCCAATTGAGTATATTATTCCCTCCTCAAGCCAAATCTGATGAGAATAAGGTTCACTCATTCACTCTCACCTGCCTCCTCTTCCCCTCCATTGTAAAAGCTTTTTCTTCCCTATTTTATGTGATATAATTTACCTCATTCTACCTCTCCCTTTCTTCTTCTCCCAGTACATTTCTCTCTCACCCATTAATTTTATTTTTTATATATCATCCCTTCATATTAAACTCACCCTGTGCTATCTATCTATCTATCTATCTATCTATCTATCTATCTATCTATCTATCTATCTATCTATCATCTATCTGTCTATCTATCTATTACCTCCAACTACCCTAATAAAGGTCTCATAAGTTACAAATATCATCTTTCCATGTAGGAACATAAACAGTTCAACTTCAGTAAGCCCCTTATGATTTCTCTTTACTGTTTACCTTTTCATGCTTCTCTTGAACATTTTATTTGAAAGTCAAATTTTCTATTCAGCTCTGTTTTTTCTCAAGAATGCATTAAATTCCTCTGAGTCATTGAATTTCAATTTTCCCCCTTCATTGATTATATTCAGTTTTGCTGGGTGATTCTTGGTTTTAATTCTATGTCCTTTGACCTCCAGGATATATATATTCTGAGCCCTTTGATCTCTTAATGTAGAAGCTGCTAAATCTTTTGTTATCCTGATTGTGGTTCCACAATATTTGAATTTCTGGTTACTTGCAATATTTTCTCCTTGACTTGGGAATTCTGTAATCTGGCTATAATATTTTTAGCAGCTTTTCTTTGGGGATCTCTTTCAGGAGGTGATCAGTGGATTCTTTCAATTTCTATTTTATTTTCTGGTTCCAGAATATTGGAGCAGTTTCCCCTGAAAATTTCTTGAAAGATGATGTCTAGGCTTTTTTTTTTTTTTATCATGGCTCTCAGTCCAATAATTTTTAAATTATCTCTCCTGGATCTATTTTCCAAGTCAGCTGCCTTTCCAATGAGATATTTCACATCATCTTCCATTTTTTCATTCTTTTTGTTTTGTTTTATAATTTCTTAATTTCTCAGAGTCATTAGCTTCCATGTGCTCCATTCTAATTTTTAAGGAAGTATTTTCTTCAGTGAGCTTTTGTACCTGCTTTTCCATTTTGGGCCAATTCTGCTTTTTAAAGTATTCTTCTCCTCATTGGCTTTTTGGACCCCTTTCACCACTGGGTCTACTCTATTTTTTAAGGTGTTGTTTTTTCAATATTTTTTGGATCTCCTTTAGCAAGCTGTTGATTCATTTTTCTTTTTTTAATTAATATATTGTTAGTTTTCAACATTCATTTCCACAAGAATTTGAGTTCCAAATTTTCTCCGCATCTCTCCCGTCCCCCCACCCCAAGATATCATGCATTCAGATTACCCATTCCCCTAGTCTGCCATCCCTTTTATCATCCCCTCCATCCCCTTCCTCTTACTTTCTTGTAGGGCAAGATAGACTTCTATACCCCAATGCCTGTATATCTTATTTCCCAATTGCATGTAAAAACCATTTTTAACATTTGTTTTTAAAACTCTGAATTCCAAATTCTCTCACTTGTTCCCTCCCCACCCACCCTCATTGAGAAGGCAAGCAATTCAATATATGTTATACATGTCTAGTTATGTAAAACACTTCCATAATAGTCATGTTGTGGAAGACTATATTTCCCACCATCCTACCCCACCCCCTATTTATTCCATTTTCTCCTTTGACCCTGTCCCTCCTCAAAAGTGTTTGCTTCTGACTTCCACCTCACCCAATCTGCAATCCTTTCTCTCATGCCTCCCTCTTATTCCCTTCCCACCTACTTTCCTGTAGAGTAAGATACCTAATTGAGTGTGTATGTTATTCCCTCCTCAAGCCAAATTTGATAAGAGTAAGATTCACTCATTCCCTTTCACCTTCCCCCTCTTCTCCTCCATTGTAAAAGCCTTTTCTTGCCTCTTTTATGTGAGATAATTTACCTCATTTTATCTCTCCCTTTCTCCTTCTCCCAATAAATTCCTCTCTCACCCATTAATTTTATTTTTATATATCATCCCTTCATATTAAACTCACCCTGTCCCCTCTGTCTGTCTGTCTATCTATCTATCTATCTATCTATCTATCTATCTATCTATCTATCTTATCTATCTATTCCCTCCAACTACCCTAATAATGAGAAAGGTCTCGTAAGTTACAAGTATCATCTTTCCATGTAGAAACATAAACTGTTCAACTTTAGTAATCCCCTTATGATTTCTCTTTCCTGTTTACCTTTTCATCCTTCTCTTGAGCATTGTATTTCAAAGTCAAATTTTCTATTCAGTTCAGGCCTTTTCATTAAGAATGCTTGAAAGTTCTCTGTCTCGTTGAATGTCCATTTTTCCCCTGAAGGATTCTTCTCAGTTTTGCTGGGTAGGTGATTCTTGGTTTTGATCCTAGCTCCTTTGACCTCCAGAATATATTCCAAGCTCTGTGATCCTTTAATGTAGAAGCTGCTAAATTTTGTGTTATCCTGACTGTGGTTCCACAATATTTGAATTGTTTTTTTTCTGGTTACTTCCAATATTTTCTTCTTTGCCTGGGAACTCTGGAATTTGGCCACAATATTTCTAGGAATTTTCCTTTTGGGATCTTATTCAATAGGCAATCAGTAGATTCTTTCCATTTCTATTTTACCCTCTGGTTCTAGAATATCAGGGAAGTTTTCCTTGATAATTTCTTGAAAGATGATGTCTAGGCTCTTTTTTTGATCATGGCTTTCAGGTAGTCCAATAATTTTTAAATTATCTCTCCTGGATCTATTCTCCAAGTCAGTGGTTTTTCCAATGAGATATTTCACATTGTCATTCACATTTTTTCATTCTTTCAGTTCTGTTTTATAATTTCTTGATTTGTCATAAAGTCATTAGCTTTCATTTGCTCCATTCTAAATTTTAAGGCATTGTTTTCCTCAGTGATCTTTTGGACCTCCTTTTCCATTTGGCCAATTCTGCTTTTTAAGGCATTTTCCCCCTCATTGGCATTTTGCACCTCTTTTCTCATTTGGGTTAGTCTATTTCATAAGGTGCTATTTTCTCCAGTATTTTTCTGGGGTCTCCTTTAGCAAACTGTTGACTTGATTTTCATGAATTTCTCAGATCACACATTTCTTTTCCCAATTTTTCCTCTACTTCTCTTACTTGATTTTCAAAATCATTTTTGAGCTCTTCTAGGACCTGCAACCAATTCATATTTTTCTTGGAGGCTTCGGATGTAGGAGCTTTGGCTTTTTTGTTTTCTTTTGGTTGTATGTTTTGATCTTGTCACCAAAGTAAGATTCTATAGTCTGAGATTTTTATGCTGCTTGCTAATTTTCTCAGCCAGTTATTTGACTTTTGAGTTCTTTGTCAAGGATCTGCTTCCAGAGTGGAGAGTGCTCTGTCCCAAACTTCAGGATTTTGTGTAGCTATTTTCAGAGACACTTCTTGGCACCTGTAAATTTTCAGTTCTTTCAAGGTTGTATGACCAAAGGAGAGGTGTTTATTCCTCTCCTGGCCTGTGTTCTGATCTGTGACCTCAAGCACTGTTTTCTGCCTTGGAACTGTGAGGAGGACTCCCTCTCTACAGCCACTGTAAGCTCTGCCACACCAGTGCTCCTCCTCATCCCATCACTGCCATCTAGGACTGTGATGCAGATCTAAGCAGGGTAAAACAAGAGAATCCTGCCTTAGTTCCAGCAAAGAGATCCCTGCCATCCCCCTCTCATCAGCTGCTTGATCTTCTCACCATCTGTAGGCCTGGAGCTCTGGAAACAGCTGCTGCTACTACTGTCACCACCATCACTGCCACCACATCTGCCCCCCGAGGGCTGTGACTGGACCATGCTCCTCTCTCACCCAGCTAAGACAGACTTTTCCCACAGACCTTCTACATTTTGTTTGGTGTTTGTGGATTGAGAAGTCTAGAAACTGCCACAGCTGCCAGTGATTTGGTCCCTTGAGGCCTGCTCCAGGCCTTGTCTGTGTTGGCATAGCCCATGCTGGATGGCACTTTGGTCCCAGCCCAATGTGATAGACCTTTCCTGTTGACCTTCCAGGTTGTCTTGGGTTGGAAATTTGTTTCACTCTGCCATTTTGTGGGTTCTAGAGCTCTAGAATTTGTTTAGAGTTATCTTTACAGGTATATGCAGGTGTTTGGGGGAGAGCTCAAGCATGTTCCTGCTTTTATTTTGCCATCTTGTCTCTGCTCCTGTTGCCTCATTTTCATGATTATCTTGTGTCACTCTCATTTCTCTTCACAATTTTTCCTCTACTCCTCTTATTTAACTTTCAAAATCCATTTTGAGCTCTTCCATCACCTGTGACCAATTCATATTTTTCTTAGAGGCTTTGGATGTAAGAGCTTTGACTTTTTTGTTTCCTTCTGGTTGTATGTTTTGATCTTCCTTGTTACCAAAGTAAGTTTCCATAGCCTGAGGTTTTTTTCCTCTGTTCATTTTCCAGATTTTGACTTCTTTGTTAAGGTAGGACTCTACTTCCAATTTTTAGAGATACTGCTAGGGACCTGTAGGTTTTCAGTTCTTTCAAGGTGGTATGATCTAAGAAGTGTTAGCTCCTGGCCTGGCCTGTGATCTGGTCTGTGAGTGACCACAAGGACGTTTTTTCTGCCCTGGAATTGTGAGAAGGGTTTCCTCTCCACTGCTGCCTTCACAAGCTCTGCTATGCCAGTTCTCCTCACCCCAGGACTGCCACCTAGTGCTGAGATCCAGATCCAAGCACAGGCAAAGCAAGAGAATCCTGCCTCAGCTCCAGCAAAGAGACCCCTGCATTCTCCTTCTGATCAGTTATTCGATCCCTTTACCATATGTGGTTTGAGAGCTCCAGACGCAGCTGCTACAGCTGCCCTTGCCACCACCCTGGGCTGTGCTGCACTCCTCTCTCATCCAGGTCCAACAGACTTTTCCTACTGACCTTCTAAGTTGTCTTTGGCATTTGTGAGTTGAGACAACAGCTACCTGCGATTCAGTCCCCTGAGGATTGCTCTAGGTTTGCTGGGGCCTGTCTGTGCTGGCATGGCTTGTGCTGGACTACATTCCTCTCTCAGCCCAGTTCAATAGACTTTTCCCTTTGACTTTCCAGATTGTCTCGGGCTGGAAATTTGTTTCACTCTGTGTTTTTGTGGGTTCTGTTACTCTAGGATTTGTTTAGAGTCATTTTTACAGGTATTTGGAGGTAATCTGGCAGAGAGCTCAAGCAAGTCCCTGTCTTTACTCCACCACCTTGGCCCCACTCACCACATTTTATTTTATAGCAGCTCTTTTTGTGCTGGCAAAGAATTGGAAACTGATGTGATGTCCAAGTGGGAAATGGCTGAACAACTTGCGGTATATAATAATGATTGTGCTGTACTTACTGTAAGTCCAATCTTCTTCCCATCTTGACTCCTTGTCAAGCCAATTCAACTCTACACTATCTGCTTCTCTCAAAGCCCCAGTCTCCTTATTGTAGAGCTTATTATGCCCAGTAAAACTTCAGCCTTGGATCACTCCTACCATTTGTTGCCTTCCTGTCTACATATGTGCTGCTGAAGGAAGGTGGAGAAAATCACTCAACTATTCTGATTGAGTCCACTACATATTTATGTTACATAGACTCAACTAGTTGGGCCCTCATTGTTGCTATGTAATAATATTATACCTGAGTGCTCTTTACTGTGGTTCTTCCAAACCTTCTAATCTGTCCTCATTATAAGGAATGATGAGCAGAATGGTTGGAAAGAATTATATGAACTGATGCAAACTAAAGTGAGAAGAACCAGGAGAACATGTTAAATAGTAACAAATAAATTGTATGATGATCAAAGGTGAATGACTTAGCTACTCTCAGTGATACAATGATCCAAGATAATTCAGAAGGACCTAGGATGAAAACTGCTGTTGACTTCCAAAGAAAGAACTGATGGACTCTGAATGAAGATTAAATCATCTTTTTTTTTTACTCTCTATTTTTTCCTGGGATTTTTTTTGGTCTGTGATTTCTTTTGCAACATGGTAATACACAGAAATATGTTTCCCATGGCTGCACATGTATAATCTATATCTAATTGTTTGCTGTCTCAGGGAGAAAGAAGGAGAGAGAGAGAGGGAAGAAAAGAATTTGGGATTAAAAATTAAAAACAAGTTGTAAAAATTATTTTCATATATAATTGAAAAATAATATAATTTTAAAATAAAAATAATAAGAAATCTATATTCATTGATTCAATCAATCAATAAACATTGATTTTCTGCTTTAAAAAAAACTGGCCCTGTGCTGGGTAATCAATTATTGTTTCTATGTTCCTTTGATAGCATCCATACCCTTGGGAGGATTGGGACATCTTTTTTCTGATTTCAGGGAATTGTACCTGTTCACTTTCCTCCTCCCAACTTGGAAAGTCCCTACTCCTTCTTCTATTTGGTAATCAGATTACCTAATTTTATATCCTGGTTAATTGTTTTCTTTTAATTAATTGGTCTTATTTGCTTTTAATGCACAAAAAACTGTCTACCCCTCTGTTTTGGGACCAGTGCCAAAGCTGAGGGGGCCTGGTCGTGATTTGTTATGCAATTGCTATGTATTGCTTAATAAACCGATGTGCTCAGAAGCTTGAACTTTTGTTTCCTCAATCATTTCATCTTTTACCTGCCATACCAGCCATCCTTCATTCCTCTTCTAGCTCTACTCCAAGACTTTGCAGAATTTATTTAAAAGCATGCCCCCACATTGGGTATGTTCATACTTCCAACTTTACCCTGTCGCCTCTTCCCACTACTTTTCAGCTCCCTTTTGTAAGCTTTTCTCTCATTAGAATGTAACTTCCTTGAGAACAGGTATTTTCTTTCTTTTTGTATAGTGACTGGCACAGAGTATTCACTTAAATGCCCTCAAATACCCTAACCACTCAGTTCCTCAACCTTCTCTCCTCCTTCCGTCAGCTACTCCTCCACATTCAGACATACACAGAGAATGTCATACCCTCAATCTTTCCACAACCCACAAAGGTGTCACTTGTTAAAGAATTCTGAAATCCCCTGATCTGACCATAATCTATTGGCTTTTCACTTTTCCCTCTACTTCTCTTCCTCCACCCCATCACTTCCAATCCTTTGACCCTTCAGTTCCTCACCAGGCTATCTCTCCTACACTAGCCACTCACTCCTCTTCTCCACATCTTAACTCCTTGGAGAACCAATTCAACTCTATACTCTGCTCTTCTCTCAAATCCCTAGTCTCCTTATCACATAGCTCATTATGCCCAATGAAGCCTCAGTCTTGGATCACTCCTACCATTTGTTGCCTTCCTGTCTATGTATATGCTGCTGAAGGAAGGTGGAGAAAATCACTCAACTATTCTGACTGAGTCCACTACATATTTATTTTACATAGATTCAACTGGGCCTTCACTGTTGTGAGGTAATAATATTATACCCAAGTGCTCTCTACTGTGGTTCTTCCATACCTTTTAATCCTTCCTCAAATCTCTCCCTCCCCCAACTATCTCAGCTGAGAACCTTGTCTTGTATTTTATAAAAAAAAATCGAGGCCATCTGCCATGAACTCCCTCTTTTTTATCTCCTATTACTCAAATGCTTGCTCCTAGCCTTCTACATTTTCTGTCTTCTTAACACCTTACTCCCTGTCTTCAGTCCAGTGATAATGGTTTCCTGGCTGTTTCATGGACAAAATACTCCATCTTTTGGTTCTGGGCATTTTCTCTGGCTATGCTCTCCCTTCTCTGCTCTGACTACTAACCTCCCTGGCTTTAAGTCCCAACTAAAATCCAACCTTCTACAAGAAGCCTTCCTGAGTCCTTATTAATCCTGGTGCTTTTCCTCTTTATAATAATTTCCTATTTATCCTGTATCTAGCTTGTTTTATAAATGATTGTTTGCACATTGTCTCCCCCATTAGGTTTTAAGCTCCTTGTGGGGAGAGGCTGTCTTTTGTCTTTCTTCTTTTTTGTAAACACAGTGCTTAGCACAGTGACTGGCACATGGTAGGCACTTAATAAATTTTTATTGAATTGAATTAAATTGAAATACTAGCAGGAAATTATTGCAATATATTATAAAGATCATACACAATGTCCAAGTTGGATTTATACCAGGACTTCAGAGATGGTTCAATATTAGGAAAACCATAAGCATAAAGGACTATATGAATAACAAAAACAGTGAAAATCACATGATTATATCAATTGATGAAGAAAAAGCTTTTGACACTAGAAAACATTGAAGAGTATAAGAATAAATGACAATTTTCTTAAAATAAGTATTATGTTTCTGAGCATTATATTTCATTATTTTTCATTATTTGAAGTTTCCCAATAAGATCAGGGTAAAGAAAGGAAGTACATTGTCACCATTATTATTCAGTACTGTACTAGAATTCTAACTATATCAGTAAGACAAGAAAAGTAAACTGGAGGTAAGAATAGGCAAGAGGGGGGAAAACTGTCACTTTTTTGCAGATGATATTATGGTATATTTAGAGAATAGGAATCAACTAAAAAACTAGTTGAAACAACAACTTTATCAAAATTGCAGGATATAAATTAAATACACATAAATCATCAGGTTTTCTCTCTATTACCAACAAACCCAACAGGAAGAGATAGAGAAATTCCATTTTAAATCACTACAAACAACATAAAATACTTGGGAGTCTACCTGCCAAAACAAACTCAGGAACTAAATCAACAATACTTTTCACACAAATAGAGATTAAACACTTGTAAAAATATCAGTTTCTCATGGGTAAGCCAAACCAATATGTTAAAAATGATAATACTACCTAAGTTAATTTACTTACTCAATGCCATACCAATCAAACTACCAAGCAATTATTTTTTAGAGCTAGAAAAAAATAATATAACATTCCCAACAATTGGCCTCACCTTGAATGCTTCATGGTAAACATGGCAAATACTAGGCCAAGGTACAATTCCATGATTCAATAAGGTTAAAAAAATATAAATAAAATATATTGTAGTATCTATAAATGTCCCGTGGTATAGATTGTTTTGCATAAGATCTATATTCAGAATGGTAATTTTGAAGGCATTTTTAAAACTGAGAAATTAAATAAAATCTTCAAGAAGGTGAAAAAAATCTCACCTGTACTTTGTGCAAGAAGAGTTCTGAACTGAAGAAGCTGTTGGCTTAAGAGAGATTTGTGGTGAGACCTGAGCTGACAGCAAAAATCCCAAAGCAAGGATAGTGAGTGCAACAGAAGTACCTAAAATAATGATAAAAATAAATTATACTTCAGAGAAGGGTAAATAATGTCCTACAATATTGTATTCAATTTGCTTTAATATATCTGTTAGAAAATACACTGAACTAACAAAGGCATGTTCAACATGTTCCCTACACAAAAAGCATGTTCCCTAAGATATCTACAGTATAAATATCAGACAATAACCTAGTATCATCATATTTTGAAATATGGCATGTGTTCTATTCAACTATATTCATGATACTAAATAGTAAATTGCAAATGAAAATTTAAAACCATTCACTGAAGATAGACATATGGTACAAATTAATAAAGATGGTTTGTTTCAAAGATAATTCACTTCAATAAACACTGATCAAGCAAGGAACTTGCTCATGAAAGGAAAGTACTGTATTAGGCATTGCAGATGCAAAGATAAAAAATCAGGAATCCTTGGATATTTTCTATTTCTCTAAATATCCATTTTTCCCCTGAAGGATAATGTTTAATTTTGATGGGCAGGTTATTCTTAGTTGTATTTCTAGCTCTTTTGCTTTCTAGAAGATCATATTCTAAGCCCTCCACTCCTATGAGGTTTTTCTGCCATAATACATGGTCAATTTTTGTGTAAGTGCCATGTACTGAGGAAATGTATTTTCCTTTCTATCCCCATTCGGTTTTCTCCAGGGGTCTACCATATCTAATTTTTTAAGATTCTATTCATCTCTTTAACTTCTTTCTTGTTTATTTTGTGATTAGATATACTACATGGATTATTTTGGAAAAATAGGAAAAGAACCCAAATGCTTTCTATGACAAAAATATGGTGCTGATACTCAAACCAGGAAGAGTCAAAACAGAGAAAGAAAATTACAGACCAATTTCTCTAATGAATATAGGTGCAAAAGTTTAAATAAAATATTAACAAAAAGATTATAGCAACTTATCACCAGGATAATACACTATGATTAGGTAGGATTTATACCAGGAATGCAGGGCTAATTCAATATTAGGAAAACTATCAGCATAATTTACCATAATAATAGCAAAACCAACAGAAATCATATGATTATTTTAACAGATGCAGAAAAAGCTTTTGGCAAAATACAGCACCCATTGCTATTCAAAAGATACTAGAGAACATAAAAAAATGATAAGTGGTATCTATCTAAAACCATTGATAGCATTATATGTAATGGGAATAAGCTAGAAGCTTTCCCAATAAGATCAGGGTGAAGCAAGGATAGCCATTATCACTTCTATTACTTAATATTGTGCTAGAAATGTTAGCTGTAGCAATAAGAGAAGGAAAAGAAATTGTAGGAATGAGAATAGGCAATGAGGAAACAAATCTATCCCTCTTTGCAGGTGATATGATGGTATACTTAGAGAATCCTAGAGAATCAACAAAAACTACTTTAAATAATTAACAACTTTAGCAAAGTCGTAGGATATTAAATAAACCCACAAAAATCATCAGCACTTCTATATGCTGCCAACAAAGCCAAGCAGCAAGAGATAAAAGAGAAATTCTATTTAAAATAACTGTAGATAATACAAAATATTTGGGAGTCTATCTGCCAAGACAAATCTAGGAACTATATGAACACAATTACAAAACTGTTCACACAATTAAAGTCAGATCTAAATAATTGGAAAAATATCAATTGCTCATATGTAGGCCAAGCTAATATACTAAAAGTGGAAATTCTTCCTAAATTAATTTCCTTATTCAGTGCCATACCAATCAAACTACCAAAAATTATTTTACAGAGCTAGAAAAAATAATAACAAAATCCATCTGGAAGAACAAAAAGTCAAAAATATCAAGGGAATTAATTTTAAAAATGCAAAAGATGGTGGCTGAGCTGTACCAGATCTAAAACTATACCTAAAACGTGACAATCATTAAAACTATTTGGTGCTGGCTAAGAAATACAGTGGTAGATGTGTGGAACAGATTAAGTACACAAGACTATAGTTACTATTGTTTGATAAATCCAAAGACTCCAGCTTCTGGGATAAGAACTCACTGTTTTACAAAAAACTGCTGGGAAAAACTGGAAAATATTATGGCAGAAACTAGTCATAGACCAACATCTTAAACCCTCTACCATGACAAGGTGAAAATGGGTATATGCTTTACATATAAAGGGTGGTAACACAAGCAAATTAGGAGAGTAAGTAATAGTTTACCTGCCATATCAGTGGAGAGGGGAAGAATTTATAACTTAACAAAAGACAGAGAAAATTATGAAATGGTTCATTTTGGTTATATTAAATTTTAAAATTTTTGCAAAAATAAATCCAATGCGACCAAGACTAGAAGGAAAACAGAAAGCTGGGAAACAATCTTTATAGAAACTGTCTCTGATAAAGGCCTCATTTCTCAAATATATAGAGAACTGAGTCAAATTTATAAGAATACAAGTCATTCCCAACTGATAAATGGTCAAAGGATAGGAACCAGAAGTTTTCAGATGAAGAAATTAAAGCTATCTATATTCACATGAAAAAATGCTCTAAATCACTGATTAGAGAAATGCAAATTAAAACAACTCCAAGGTACCACCTCACACCTATCAGATTGGCTAATATGACAGTAAAGGAAAATGGTGTTGGGGAAGATGTGGGGAAATGGGAACACTAATACACTGATGTTAGAGTTGTGAACTGATCCAACCATTCTGGAGTATGGGACAATCAAACTGCTCGTGTTTTGATCCAGCAATACCACTACTAGGTCTATATCCCAAAGAGATCATAAAAAAGGAAAAAGGACCCATTTGTACAAAAATACTTTTATCAGCTCCTTTTATGGTGGTGCACCCTGTCTTGGGGAGGGGGGAAAGAGAAAAGGGGAAAATTTATAACTCAAAATCTTATGGGAAGTGAATGTTGAAAACTAAAAATAAATTAATTAAAAAAAGAAATGACAAGCAGGCAGATTTCAGAAAAACCTGGAAAGATTTACATGAACTCATGCTGAGTGAACTGAGCAGATCCAGGAGAACAAAGTGCACCATAATGCAGCAACACTGTGAGATGATAACTTTGATAGATGATAGACTTGGATGTTCTCAGCAATACAATGACCTAAGACAATTCCAAAAGACTCATGATGGAAAATACTATCCACATTCAGAGAAAGAACTATGGAATCTGAATACACATCAAAGCATATTATTTTCACCTTTAATTTGTTTTTACTTTCTCTTAGTTTTTTCCTTTTTGATGATTCTTCTTTCACAACATGACTAATGTGGATTTATATTTAAATGATTATACATGTATAACCTATATCAGATTGCTTGCTGTCCTGGGGAGGGAGGAATGAAGAAAACAGTCTGAAACTTAAAATCTTATAAAAACAAATGTTCAAAACTGTCTTTACACATAATTGGAAAAAAAAATAAAATACTATCAAAGTTGAAAAAAAGAAAAAAGCTTGATCACTATAAAAACACAGTATTCAGGGTTTTCTTTTTTTGTTTTGGTTGGGGTTTTTTGTTATGCTTATTTTTTCTTTTAAATTTCATGTTATTTTCCCCCTAATTGTATATAAAACAATTTTTAACATTCATTTAAAAGTTTTTTGAGTTCCTAATTCTCTCCTTCCTTCAAATCCTCCCCCCAACCTTGAGAAGGCAAGCAATTTGATGTAGGTTACAGATATGCCTTCATGCAAAACATATTTCCATGTTAGTCATATTGTGAAAGAAGACAAACACCAAAAAACAAGAAAAATAAAGCAACAAAAAAGTAGGCTTCAATCTGCATTCAGGTTCCATCAGTTCTTATTCTGGAGTTTGTACATATAGATCCTTTTACTTTTTGGTTTTTTATGTCTTTATGATATAGACATAGTAGTGGTATTGCTTTGTCAAAAGTTTTATAACCTTTGGTTATAGGTCCAAATTGCTCTACAGAATGGTTAAATTAGTATACCACTTTACCAACAGTGCATTAGTGCCTTAATTTTCCCACATCCCCTCCAACATTTGTCATTTTCCTTTTCTGTTATATTAGCCAACCTGATAGGTGTGGGGTGGTAGCTCAGAGTTGTTTTAATTTGAATCTCTATAATCAATAATGATTCAGAGCATTTTTTAATATGACTATAGATAGTTTTTATTATTTTGCCTCAAAACTACCTATTTATATTCTTTGACCATTTATCAATTGAGGAGTGGCTCTTATTTCTATCTATTTGACTCAGTTCCTGTAAAGCCAATCAATAAGTGAAAGATCTTTCCTGCCCATTGAATAGGCTTCAGGTGGGGCCAACAAAGGGAGGTCTGATTAGAGATGGATCCACACCCTTTCACTAACTAGAGGTGAGGCCGCAGGCTAGTTAGCAAACTAGTTGGCTAGTTTGAGAGAGGTGTGAAGCCCTCAGGCCCCTAAGGAGGGTTGCTAAGACCAGAAACAATAGTATGTGCCTGAGTTCTAGTCAATCAAACCACTCCTAAGACTGTACAAAAAGAGAGAACAGAACTTGGAGAAGGCCAGAACTGCAGACTGAGGACTGAGAGTGGAACTGGAAGAACAGAGCTGGAAGCAGCAGAGTGAAAAGTGGCAGGATTCAGAAGCAAAGAGCCAGGAATCGAGAGTGTGCAGAGTGGAGAGTAGTGGTGAACACAAGAGGGCGTTGTGGAGATCAAGGAACTCGGAGTCAGCAGAGCTGCAGGAGAGAGTGCTGAGGTTGGAGAGTTGGGATTTGTGAGTGATCTTTTCATAGGGAGGCCCTAGCATCAAGGGGAAGCACAAGTATGGCTTGGTTTCTTGCTATAATTTTTTTTATAGTTTTCTTGTTACTATAACAAGGTGGGCTTATTGGTTTTGAAATATTATTGCCGCAATATCAAATTGGGGGCATTGGTCCTTGAATCTGAGCCTCTGGAGTATAAATAAATGTTATACTTCCTCTGCCTTCTACCTAGAGAATTCCTTATACTTTAGGATTCCGAACCATTCAGGCATGCCCATGGTCTTCTCCAAGGCCATGAATTTTGCCTTACTGCTATAGTTCCCTGTATATTTGAGAAATTAGGTCTTAATCAGAGAATTTTGCTATAAAGTTTTTTTTCCCACAGTTATTATTACTATACATTTCCCTCCATCCTATTTCTACCCTGTTTATAATACTACCTTTTCTTTCTCCTTTCACCATGTCCCTTCTCAAAAGTGCTTTGCGTCTGACTTACCAGCCCCAATCCACTCTCCCTTCTGTTGCTCCCCCCACCTTCTCTTTGACCTTCCCCATCTAATTTCTTGTATGTTAAGACACATTTCTATACCCAACTAAGTGTTTATGTTACTCCATCTTTGAGCCAATTCCAATGGCAGTAATTTCACATGCTCAGCCTCACAACTCCCATTTGCTGCTCTACTGCAAAAGCTCTTTTGTTCCTCTTTTATGTCAGATAATTTATCTTATTTCTTCCTCTCCCTTTCTGCTTCTCTTGTTGCATTCCTCTATCTCATCCCTTAATTTTTTTTAGATAATAATCCCAACATATTCATCTCACCCCTATGCCCACTGTATATGTGAACTCCTTCTAACTGCTCTAATAATGGGAAAGGATTTTAGGAGTTACAAGGATAATTTTCTCCTGTAAGAATGTAAACATTTTAACCTAATTGAATCTCCTATGATTTCTCTTTCCCATTTACCTTTTATGTTTCTCTTGAGTCCTATGTTTGAATGTCAAATTTTCTGTTTTGATCATGGCTTTCAAATAGTCCAATAATTCTTAAATTACCTCTCCCAGGTCTATTTTACAGGTCAGTTGTATTTCCAATGAGATAGTTCACATTTTCTGCTATTTTTCATTCTTTTGATTGTTTGATGATTCTTGATGTATCATAAAGTCATTAGCTTCCACTTATCTAATTTCATTTTTAAGAAATTATTTTTTTCAATGAACTTCTGTGCCTCTTCTTCCATGTGGTTAGTTCTTCTTTTTAAGGAGTTCTTCTCTGCAGTGAATTTTTCTGCTTCTTTTACCATTTGGTCTATTCTGTTTTTGAAGGTATGATTTTCTTTAGTATTTTCTGTGCTTCCTTTACCAAACTGCTAACTTTTTTTCATAATTTTCTGGCATCATTCTCATTTTTCTTCCCATTTTTCTTCTACCTCTATTACTTGATTTTTTCTGCATATATTTTATTTAACATGGTAGGTTTCAACATTGATTTCCACAAGATTTTGAGTTACAAATTTTCTCCCCATTTCTATGTATTCTGGCATATATTCTGATTGCCTCATTGCCCAGTCAGCCCTCCCCTCTTTCACCACATTCCCCCACCCATCCCCTTTCCCCTTACTTTCTTGTAGGGCAGGATAGATTTATATGCCCCATTCCCTACATATCTTGTTTCCCAGCTGCATGCAAAAAAATTAATTTTTTTAAGCATCTGCTTTTAAAACTTTGAATTCCAATTCTGTCCCCTCTTCCCTTTCTACCCACCCTCCCTAGGAAGGCAAGCAATTCAATATAGATCACATATGTATCAATGCACAAAACATTTCCACTATGCTCATGTTGTGAAAGGCTAACTATATTTTCTTCCATCCTATCCTGTTCCCCTTTATTCATTTTTCCCTTGACCCTGTCCCTTTTCAAATGTTTTTTGCTTTTGATTACCTCCTCCCCCTATCTTCCTACCTTCTATCATCCTCACTTTTTTATCCCCTTCCCCTTATTTCCTGTGGAGTAAGATACCCAATTGAATGTGTATGTTATTCCCTCCTCAAGTTGAATCCCATGAGAGTAAGATTCACTCATTCTCCCTCACCTGCCCCTGTTCTCTGCTTTCTCTTGCCACTTGTATGTGAGATAATTTACCCTATTCTATCTCTCCCTTTCTCCCTCTCTCAATATATTCCTCCCTCAGCACTTAAATTCATTTCATTTTTTTTAGATATCATCCCTTCTTATTCACTTCATCCTGTGCCCTCTGTTTATATTCTCTTCAACTCATCTAATACTGAGAAAGGTTTCATTACCCACATCATCTTTCCATGTAGGAATGTAAACAAAACAGGTGAACTTTAGTAAGTCCCTTATGAATTCTCTTTCTTGTTTACCTTTTCAGGTTTCTCTTGATTCTTGTGTTTGAAAGTCAAATTTTCTATTCAGCTCTGGTCTTTTAATTGAGAAAGCTTGAAAGTCCTCTATTTTATTGAAAATGCATATTTTGCCTTGGAGCATGATACTCAGTTTTGCTGGGTAGGTGATTCTTGGTTTTAATCTTAACTCCTTTGACCTCAGGAATATCATATTCCAAGCCCTGCAATTCCTTAATGTAGAAGCTCCTAGATCTTGTGTTATTCTGATTGTGTTTCCACAATATTCAAATTGTTTCTTTCTAGCTGTTTGCAGTATTTTCTCCTTTACTGCAAACTCTGGAATTTGGTGACAATATTCCTAGGAGTTTTCTTTTTGGGATCTTTTTCAAGAGGCAATCAGTGGATTCTTTCAATTTCCATTTTACCCTCTGGCTCTAGAATATCAGGGCAGTTTTCCTTGATAATTTCTTGAAAGATGATGTCTAGGCTCTTTTTTGATCATGGCTTTCAGGTAGTCCAATAATTTTTAAATTATCTATCCTGGATCTATTCTCCAAGTCAGTGGTTTTTCCAATGAGATATTTCACATTGTCTTCCACTTTGTCATTCCTTTGGTTCTGTTTTATATCTTGACTTCTCATAAAGTCACTAGCTTCCACTTTTGGACCTCCTTTTCCATTTGTCTAATTCTGCCTTTCAAGGCATTCTTCTCTCCATTGGCTTTTTGTAGCTCTTTTGACATTTGGGTTAGTCTATTATTTAAGATGTTATTTTCCTCAGTATTTTTGGGGGTCTCCTTTAGCAAGTCATTGACTTGTTTTTCATGGTTTTCTTGCATCATTCATCTCTCTTCCCAATTTTTCCTCTACTTCTCTTACTTTCTTTTCCAAATGCTTTTTGAGCTCTTCCATGGCCTGAGCCCAATTCATATCTTTCTTGGAGGCTTTTGATGTAGACTCTTTGACTTTGCTGACTTCTTCTGGCTGTTTGATTTAATCTTCTTTGTCACCAGAAAAGGAATCTAGAGTTTGAGTTTGAGTCCGAGTTTGTTTTCACTGCCTGTTCATGTTCCCAGCCAACTACTTGTCCCTTGAGCTTTTTGTCAGGATATGACTGCTTGTAGAGTAGAGAGTCCTTTGTCAGAAGTTTTAGGGTCCAAGCTATTTCTACTCCACTGTCACCCCAGGCTCTGTCACAGCAGTGCTCCCCCCGCCCCAAGAACCACCAACCAAGACCACAATTCAGATCCAAGCAGGGAACAGCAAGAGAATCTGCCTTTGTGCGCATAAAGTACTCCTTGCATTCCTGCTGTGATCTGCAGCTAGATTCCACCCACCATGTGAGCCAGGGACTCAGGAAGCCCCTGATGCTGGTGCTCTGGAGGCAGCCTCAGGAGCTTCCTGCTGCTGCTACCACCACTGCTGCATGACCTCCTCCACCCCCAAAACTGGCGGCCAGACCACTCTGAACTAGATCTTGCAGTTTCCCCCTGACCTGCTCTTTGGCGTTTGTGGGTTGAGAAGTCTGGTAACTGCTGCAGCTCACTGTTTCATGGCCCCAAGGCCTGTTTTGGCTGGCTGACTCTGGGCCTGGTCTGTCCTGGTGTGGCCAAGGCTGGGCTGCACTCCACTCCCAGCACTGTGTGATAGACCCTTCCTGGTGACCATCCAGGCTCTTCTGGGCTGGAGATCTGTTCCCCTCTGCTATTTTTTGGGTTCTGCAGCTCTAGAATTTGTTCAGAGCCATATTTTACAGGTATTTGGAGGGATTTGGGAGGGGGGAGCTTAAGCAAGCCCCTGCTTTCCTGCCACAATCTTGGCTCCACCCCCAACTTGATTTTTAAAATTCATTTTGAGTTCTTCCTTGGCCTGGTGCCAATGCATAATTTTCTTAGAGTGTTCGGGCATAGCTTTGTTCTCTTCTCCTGCATTTGGGTTTTGATCTTCCCTGTCAAAATGGTAACTTTCCAGAGTCAGGGTCTTTTTTCTGCTGTTTAATCATTTTCCAGCTTATTTCTTGACTTTTAACTTTATGCTAAAGTGAAGCTATACTTCCATGGCACACTGTCCCAAGCTTCAGGTTTTCTGTGCAGATGTTTTCAGGATCTGGGACTTATAAATTTTTGGTTTTTCTAATATTGTATGATCTAGGAAAAGGTGTGCTTACTACTCTCCTGGCCTGTGCTCTAGTCTGTGAGCAACCACATGCACTCTTTTCTTGCATAGAAGTGTGACCAGGCTCCCTGTTCCTTTGCAGCCATAAACTTTGGTGTGCTAGTGTTTCTCCTTGCTCTGGGATTCAAACCCACGACTGTAACCCAAATCCAAGTATGGGCACTGGAACAATGTCCTGCCCCTGGTGCTAGCACAAGGACCCCATGCTCTCCTTCTGACCAGTTATCTGATCCCCTTACTGTCTGTGGGCTGAGGTGCCTGGAAACTACAACTGTCACCAGTGATTCAGCTACCCCCAAGGCCTACTGCTGATTTGCTGGGGTGCAGCCTGTGGTGGACTAAGCTCAACTCTCACCTTGGTTCAATCGACATTTCCTGCTGAACTAAGTTGTCTTAGGCTGAAAATTGTTTCATCTCGTGCTTTTGTGGGTTCTGTTGCTTCAGAGTTTGTTTTAGGCATTATTTAAAATCATTTAGAGGGGTTTGGGAACTCAAGAGAGTCCCTGCCTTTTCTCTACCATATTTGCTCTATATTTATATTTATGTAATTATCCAGGTCATGCTTCTTCATTTCATATATGTCTTTTAATACTTCTCTGTTTCCTTCATATTTATGCTATCTTATATAAAGTAATACTCTATTACATTTAGGTTCAACAATTTATTCAGCTGTTCCTCAATCAATGGACATTTAGTGTGATTCTAATTCATTGCTATTATTTTTAAATACTGCTATGAATGCATTGGTGTTAATTATTTCAGATTTATCTTGTGCACAGTTTGCTTTGTGTGTGTGTGTATGTGTGTGTGTGTGTGTGTGTGTGTGTGTGTGTGTGTGTGCCTGTTTGTGTGTATATATGTTACAGGTTGTTTCCTCCATTTGATCGTAAGCTTCTTAAAGTCAAGGACTTTCTCTTTCCTCTTTTTGTATCCCCAACACTTAGCACAATGCTGGGCACATAGTAGTTACTTAATAAGTGTTTATTGATTGTGCTAATGGAACCTTTTTTCTGTCTTTTACCTCCTTTCTTTCTCCTCTATTAAGTAATGAGATATTTTAGATCATGAGTCTACCATCTACGTTACTGATATCTCCCAGCTTTGTTACGTCTGCAAACAATAAGCAGACTATGCCTGTTATAAATACGAGGTGACACTGGAAATACCAATGTTTCTGAAAGTGAAATTTTGGAAGAACTAATGTACTTTTCTTATAATTATTTCTTTCCAAACTTAATGTTTTTCAAGGACCTCATAATCATGTTCATCTGTAATCAGTATTCTACTCCCTCTTCTCTACTTTCTCCAAAACCTCCACCCCAACCGTCTTGCTATACACACCAGAAACCAGGTACTGAAGGAACTTCCACCCTAGGGCATGATTAATGACTGCCTCTCTAAAAGTATTATTTTAGGCAAGCTCCTAATTATGCTTCCTTTTACTCCCTCCTTTTCAGCCATCTCCTCCACAACCTACTCATCGATTCCCTTGTTATTCATCAATAGATAAACATTAATTAATCTCCAGCTATGTTCAGATCCTGTGTTAAGTGCTAGGGATACAAAAAAAAGAGGCAAAAAACAGTCTCTGACCTCAAAAAGCTTGAAATCTAATTGGTGAGATAACATGTAAACAAATATATATATAAAACAAGTACTTTCTCTCTCTCTCTCACACATACACACACACACACACACACACACAAAACCATGTACATGTATACACACACATTTGTGTGTGTGTGAGTGTGTGTGTGTGTGTGTGTGTGGATAGTGCATAATTATGTATCAGTAATTAAGGTGGGGCTTTTTTATTGTTTTTTTCTTTTGGAGCACTTATTTAATCAAGTGCCCTTGATGAGTCTGGCCTTTGTTTCTTTAAGTCAGGAATCTTTGATGACCTGCTTACCTCAAGGGAAAGCCTAGTTTACATGGGATTGAGTCTCACATTTATGATGCCAGAAGCTTTTAGGTCATATGGGTTTGAGTTGTATGTTGTGATGCCCTTTGACCCTGAACAGGATATATAAACTCAGAGGTTGGTGTTTTGCCTTTGGGGCTTTCACTCACTGGAAGAATGTTGGCGTGGAAACTCTGGGTTGCCACTGGAGCCCCCTGGATTTAAAGAAACCCAGATGTTGATGCCCCTCTGGTAACTATGTACTGCTATGGATAGACTGGTTTGTGTTGTTTGCTCTGTTGATATTGTCTCTGTTTGTAATTTCTATTTGTATTTGCTCTGAAGTTCAGGGTGCTGGCTTTTTCCCCTCAATTAAGTGAATAATATATGTATATTTAATTAAAGTGAGATTGTTAACCCCTTAAAGTTGCTTTCCTTAGGAAAGCAGATCAAAGAACCTCTGCTGGCAGCTCTTGTTGCTGGTTTTGTTGGGTCTTACACTCCCACAGCAGCTGCTAGCCAAATTGTTGTTACAAAATAGGAAATAATTAACAAAGGGAAGGTATTAGAATTAAGTGGTATTAGGGTAGCCTTCCTGTAGAAGGTAGGATGTTAGTTAGGACTTAAAGGAAGCCTAGTAGGTAAGTAGTAGGACAGGACAAGGGAGAGCATTTCAGGCATGGGGACAGTTGGAGAGAATGCCCAATACTGAGAGATGGAGTATCTTATTCATGGAACTGTCAGGAAGCCATTGTCACTGGATCAAAGAGTACATGTCAGAGAATAATGTATATGAAGACTAGAAAGGTAGAAAGGGGATAGGTTATGAAGTGTTTTGAATGCCAATCAGTGGATTTTGTATTTGATCCTGGAGGCAATAAGGAGCTGATGGAGTTTTTTGAGTAGGGGAGGGAGGGGGACATGGTTAAACCTATGTTTTGGAAAATAATTTTACTGGGTGAATGGAGGACAGATTGGAGTAGGCAGAGACTTGAGGCAGGCACAGACATCAGCAGGCTATTGCAGCAATCAAGACATGAGGTGATTAAGGGACTGCACTCAATTGATGGGTGGCAGTGTCAGAGGACAGAATGGGGCATACTCAAGAGATACTGCAAATGTGAAATCAATAGGCCTTGGCAACAGCTTGGATATAGGAGGGTGGGGTGAGAGAGAGTGTCAAAAGCTGCAGAGAGGTCAAGGAGAATGAAGCCATTGGATTAAACAACTAAGAGAGAGTAACTTTGGAGACCCAAGTTTAAGTGGAATGACAAGGTGAGAAGAAAGATTGTAAGAGGTTATGAAGAAAATGAGAGGAGAGAAAGTGGAGGCAACTTTTGTAGACAGACTTTTTGAGAAGTTTAGCTACAAAGGTCATAAGAGATATAGGATAAGAGCAGGGATGTTAGGGTAAAGTGACTATTTTTTTTCAGCATAGGGGAGACATGGGCATGTTTCTAGGCAGTAGGAAATTAATAAGAGGGAGAAATTGAAAATAAGTGAATCAATGACAGAAGCAACCAAAATCACATGATTATCTCAATAGATACAGAACAAGTTTTTGACAAAATACAACACTCATTCCTATTAAAAAAAAAACACTCTGTAAGGCATAGGAATACATGGAGCTTTCCTTAAAATAACAAATAGTATCTATCTAAAACCGAGTAGTATCTGTCCAAATTAGTAAGCATTACCTATAATGAGGATAAGCTAGAAACCTTCCCAGTAAGATGAGGAGTGAAGCAAGGATGCCCATTATCACCACTATTATTCAAAATTACAATGTTGAATTATATACAATACTAGAAATGCTATCACTAGCAATAGGCAATAAAGAAATGAAACTATTACATATTTGCAGAGACAATATGATTGCATATTTAGAGAACCCTCAAGAGTCAAGTAAAAAACAGTTGAAGTAATTAACAATTTCAGCAAAGTTGCAGGATATAAATTAAACCACATAAATCATCAGCCTTTCTATTTATTACCCACAAAACCCAGTAGGAAGAGATAGAGAAATTCCATTTAAAATAACTGCAGATGATATTAAATACTTGGGCTTCTACCTGCCAAGACAAACCCCTCAGGCACTATATAAGCATAATCATAAAACACTTTTCAGACAGATAATGGCAGATATAGACAATTGGAGAAATATTAACTTCTCACAGTTAATTGCCCAAATGCCGAGCCAATACAATCAAAATGACAATTAAATTGTATTAAAATTAAATTTAAAATGAAAAGTTTAAATTTAAAAAATTAATTTAAATCAATTTGCTTATTCAGTGCCATAATGTTGAAAACTAGAAAAAAATTATTTTATGGAGCTAGAAAAATTATAAGATCATCCATCTGGAAGAACAAAAGTGCAGAATATCAAAGGAATCAGTGAAAAAAATGTGAAAGAAGGTGACCTAGCAGTAACAGAACTCAAACTTTATTGCAAAGTGGTAATCATTAAAACAATCTTGTACTGGCTAAGAAATATGGTAAATTAGGTACTAAATTAGGTACACAATACATGGTATTAAATGACCATAGTATTCAATTGCCAGGAAAACTGTAAAGCAGTTTCACAGAAAAAATGGCTAGACTAACATCTCACACTATATAACAAATAAGGTCAAAATAGGCACACAATATACAAACAAAGAGTGATATCATAAGGAAATTCATGGAGCATGGAATAGTTTACATTTCAGATCTATAGATAAGAGGAAAAGTTATAACCAAACAAGAGATAGAGAACATTGTGGGATGAAAAATAGATAATTTTGATTATATTAAATTAAAAAGGTTTTGCACAACCCAAAACAATGCAGCCAAGATTAGAAGGAAAACAGGAACCTGGGTGAGGGTGGGGGAATTATATAAGTTTCTATGATAAAGACCTCAATTCTCAAATGCATAAAGAACCGAGTCAAATTTATAAGAATAAAAATCATTCACCAAGTGATAAATGGTCAAAGGATTTGAGCAGGCAGTTTTCAGAAGAAGAAATCAAAGATATTTATAGTAATATGAAAAAATTCTCTAAATCCTATTGATTAAAGAAATGCAAATTAAAACAATTCTGAGGTACCATCTCATGCCTAATATGACAGAAAAGGAAAAGGATAAATGTTCAAGTCCAACGATGCTGGAGAGCATTTTGGAACTATGCCCAAAGGGCTATAAAACTCTGCATACCCTTTGACCCAACAATCCCACTTCTAAGTCTGTATTCCAAAGAGATTTTTAAAAAGGTGGGGGGGGGGGGGAGGGAAAGTCCTACTTTGCAACATGACTAATACATGATGGCACATATATCAAGTGCTTGCTTTCTCAAGGGGATGGGAGGAGAGGAAGCAAGGGAGGCAATTTGGAACTCAAAAATTACAAAAAAAAATGAATTTTAAAAACTGTTTCTACATGTAATTAAGAAAAAAACTATTCTTTAAAAAAAAAGAAAAGAAGAGATAAGCTATCTTTGAGAAGAGACAGGATGAAATGAGATCACTTAAACAAGTAAAGGGGTTAGTCTTAGTCAGGGGTAAGGCTACTTTATCACATGAGACAGGAGTGAAGGAAGAGAAAGTGGCAGAAGGCACCAGAGCAATAAGCAATACTTAGGAGAGGAGAAGAGGGATTTCTTCAGAAATGACTTCTTAATCCTATTTGTGCCATGGACCCCCTTTGGCAGTCTGGAGAAGCTTATGAACTCTTGTCAGAACAATGTTTTTAAATGCATAAAACAAAATACATAGGATTACCAAATTAATTCCAGATTATTAACTCCTTAAGAGTACATTTTGTGTGGCAAAGCACTTAGCATAGTATCTAGCACATCATTGCACTCAATATTGATTGACTGTTTGAAATACAGTTATCAAAATGTTTGTTAAAAAGTTCATAAACTCCAGCTTAAGAACCCCTGAATTATTTCTTCCTAACTCCAAGTTTAATACTTCAATCTGACTCTGCCTATCCCCTACATTTCCTGTTTCAAACTTAATTTTTTTTTCTAAATAAAATCACCGTATCTCCATGGGATTATCAAGTCCCACTGCTAACATTTTTAAGAAAGCAGATTTTGGTGGTAGTAGTAGGGCAAGATTTAAAAAAAAAAAAAAACTCTTGAAGGTCTATAATCTGTTTCTGTATTTTACATTATACTTTTTAGAGGGTTATGGCAAACTGAGAAAACTTCAATATCATCTTCTCAGCAAGGGTCTAGGGCACATGCCTATCTCTATGAGAGGCCTAACCTCTTTTCTACAAAGCCTGTAATCTTATCAATTTAATTGGAGTATTCCTCTACTTTATCAGATCACCAGTGATCATACTCATTACATGGAAATGTTGACAGTTAGCAAGTTCCATGAGTATTGACTCTTTTAGCATCTTACCAGAGCATCAGGTACTACTGTTAATACACAACCTCCTTTTAGCTGAGGGAGTTTCTACTGACAAGGCAGGACTAAAAGGGAAATTTAGGGACATTTTGATCTTGTTGAGGTAGTTGAATTTGTGTTTCTAATGATCCAAATTCTAACTAAGAAAGCACTGCCAACAGAAATAAAATTAAAAGTGGTAGTTTGGTGTAGGCAACACATTACCTTTAATTGATATTTTTAGCACATTTGAATAGATTTTTGTGGGCTGCCCCAGGAATTTAGCTTCCATTCATAAAACTGTGTCTATGAGAAAATGCGGTCTGAGATCCAAATTACTTTGCCTAGAATCAACTTTTGTAACAAAAGCTATTTTTAAGTTGAAGACTAGCTAAATATTTAAATAGCTCTAGACTCCTAGAAGAAAATTGAAAAGGAAGAGGTATTATCCATGTACAAACAATGATGATGAGTTAACATTATGGCAAATAAAAACATATTATATGGTGTAGAAAATCATGAATGGATAGGAGAAGGTCAACTGGAAAGAAACTCAAAACCATTTTTTTATCATGGAAAGCAAATGTAATCTAGTTGTAAATTACATTAGAATTTAGACTTAGAAAAGTCTAAATTTTGTGTTATTCTATAGTATAGAAAACAATGTTTCTCAAATTTCCTTTCTTGAATAGTTTGAAAAATATGATTCTACATTTGCTTCCACAGAATATTCAAATATGAAAACGTAACATATTTTTAAAATTAAATTACTTTATGAATACTGTCTTTCAAACAAATATGTAATATGCATAAAATGGGCACTTCTCATTTTAACACTACCCTTGAGCACAAATAAAAGTAATAAAAGAAAAAAAACACTTTCATAATAGCAAAATTGCTTTTACAATGTTTCTAGTTTCTAGACAAAATTTCCATTCATCCTCGTGGAAATCAATATAATTTTTAAGTGACTATACTTTGAGGGGAGGACATTCACTTTATCTGGTTTGCTTAAGAGACTAACAATGGTCAAGTGTTTACTAGACTTAGACTATTCCTTTTTATATTTCTCCCAGTTTATTAGAATTTTAAAATTGAATTTCCAGACCATTAACTTACCTGCTAAGCTACCAAGTGTAAGTTTTCTTCGTCCCACTTTCTCAACAAGCCAGACCCCTACTAGTGTGAAGATGAAATTTGTGAAAGCTGTAACTGAGGCTAGCCATATTGCAAGTCTATCATCTTCAACTCCTGACATCTGCAAAATGGTTGCACTGTAATACCTACAAGGTAAGAATAGGAAAGAGACAAAGTCATTCAGATATAAAACTACATATAAACTCACCTTATAGACCATAGGAAGATCTATAGTAATAATGATAAGTTAACCATAACTTGGTGTAGAGGCTAGAGTTATAGAATGAGAGAAAAAGTCACAAGCATTGCCAGCGCATTGATTTGTTTTTCTGAATGCTACATATTTGTTAGAAGTGAAGACAAAAGGTGAGAACTAGGGGCCAGTAGTTTAGTGGTAATGCTTTGCTGTTTGTCCTTCACAGGGGCCAGATATGGATCAAGATATCTGGAGATGGCTAAGATACAGTGGGGGACCCTTGGCCTTTGCAAGCTAAAGTCTTTGACAGGTCTCAGATTGACTGAGGCAGTGCAGTAGCTAAGGCTTAAAATTTGGCAAAGAATGGCCTCTTTAGAAAAAATTAGATCTGGGAGGGGAAGACCCTCAGGGTTTCCGGCCAAAACAGAAACAATTGTTATTTACATTCATTCTGAGCCAATCAGGGCCCAAACAGAGACCAAATAGAGCTTGGTCTGGGACTACAGTGATTTGGGGTTAAGGCTAGTCTTTAAGAAAAAAGACCAAAAAAAAAAAACCCACCATAAAACATAAATTTCAGAGATTAAAATGAGAGCTACGCAAAAAACAAGGGAATCAATAAACCATCAAATTAAACAGAAAAATACTGAGGGAAATACAAATAGAGGAAATTTGTCAATATTTTGTTCAATTACATATATGTATATATACATATATATTTATATATTTCATAAAAACAAACTGGATATAACTGGTTGACAGTTTGTATGCCTTTTTAAATTTTCATTTATATGATAAAATGTTTGTTGATTGTTAAGTTCACAACAAAAAGAAAATGTAATTTTAAAAGATCTATTTATCTTGAATTGTTAAAAATATTACATGCATGGAAATTTTGTTAAATGACAGAACTAAACTAAAACATTTCATAAGGATAGATTTTTTTTTTGAAGTTCAGTTTTTATATTTACATAGCATGATAGGATCATGATCAATCAGGGTTTTCCCTGCATATAGTATGATAATATCATCATTTCCTTGATGCTACTTCTTTCTTCCTACCCACAATGTCAGCTACCAGATGCCAAAGATATCTTGAAAGGTGAGCAGAAAGAGTCTATCACACCTGGGTGAGAGTGGAGCACAATCCAGTGCCAGCACAGTCCCACCCCCAGGAAACCAGGAGCAGGCCTTGGGAGTGACTGAATCAGCAGTGGCAGTGATTTCTTCCTGAGCTCTCAGCCCATAGACAGAAAGGGTGTCAACAACTGTTCAGAAGGAGATTACAGTGGTCTTTTTTGCTAGCACTGAGACAAGACTCTGTTGCTTTGCCCATGCTTGGATCTGAGTTGCATTGCTGGGTGGCAGTCTCAGGGCAATGAGGAGCACTAGCATAGCAGAGCTTGTAGCAGCAAAGGACAGAGGACCCTCCTCACAGTTTCAGGGCAGAAAAAGAGTGCTAGTGGTCACTCACAGGCCAGAACACCTCTTGTTAGATCATACCACTTTAGAAGAAGTCAAAATTTACTGGTCCCTAGAAGTACCTCTGAAAACAGCTGCATAAAACCATTGAAGCTTGGGACGGTACACCCTGCACATGGGAAGCAGAGTCCTACTTTATCAAAGAGTTAAAAATTAAGTAATTGACTGGGGGAAATGAGCAAACAATAGAAAAAACTCTGACTATAGATAGTTACTATGATAACAAGGAAGATCAAAACAAACACTCAGAAGAAGACAACAAAGTCAAAGCTCCTACATCCAAAGCCTCCAAGAAAAATATAAATTTGTCTCAGGCCATGGAAGATCTCAAGAAGGATTTGGAGCAGTGAGTAAGAGAGGCAGAGGAAACATTGGGAAGAGAAATGAGAGTGATGCAAGAAAATCATGAAAAGCAAGTCGATACCTTGTTAAAGGAGACACAAGAAAATAGTAAAGAAAATAACACCTTACAAAACAGACTAGATCAAATGGTAAAAGAGATTCTAAGAGGCAGAGAGAGAGAGGAATGCCATAAAAATCAGAAATTGCCAAATAGGGAAGCAGGTCCAAAAGCTCACTGAAGAAAATAATTCCTTGAAAATTAGAATGGAGCAAATGGAAGCTAATGAATTTGTGAGAAATCAAGAAACAATCAAACAAAAGCTAAAGAAAGAAAAATGAAAGACACTGTGAAATATCTCATTGGAAAAATAAATCACTTAGAAAATAGATCCAGGAGAGATAATTTAAAAATTATTGAGATACCTGAAAGCCATGATCAAAAACAGGGCCTGGACATAATCTTTCAAGAAAATTTCAAGGAAAACTGCCCTGATATTCTAGAATCGGAAGGTAAAATAGAAATTGAAAGAATCTACCTATCAACTCCTGAGATTCCAAAAGGAAAACTCCTAGGAATATAGTAGCCAAATTCTAGAGTTCCCAAGTCAAGGAGAAAATATTGCAAGCAGCCAGAAAGAAACAATTCAAAAATTGTGGAACCACAATCAGGATAACACAAGATTTAGCAGGATTTACATTAAGGGTTTGGATGGCTTGGAATATTATATTCCAGAGGGCAAAGGGCCTAGGATTAAAACCAAGAAGCCCCTATCCAGCAAAACAGGGTATAATCCTTCAGGGGGAAAAATGGATACTCAATGAAAGAGAGGACTTTCAAGCATTCATGATGAAAAGATGAGGGCTGAATAGAAAATTTGATTTTCAAATACAAGACTCAAGCTGAGCATGAAAAAGTAAACAGGAAAGGGAAGTCATAAGGGACTTACTAAGTTCAAACTGTTTACATTCCTACATGAGAAGATATGTAACTCATAAAATCTTTCTCATTATTAGAGTAGTTACAAGAAGTATATATAGACAGAGGGCATGGGTGTAAGTTGAATATGAAGGAATGATATCTAAAACATAAAATTAAGGGGTGAGAGAGAAAGGTACTAGTAGAAAGGGAAAGGGAGAGGAAGAATGAGGTAAATTGTCTCACATAAAAGAAGTTTTGTTTTTTTCTTTTACAGAGGAGGGACAGGGTCAAAGGAAACAATAGAATAAATGGGGTGTGGGATCGGATGGAGGTGTCAGGGGTCTAGAACCGGGCTTCCTGGGAGGAAAGGAGAACACCTGGAGTCACGGCCTCAGCGGGAGTGGCTTCAAAGGTTGTCGCTCCGCCCCCGAAGGAGGCACTGGGGAGGTCCTCTGCTTTCCCTAGATAAGGTGTGGAGAGGAGGAAGGGAGAGAGACATTTTGTGAAGACTCCAATAAAGCAACCTCTTGCACACTA
>CM053623.1:170877437-170893942 GCA_028646595.1 Phalanger gymnotis
TTGTGAAGACTCCAATAAAGCAACCTCTTGCACACTATAGTGGTCGCTGTCTGGTTATTGCCCCTTGGTTGCCAAGGGGACCGGAGACGTCCGAAGCCCGGTTGGGGAGGAGGCTGCTCACCTAGGAGGGTTCAGCAGGTGTGTCCGGCGAGAACGCGGGACATGGAGGGAAATATAGTCTTTTACAATATGACAGCTACAGAAGAGTTTTACATGACTACACATGTATAACCTATATCAAATTGCTTGCCTTCTCAATGAGGATAGGTGGGGATGGAGGAGAGGAAAGAATATGGAACTCAAAGTTTTCAAAACAAATGTTAAAAATTATTTTTACATGCAACTGGAAATAAGATATATAGGCAATGGGTTACAGAAATCTATCTTGCCCTATAGGAAAATAGAAGGGAAGGGGATAAGAGAAGGGGGAAGGAGGCATGATACAAGGGAGGGAAGATTAGAAGAAGGAGTACTCTGAATGCACACCATCTTGGGGTGGAGGAGGAGAGATGGGGAAAAAATTAGAACTCAAAATCTTGTGGAAGTGAATGTTGAAAACTAAAAATCAAAAATATTAATTAATTTATAAAAAAGAAAAACAGATAATCAATTGATTTCAGGCCTCCTGTCTCATTTATTTCCTATATGACATTTGAATATATTAAGGTTCTTAGGGGACAAGTTTCTTCATCTATTTGAATGTAAGCATTTCATGCTTTTCTTCCCAGTTGCTTAAATATACATTTTTTATGTTTCTCTTCACTTTTACTTATGCACTTCGAAATGTCAACTCAGTTCTGATGTCTTCATCAGGAATACTTGGAAGTCCTTTATTTTGTTAAAAATCCATTCTTTCCCTGAAATAAAATAGTCAGGTTTCCTCAGTAAGTTATTCTTTGTTGTAACACTCTTCAAAGTCTCTATACTTTTAAAGTGGCAGCTTCCAGGTCTTCTGTGATCTTGGCTGGGGCTTCTTGATACATAAACTCTCTTTCTAGAAGCTTGTCGTATTTTCCTCTCAAGCTGAAAGCTCTGGATTTTAGCTAGGATATTCCTGAGCATTTTCTTTTTGTGGTTTCTTTCAAGAAATTATTGGCATAGAAATCTATCTTGCCCTTCAAGTAAGTAAGGGAAAAGGGGATGGGGGTAGTGGGGTGACAGAAGGGAGGGCTGACAGGGGAATGAGGCCAACAGAACAGATGCCATCTTGGAGTGGGGGGAAGGTAGAAATGGGGAGAAAATTTGTAATTCAAAATCTTGTGGAAATCAATGCTGAAAATTAAAAATATTAAATAAATAATTAAAAAGAAATTTTAAAAAAGAAATTATTGGCATATTATTTCTATGTTTACTTTATCTTTCAGTTCTTGGATCTCAACAGTTTTCTTTCATTATTTCTTGAAATATTTTTATGTAGGTTTTGTTTATGTGGGTCAAGATCTTCTTCAGGTAATGTGATGATTCTTATATTTTCTCTCACTGACTGTTTCCCAGGTTAAAGTTTTTGTTTTTTTGTGGTTTTTTTTGGTGGGGGGAGGGGGCAGATGATGTGCAGTTAATTCTCTTCTTTTTTTGTGCCTATAGCACAAACATAGTGACTGTGGGTCTATTATATATACATATATATATATATGTATACATATATACGTATATATATAATATACATAACACACACACATATATATATATGTGCATTTTTCTAAATTGCTAATGATTTCTTCTGTTTACTTGTTTTTCAAGTAGACAATTTACTGTCTTAGCCCACTGCAGCTTCAAATCCCTGAGTTTAAGATATCTACCAGCCTCTAACCACCACGCCAGGCTTTAACTAACACTGATTAAATACCTACTAAATATGGAACACTACTTTAGGTATAGGACTAAGGAGAGGAAAGAAAGGAAGGAAGATATAAAAAACAAATGCAAAATGTAGTCTCTGTCCTCATGGAGTTGACAGGCTAGAGGGAATATTAAGATATATACTTGAATAATAATAATAATAATAATAATAATAATAGAATATGGTAGAAGAACAGCACATATCTATAAAGTTAAATGATTCCACGTAAGAGTTAGCGGCAACTAGCTGGATGTGCAATGAAACTGGAGAATAAAACAATTTACTGACAATCCATGTATGTGTGTATATATATATATATGTATGTGTGTGTATAACCCACATAAATATATACACATAATATATATATATATGTATATATATATATATATACATATAGAAAGGAAGAGGATAAGAGAAGGGACAGGGAAGCATGATAGAAGGGAGGGCAGATTGGAGGGACAATTAATTGGATATGTAATAAAACTGGAGGTAATGGCAACTAGTTGGATGTGTAATAAAACTGGAGACTAAAACAATTTATTGGCAATCAATATATGTGTGTATACATATATATGTATGACACCATACATATATACACATAATATGTATATATACATGAATGTATTACATATACACATATATAATTATATGTATACATGTATATATACACATGCATATATAGGCATTTTCCTGATTATTAAGAAATTTATAACCCAAGTACTGACTATTGTAATGTACTCAGGCAATAAGAGCTAAAGTGTTAGAATGAGTTTGTATCATGTAGATGCGAATCAGAAAAATAAAATAATATTTTATTTACATACATTTTAATCTTTGAAGTATATTTATAAATATCAATTTGTTCTCACAGTAAGTCTAGTGCATGGATAACTATGGGCCTATATACTATCTCATAAAGGAAGTCTAGCATGCATCAGTAGGAATATGCATGTGTAATGATTTTTTTATGGTTGCATGACACAATATTGTGTCATCAAAATTTCAATGCAGGAAAAAAGCCAAAATTTACAATAAATTATTAAATTGAAGATGTGCCATTTTAAAAAATATATTTCATATATTTTTTAAATAATGCATTTTTAAAAACCATTAAAGGGTTAAAGAAAGTAGATTTTGGCGAGTGGGGGTGATGATGAGTAATTTTTTTTTTAAAAGAGGGCAGTAGGCTAAATAACTTTGGGAACATCTGCATTGGATAGCTCTTCACAGAACCTCCATTTAAGGAAGGCAGCCAGTCAGTGATGTCTTATTCCTCTCCAGGCCGAAGTCCAAACTTCATCTAACACCCCCAAAGGGTACCTCTGTCCCCCAACATGTCTCCCTCCTCATTTTTTCAACTTCTTTTAAGAGTTATTCCCCAGTTGTAATGAAAGATGCTTGAGGAAAGGAACTGTTTCTCTTTCTGCTTGTATGTGTATATCTAGTGATTAGCACAGTATTTGATATATAGGAAACACATAAATACTAGTTGAATTGACTTAACCTTCTTGGGCCTCAATATCCTTATCTAGTTCCTTCTAGACTTGTGTTCTTCATTTTACAGATGATGAAACTGAGTATAGAGAGGTTAAAAAACTTTGCCCAAGGTCACACATCTATCACTGTTGATAAACTGGTGTGGCTGTTCTGGAAAGCAATTTGGAACTATGATCAGAAAGTAACCAACCTGTATATACCTTTGACCTAGCTAGAAAAGAAAAAGGAAAAAAGTACATATCCACACACCCAAGTATATTAATAACAACTCTCTTCCTGGTAAATAAAATAGAAACTAAGGAGATACCTTTTTCTTGTGGCATACGATGACATTTTAAGAGGAAACTGTGAAGACCTATATGAACTGAATCAGACCAGGTTGAGCAGAAATAGAATAATTTATGAAATGATGACACTATAAAGGTAAGTTTGAAAGACTTTAGAATTTTGATAAATGTAATGATAAACTAAAAGTTAAAAAATGAAGATGAAACATGCTACTCACCCATTGAGAGAGAGGTAATGAATTTAAAATGCAGAAAGAGACATTTATTTTCTGGCATGGCTAATGTTGTTTTGCTATTATGCAGCTATGTAACTGAAGATTTTGTTTTGTTTTCCTCAATAAGAGTGGGTGGGAGGGACCATTTTTTAAAAATCTTGCTAATTAAGAAAAACAGAGAAAATAAACCTTTAAAAAAAGAAATGCGTTTATACCCTTACCAAAGTCACCAGTCCCCACAAAGTAAGGATCATCAAAATGAGCTGCTACTCTTTAACATACTGAAAGATTGATCAGGGGAAGAGATTAGTTATAAAACATGTTGAAATAAATATACACAGTACCTCAGTGTTCAAAAAACCCAATGACTACAATTACTGGGACAACAACCCACTATCTGATCAAAAGCTAATGGGAAAACTGGAACATAGCCTGTCAAAAGTTAAACATAGATCATTAACACACTGTACATATCACAATAAGCTCCAAAAGGGTTCATGACTTAACTATAAAGGCTGATATCAACAACAAATTAGAGAAGCAAGGAAGAAATACCAATCAGATCTATGGGTTGTGGAAAAGTTCATGGCCAAACAACTTAGCTCATATAATATTTGCAAAGTGCTTAGCACCGTGCTTGGCATATAGCAAGCACTATAAAAATGTTAATTATTATTATTAAATGTTTTAAATTTTGTGCAAACAAAATAAATGCACTTAAAAACAGACAGAAAATATGTGCCTGGGGGAAAATTTTCTCAGAAAAAAAAATGTATCATATACAAGATAAAAGAAACCATCTCAAATTTATAAGATCGAGAGCTAATCACTAATAAATAAATAAATGGTAAAATGATATAAACAGTTTTCAAAGGAAGAAATACAAGCTTCCAATAACCATATGAAAAAGTGCTCCAAATTACTAATAATTGGATAAATACAAACTAAAGCAACTATGAAGTTCTACCTTACACTATCAAATAAAGTTAACTAAAAAAAGAAAATTATGATTTTTGGAAGAGCCCTGGAAAACATGCACACTAGCTATATTGTTATATTGTGCTATAAGAAATGATGAGTAGTATAATTTCAGAAAAAACTGGAAAAACTTATATGAACTGAAGCAAAGTTATGTAAGCAGAATGAGGAGAATGTTATATACGGTAACAGCAATATTTTATTATGATCAACTGTGCAAAACTTAGCAAACCTCAGCAATACCTAAGACTATATGAACAAATGCAGGAAAACTCTTTGACAAGATACAACAGCAATTCCTGTTTAAAAAACAACACTGGAAAGCATAAATTGAACTTTCTCAAAACTGATAAGCAGTATATATTTAAACAAACAGTATTATCTGTAATAGGCATATGGTAAACCCTTTGCAGTAAGATCAGAGATAAAGCAAGAATGTCCACTACTGCCATTATTATTCAATATATACATAGTGTTAGAAATACTAGATATAGCAATAAAACAATAAAGAGAAATTGAAGGAATATGCAAGGGCAAATAAAAAATTAAATTATCACTTCTTCCAGAGGGATTGTTTCCTCTTTTTTTTTTTGAGGTACGGAGGCAGGGCAATTGGGGTTAAGTGACTTGCCCAAGGTCACAAAGTTATTATGTGTGCTAAGTATCTGAAGTCAGATTAGAACTCAGGTCCTCCTGACTCCAGGGCTGGTGCTCTACTCACTGAACCTCTTTATTTATTTATTTGTTTAGCCATGATGCTTTATTTCAATCATGTTAAACTATAAAATAATCAGATAAAAAACATAACATATTCTTTGGAAAACTTTAATTATGGACATAAATAGTTGGACTGATTGAGTACAAAATACTTTATATGAAGACAAAATAAAACATGGGGTTAGGTATAGAATGCCTAATAGAATATTCTCTGTACACAGGCAGTACCCTCTAAATACTGTGAAATACTGGACAACTCAGATATTAAAATAGAACTTTATATGAATCAGTAAAGTCAAGAGCATAAATTAGTATCATCAATTTAAATAAGAGTTCTAGAATGACTATTGTTTTATTTATTTAAGAAAGCTTATCACTATTTCACAACATTTGAATCTCCATTTTTCTATGAAAAGGATTAAATCAATAGGACTAAAGCTGAAACCCTCTTTTCCTAGAGCAAGTATAGCAAGGATTTCAATAATCTCACTATCCTCTTCCTTCAAATCTATAGACAATATACCTACCCTCTAATTGGGAGATTATAACTGGAAATGATTAGAAGAACAAGATACACATATTCCTGTTTGAGAGCCACTCATCAGTTGCCCCTGTATGACCCTATAATAAAGACAACCAGCTTTGGTGTGAGTTCCTGAGTCAGGCACCAATATATTCTCCTAAGTTAAAACACCTATGGCATAGCGGCTGTACTGGTAGTTTGGCTTGCATGAAAACTGATGACCATGTGGTAGCAAGTTGTATAGCCCATTAACAGTTTTCTGAGTCATCAGCATTAAAAAAAATAGTGACTGACATTTAGCCTGAAACTATACAACTGAAATTTCAAAATGTCGTGACAGTAATGTTATCATACTACAAAACAGTCATATCTGATTACTATTTTTTTCAGTGTGTAGGCTACTGTCTTCTTAGCAATCATTTTTCTCCTAACAAAGGTGGAAGGAGTGATGTAACAATGTTGCTAGCAGCTGCTGTAGAGGTATAAGGCTAGTAACACCAGCATGCAGGAAGGTTGCTAGCACAGGTTCTTTGATCTGCTGTTCTAAAAAATGCAGCTTTAAGGAGTTTACAATCTCACTTTAATTAAAAGTATGTATGCCATTCATTTAGTTCTGGGGGGGGGGGAAAGTCAGCACCTTCAGCTTCAGAGAAAACACAAACAGAAATTACAAGAAGAAACTATATAAATAGAGCAAATAACACAAATCAGCAGGCAGGGCTTCTGTCTGTCCATAGAAATACATACATAGTTACCAGAGAAAGAAGCACCAACATCTGGGTTTTCAAATCCAGGCCAGGGGGGTGCTCCTTAATGGCTACCCAGAGTCTCGTCTGCCCAAATCACATGAATATTCTTCCAATGAGTGAGCCCCAAAACAAAATGCTAACCTCAGATATATACATTTACTTCTTCAAGGTCAGAGGGCATCACAACCATGTAACTCAAATTCATGTGACTTAGATTTTCTTGTGGCTTAAGTAGGTCATCAAAGACTCTTGATAAAATCAAAGGCAAGGCTCAAAGTCTCTTGGTTGCCTTAGTGCTGAAAAGCACTCCAAAATACAAAACAGTGAAAAGTCCCACTTTGCTTTCCATTACAGGTGGCAAAACAATAAAGAATTAGACATTATTAAATGATAATTGAAAAACTTCATAACATTAGGTCATGACTGCATTGGTTCTGGGATTGTTTACTTTGAGAAACTTAAAGAGTCATCTAAAAAATTGATTGAAATAATTAACTTCAGCAAAGTTACAGGATATGAAAAAAATCCAAATAAATCATCAGTATTTATGTATATGACTAACAAAATCAAGCAAGAAGAGATGGAGAAATTCCATTTAAAATAACTATGGACAATATAAAACACTTGGGAGTCTACCAGCCAAGACCCATACAAGAATTTTATGAACACAATTACAAAATATTCTTTGGCATAAATAAAGACAGATCTAAATAATTGGAAAAATATTTATTGTTCACAGATATGCTAAGCTAATAAGATCAAAATAATAATACCATCTATGAATTTACTTATTCAGTGCTATATGGTTGTGCCAAAGGATGACTTTATAGAACTAAATAATAATAATAATAACAAAATACATCTGTAGTTTTTTTTAAAAAAAGGTAAGAAATATCAAGAGAATTAATGAAAAAATAAGAAGGAAGGACAGCTAACAGTACGATATCTCAAATTATACTACAAAGCCATAATCATAAAAACAATTTGGTACTGGATAAGATATAGAGGTGCTGGTTAACTGGAACAGATTATGTATACAATATATAGAAATAAATGGGGAGAGGATTTTGGGAAGATGGTGGAGTATGTCAGAAAATTTCAAGCTCTCTAGATTCCCCTCACAAGCAAGATAATAATAGCACCTCAGAAGGAACAGAGAGCAGTGAAAATAAAAGAGCAGGGGAGAACAATGGTCCTCCTGGGATAATTGCAGAATATCTGAAAGAAAAATCCCAGGATGAGGTAAAGCATAAAAAACCACCAGATTAGACCTGCTTAAACAACAAGCAGCAAGTCCTGGGACTAGCTGGGTTGGGAAGCTGCCTCAGCCCCAGCCACAGGAACTTTTACCCCTAGGACAGTGAGGGGCGTTGGGCATCTGAGATGAGGAAGATAGAAGGAACCTCTGCTGACAAGGAATGCCAGACCAGCTGTGCTGTGGAGACACAGCTGGTAAGAGAAGGAACCAGCAAATGCTCAGTGAGTACAGAAGCAGTGGAGTGGTGAGTCACTGGCTGTGGGCACTTACAGGAGGCTGGAGGTCTTAGTTTAAGTTCCAGGACAGGGAGGAGAACTGAAGGAGGATCTGAGGCCAGAAGCACCATCCACCATCCCCCAGGAATAGAGGTGATTACAAAAACTAAGCTACTATAAATTTTTAAAAATGTATAGGTAAAGGAAAAAGAATCCAATCACAGAAAGTTACTATGGGAATAGAGAAGACCAAGATTCATCTTCAGGGGAGGATACCGAAGCAAAGAAACCCTCTTCTACCCCAAATAGTAACTTCAAATGGTCACCTGACCAAAAAGAATTCATAGAACATAAAAAAGACTTTAAAGATCAAATGAAAGATGTCAAGGAAAAACTAAAAACAAATAAAAACAGTCCAAGGACAACAAGGAGATTATGAAAAGAAAGTCAACCAATTGGAAAAAGAGATCTAGAATCTTAAGTAAGAAAATGACTCCTTGAGAATCAGAATTAGGTGAGAAGGGAAGCTAGCTAAGTTATAAGAGATTGTGAAATAATAAAATAAAATAGAAAGAATGAAAAAATAGAAAAGAATGTGAAATATCTCATAAGAAAAACAATCTGGAGAACAGATCGAGAAGAGAAAACATAACAATAACTAGACTACCTGAAAGCTATGAACAAGAGGGAAAAGTAGAAGTAAAAAAAAATTCAACCTATCACCACTTGAAAGAGATCCTACAAGGAAAACCCACAGGAATATCATAGTTAAATTCTGAAACCCCAAGCTCAAGGATAAAGTATTGCAAGCAATAAGGGGAAAAAAAGCAATTTAAATATGCAGCTGCTACAATTAGAATCACAGAAGACCTAGCAGCAGTGACACTAAAAGACAACAGGTCTTGGAACATTATACATTGAAAAGCAAAAGAACTGGGGTTCCAGGTGAAAATATATCCAGCAAAGCTAAGCATAGCCTGAATGAAAAAAGGGCATTTAATGAATTGTCAGTTTTTAGTATTTTGTTTTTTTTTTAAAAATAGCCTAAACTTAATAGAAGATTTGACATATAAGAGACAAGAGAAATATAAAGTACAGAATAAAGATTAATTACAAGAGACACAATATGGATCGACTGTTTACCTTTTTATGTATGTAAAATGTAAAATATATCTCTAAGGTTGTTATTAGTAATTGGGTAGTTCATAAGAAAGATTAGGGTAGACCTGAGCATGATAAAAAGTAAAACTATTAGGAACAGCTGAAAAATGTAATTATCTTATAGAAATGAGGTGCAAGATTAAGAACCAATGCAGAGGAATTAGAAGGAGAAGGAGGACTGTCAGTTCTGCTTTCATCAGGAATGGGTTTAAGAGGGAACAATATATATATATGACTATAAAAATCTTCTAAATTCAGAAAGAAATAAAATGCTAAGAGGATAGGGAGGGGGAAGAAGATAAGAGAGGGAACTTTAAAGGGGAAGGTGAGGGAATAGGCTAAACAGGGGAAATAGAAGGGTATTTAGATTCATGAGAATGGAAGAATAAGGAAGGGATCATTGGAGAGGGGCAGGTTAAGTAATAGGAAGGCAAGGTAGTGGGTAGAAGTAAAGTAGAGGAGTCAAGAAAGATAGAAAATAAGAGATATGCATAAATATAAAGCAAAGATCAGGAATAGAATTTTTAGGGGAAAAGGAGGAGGGTTAGTAATCATGTTGGATGAAGTTAAGGCTAAACTAGATTTAATCAAATGAGAATAATAGGGAAACTACACTCTGCACCAGCCATTTTTATCAATTTTGTTTTGAACTATTTAGAACAACTAAACAGTATAAGGTGGGAATATTGCTGTGGTATCAGAAATGATGAGTTAGTGGACTTGGAAAAGTATGGAAAAACTTGGACTTGTGAAGTCTTATGAAGGTTACCCACCCTCAGAGAAACAGGATAAATAAGTATAGTAAGGTTTTACATAGATGTATATTTATATTTATGTCAATATATGACTATGATTATCAATATTCAAGTATGTATGTGTACATATGTACAGTTGTGTATTTATGTACAGATGGATATCTTTGTGTGTATATGTCTATACATATACATATATGTATAAATACAAATACACATATGTATATATATATTTATATGTATGTATCTATATATAAATATATCTGCATTTAATTGTAGCCTTCTCGGCAGCAGTAGGGTGAGGAAAGGGGAAAAAAGAAAATAAAAAATGCACATCAGAGAACAAAAGATAATTTAGAAGGAAGCAAAGAAAACATGGACAGCACATAGTGTTTATTATGTAGGCTTTCTTGAAATGGAAATTTATTGCTGTATATTTTGAATCCTCTCTCATGTTCTGCTGTTCACATGGCAATGTTTTTGTTTTTCTTTTCTCGTATTTTTTTAGTTTCAGTATTAAAATTTGTTTTTTTTCTTATTTTGTATTTAAGTTTAAAATAAATCAGTTTACAAAAAGAGAAAGAAATAAGCACAGCAGCCTCCTATTTGATAAATTCAAAAATTGAAACTATTGGGGGAAGGGCTCACTATTTGACAAAAAGTGTGGGGGAAACTAGAAAGTAGTCTGGTGGAAATTAGCTATAAACCAGAATTTCACATGGTATATACCAAGAAAAGCAATAAATGGGAACAAGACTTAGAGAAGCATGACAGTAAATACTTGTCAGATTTATGGATAGGGAAAGAGTTTGTACATAGGAGATCAAATGAACAATTTCAATAAAATAAAATTTTGATTTAAAATAAAATATAAAAATAAATTTGTTTGCACAAACAAAACCAGTATAGATAAATTAGAATATAAGCAGGGAATTGGGAGGAGAGGGAATATTTACAGCAAGATTCTCTAATAAAGGGCTTGTTTCTTTTTTAAGTTGGAAGCAATCTTTTTTATCTACTTTTTTATTATTTATTTTCAGTCTTCAGCATTCAGTTCCACAAGATTTTGAATTCCAAATTTTCTCTCCATCTCTCCCCTCCCCCCATCCCAGGAAAACATGCATTCTGATTATCCTTTTCTCCAATCTGCCCTCTCTTTTATCACACTCCCCCCCTCTCTTATCCTCTTACTGTCTATTTTCCTGTAGGGCAAGATATATTTCTATATCCCATTACCTATATAGCTTATTTCCAAGTTACACATAAAAACAATTTTTAACATTCATTTTTAAAGCTTTGTGTTTTGTATTTTCTCCCTTCCTCCTTCCCCACTCATCCTCACTGAGAAGGCAAGCAATTTTATATAGGTTACACATGTGTAGTCATGCAAAACACTTCCATAGCAGTCATGTTGTGAAAGACTAATTATATTTCCCCCTATCCTGCCCATCCTCCAATTATTCTATTCTCTCCCTTGACTTGCCCTTCCATACAAGTGTTTGCTTCTGATCACCTTTTCCTCAATTTGCTGTTCCTTCTATTATCCCTCCTTCCCCCTTGCTTTCCTGTAGGGTAAGATAGATTGCCATACCCAATTGAGTGTGTATGTCATTTCCTCCTTAAGCCAAATCCAATGAGAATATGGCTGACTTATTCGCTATCATCTATTCCCTCTTCCTCGCCACTGTAAAAGCTTTCTTGCCTCTTTTGCATTAGATGATTTACTACATTCTACATCTCCCTTTTTCTTTCTCCTGGTACAGTCCTCGCAACACTTAATTTTATTTTTTAGATATTGTCCCTTCATATCAGCTAACCCTGTTCCCTGTTGATAGATAGATATAGATATCTATCTGTTTATACTTTATATATTACATATATACACACATATATGTATATGTATGTGTGTACATATAATATATGTATACAATATATAGATATATACACTATATGTGCAAAATATATACACTATATATATGTGTATATATGTATGTGTGTATATATAGTGTGTGTGTGCAGATATGTACATACATACATATATATGTATAAGTATGTGTGTGTGTGTGTATTCCTTCCAACTACCCTAATACTGAGAAAGGTCTCATGAATTATAAATATCATCTTTCTATGTAGGAATGTAAGCAGTTCAACTTTAATAAGTCCCTTGTGGTTTTTCTCTCATGTTATTTCTCTTGAGTCTTGTATTTGAAAGTCACATTTTCTATTCACCTCTGGTCTTTTCAACAAGAATGCCTGAAAGTCCTCTATTTCATTGAAAATCATTTTTTCCCCTAAAGTATTATACTCAGTTTTGCTGGGTAGGTGGTTTTTGGTTTTAACCCTACCTCCTTTGCACTCTGGAATATCATATTTCAAGCCCTCCAATCTCTCTAATGTAGGAGCTGCTAAATCTTGTGTTATCCTTATTGTGGTTCCACAATATTTAAATTGCTTCTTTCTAGCTTCTTACAATATTTTCTCTTTGACTTGGTGTAGCAACAATCTTGCTAGCATCTGCTGTAGGGGTTTAAGACCCAACAAAACAAGCAACAAGAGCTGCCAGTACAGGTTCTTTTATCTGTTTTACTAAGGAAAGTAACATTAAGGGGTTAATAATCTTACTTTAATCCAACATACAAATATCATTCACTTAGTTCAGGAGGAAAAGCGAGCACCTTGAAATTCAGAGCAAGTACAAATTACAAACATACATTACCAAATCACAGTTCATAGTTACCAGGAAAGCATCAACATCTGGGCTGACAAGCTGGGGAATTCTTAACAATGCTTGCCCAATGTGTTCACATCAACACTCTTCCATGACTGAGAGCCCCAGAGAAAATGCTAACTTTTGAGTTTTTATACTCTGTTCAGGGCTTGAAGGATTTACACCTAGTTACCAAAAGGGTGTGTGCCTGGAGCTTAGCACCAAGGTAGTAAAACGGTGTGGGCCTGGGGCTTTGTACCTAGTAAGGCTCAATCAAAGACAATTAATTTAGCATTCCAAAACAGTAAAAAAAACCCCACCTTAATTACCAATAGAAGTTCTGCTTTTGGGATGTCTTTCAGGAGGTGATCAGTGGGTTCTTTCCATTTCTATTTTACCCTCTGGTTGTAGAATATCAGGGCAGTTTTCCTTGATAATTTCTTCAAAGATGATGTGTAGGCTCTTTTATTAATCCTGGCTTTGTGGTAGTCCAGCGATTTTTAAATTATGTCTCCTAGATCTATTGTCCAGGTCAGTTGTTTTTCCAAAGAGATATTTCACATCATCTTCTATTTTTCCATTCTTTTGGTTTTGTTTTATACTTTCTTTTTTTTGGCAGGGCAATTGGGGTTAAGTGACTTGCCCAAGGTCACACAGCTAGTACATGTGGCAAATGTCTGAGGCAGGATTTGAACTCAGGTTCTCCTGACTCCAGGGCCAGTGCTCTACTCACTGTGCCACCTACTTGCACCCTGTTTTGTAATTTCTTGATTTCTCATTGAGTCATTAGCTTCCATTTGCTCCATTCTAATTTTTAAGTAATTGTTTTCTTCAGTGAGCTTTTGGACCTCCTTTTCCATTTGGCCAATTCTTCTTTTTAAGGCATTCTTCACCTCGTTGGCTTTTTGGACCTCTTTTGCCATTTGGATCACGGCAAATTGATGATTTGTTTTTCACGATTTTCTTGCATCACCCTCATTTCTCTTCCCAATTAATCCTCTGATTACTTGGTTTTCCAAATCCTTTTTGAGCTCTTCCATGGCCTGAGACCAATTCCTATTTTTTTTGGAGGCTATGGATGCAGGAGCTTTGACTTTGTTGTCTTCTTCTGGTTGTATGTCTTGATCCTTGATTGACATAAGTAAATACCTTTTCACCAAGAAAGTAAGATTCTGTAGTCTTATTTTTCCCATTTGCTCATTTTTCCAGCCAATTATTTGACTTTTGAGCTCTTTGTTGAGTGGAAGGTATACTACCCCAAACTTTAGGAGGTTTGTGCAGCTGTTTTCAGAGATATTTCTGGACCTGAAAATTTTCAGTTCTTCCAAAATGATATGATCAAAGGAGAGTTGTTTACTCCTCTCCTGGCCTGTGCTCTTGTCTGTGAGCAGCCCCAAGCATTCTTTTCTTCCTTGGAACAGTGAGGAAGATTCCCTCTTTACTGTTGCCACAAGCTCCACCACACCAGCAGTCCTCCTCAGTCCAGGACTGCCACCCAGGACTGTGGCCCAGATGTGACTTAATTAAGTGACTTAATTCCCCCACCATCTGTTAGCTAAGAACTCCAGAAGCAGCCAGCACTGTGGCAGTGGCTGCCATCACCCTGGGGCTGAGGCTAAGCCTGGGGCGGGGGCTGGACTACGGTCCTCTCTCACCTAGGTGAGAGAGGTCTTCTATTGACCTTTGAATCTGTCTTTGGCGTTTTTGGGTTAAGGAGTCTGGAAATCCCCATAGCTGCTGGTGACTCAGTCCCCTAAGGCCTGCTTCAGCCCAGCCCCATCTGTGACAGCATGGCCCATGCTGAACTGTATTCCACTGCCAGCCCAGTGTGATAGATGCTTCCTTTTGAACTTCCAGATTGTCTTGGGCTGGAAATTTGCTTCAGTTTGTCATTTTGTGGCTTCTGCTACTTTGCAGTTTGTTTAGAGTCATTTTTACAAGTATTTTGAGGGGTTTGGAGGAGAGCTCAAGCAGGTTCCTGCTCCTACTCCACTATCTTGTCTCTACCCTAAAGGGCTTATTTCTATGACATAGAGGGAACTGGATCAAATTTAAAAGAATAAGAGACATCCCGCAATTGGTAAATAATTAAAGAATATAGGCAGTTTTCAGAAGAAGAAATCCAAGCTATCACTAGCTTTATGAACAAGGTGCTAACTCACACCCATTAAATTAGCTAAGTTGACAAAAAGGAAAATGACAAATTCTGAAAGGGCTATAAGAGAACAGGTACATTAATGCACTTCTGCTGGATCTGGCCATTCTAGGAAGCAATTTAGAACTATGTCCCTAAAGCTAATGAACTGCGTATTCCCTTTTCATCCAATGACACCACTGTTAGGACTATACCCCAGAGAGATCATAGAAAGAGGAAGGGGGGGGGGCAGAGCAAAGATGGCAGCTGGAAATCATGGACTGGCATGAGCTCCCCGCTAAGTCCCTCAAAAAACCTATAAAAAATATCTCTGAACCAGTTCTAGAGCTGCAGGACACACGAAATAGCAGAGGGAAGCAGGGCTCCAGCCCAGGACAGCCTGAATGGTCTCTGGGTAAGGTCTTTCATGCACAGAGCTGGGAGTGGAGCAAAGTGGAGTAGAGCCCAGCATGGGCAGCGTGGACCAGTCAGACCAGGAGCCAGGCGGAGCATGCCTTAGCACCCTGAATCAGTGAGCTGTGGCAGTCACCAGACTTCTCAACCCACAGACACCAAAGACAACAGAGAAGAACTGCAGAGCCCACAAAGTGGTAGAGGGAAGCAGGGCTCTGTCCCAGGACAGCCTGGATGGTCTCTGGGTAAGGTCCATCCCACACAGAGCTGGGAGTGGAGCAGAGCCCAGCGGGGGCAGCGTGGACCAACCACAGCAGGAGACGGGTGGAGCGTGCCCTAGCACTCTGAATCAGTGAGCTGCACCAGTTACCAGACTTCTCAACCCATAAACACCAAAGAAAACAGAGAAGGTTAGTGGGAAAAGCTGCTGGGGACAGAGTGTAAAAAGGAATTCAGGTTCAGCCACTGCCCCAGGGGCAGCGGAGCAGCTACAGAACTACAGCTGCAGTTGCTTCCTGCCCCAGGCACACTTGGTGGGAGGAATTAAGTGGAGGATCAGAGCAGGAGTGAAGAGCCTGCTGAAGATCTAAGTCCAGTCAGGGTTGGGGTTCTTGGGGAAGGAGGAGTGCTGGTGTGGCAGCGCATCCCCCTGAGCTTGGAACATAGAACTCTTTACTCTACAAGCAGTCATACCCCATTGAAAAACTCAAGGGTCAATTAAGTTGGCTGGGAACATGGCCAGGCAGTGAAAACACACCCAGATTCAGCCTCAGACTTTGGAATCTTTCTTTGGTGACAAGACCAAAACATACAGCCAGAAGAAATCAACAAATTCAAAGAGCCTACAACAAAAGCCTCCAAGAAAAACATGAACTGGTCTCAGGCCATGGAAGAGCTCAAAAAGGATTTGGAAAAGCAAGTTAGAGAAGTAGAGGAAAAATTGGGAAGAGAAATGAGAAGGATGTGAGAAAACCATGAAAAACAAGTCAATGACTTGCTAAAGGAGACCAAAAAAAATACTGAAAAAAATACTGAAAAAAACAACACCTTAAAAAATA
>CM053623.1:170894442-170931518 GCA_028646595.1 Phalanger gymnotis
CTAGCAGCTTCTACATTAAGAGATCGAAGGGCTTGGAATTCGATATTCTGGAGGTCAAAGGAGCTAGGATTAAAACCAAGAATCACCTACCCAGCAAAACTGAGTATAATACTTCTGGGCAAAATATGGATTTTCAATAAAATAGAGGACTTTCAAGCTTTCTCAGTGAAAAGACCAGAGCTGAATAGAAAATTTGACTTTCAAACACAGGAATCAAGAGAAGCATGTAAAGGTAATCAAGAAAAAGAACAAGAAAAAGAAATTGCAAGGGACTTACTAAAGTTGAACTGTTTTGTTTACATTCCTACATGGAAAGATGATATGTATGATTCATGAAACCTCAGTATTAGGGTAGCTGAAGGGAATATGCATATATATATATATGTATGTATATATATATATATGTTTATGTGCGTATATGTATATGTGAGTGTATATGTATGTATATATGTATATATATATACATAGAGAGAGAGAGAGAGAAAGAGACAGAGAGAGAGAGAGAGCAGGCACAGGGTGAATTGAAGATGAAGGGAAGATATCTAAAAGAAATAAAATCAAATTAAGGGATGAGAGAAGAATATATGGCGGGTGGGAGATTGGGAGAGATAGTATGGGGTTATTATCTCACATTATCTCACATAAAATTATCTCACACAAAAGTGGCAAGAAAAGGCAGTTCTGTAGGAGGAGAGGAGAGGGCAGGTGAGGGGGAATGGGTGAATCTTGCTGTCATCGGATTTGACCTGAGGAGGGAATACCATACATACTCAATTGGGTATCTTACCCCACAGGAAAGAAGGAGGAAGAAGATAAAAAAAGGTGGGATTACAGAAGGGAGGGAAGATGGGGGTGGAGGTAATCAAAAACAAACACTTTCAAAAAGGGACAGGGTCAAGGGAGAAAATTCAATAAAGGGGGATAGGTTAGGAAGAAGCAAAATATAGTTAGTCTTTCACAACATGAGTTTTGTGGAAGGGTTATACATAATGATACGCATGTGCCCCATGTTGAATTGCTGGACTTCTTAGGGAGGTGGGTGGGAAGGGCAGAGTGGAGAGAATTTGGAACAAACAGATGTTCAAAAAAAAAAGTTTTTGTGTGCAACTAGAAAATAAGATACACAGGCAATGGGGAATAGAAATTTATCTTGCCCTACAAGAAAGGAAGGGAAAAGGGGATGGGAGGGGAGTGGGGTGACAGAAGGGGTGGCTGACTGGGGAACAGGGCAACCAGAATATATGCCATCTTGGAGTGGGGGGGAGGAGGGTAGAAATGGGGAGAAAAGTTGTAATTCAAACTGTTGTGAAAATCAATGCTAAAAACTAAGTATATTAAATAAAAAAATTTTAAAAAAGAAAGAAAGAGGAAAGGTCCTCCTTATGTACAAAAATATTTATAGCAACTACTTTTGTGGTGATAAAGAATTGGGAATTGAGAAGGTGCCTGTCAACTGGTGAAACAGCTGAACAAGTTATGCTTTATGAATGTGATGGAATATTATTATGCTAATAAAACTGATGAAGGGAATAATTTCAGAGAAACCTGGGAAGACTTGGGTGAACTAAAGCAAATGAAGTGATTAGAAACAGGAGAATATTTGTACAGCAATCCTGTAAAGACAAACACCTTTGAAACACTTGGGAACTATTATTAACACAATGACCAACCACAATTCTCGAAGACCCCAAGAAAAATGCTGTCTACCTATAGATCGAGACGTATTGGATTCAGAATGAAGCATTTTTTTTTCCTTTGGGCCACAACTAATAGAGGAATTCACTTTGCTTGACTCTTTATATTAGTAAAAAGTTTGTTTTTTATACTTTCTCAATGGGTAGGGAAGGGGAGATGAGAGGGAAAGAATTTGGGACTGAAAATGAAATAAAATTGAATTTAAAAAAGATGCAGAGCAGTTGGCTAGTTAGAGCTATAAAGCTAGTAAAAGTGGCGGAATGAGAATTAGAACCCAGGTTTTGTGGTCCCTATTATTCTCTTTGCATCACAAATTGAAACTATTAAAAAGGTGTTGTGATAAGATCATCATGTGTTGGGATTACACTCTCTGACTCTGTCTCTCTGTCTACACAAGAAGTAGACTAATTATATGTGTACCCATTCCCTCTATAAGTTCTGGACTACCAATTTTACTTTATAACAGTCAATGTTAGTAGCCAAGAATATAAACTTAAATGAATAAGCCAATGTAGTCAGCATATAATGGTAATTTCATAGTTCTCTGGGATATTATAAAAACTCATTCAAATAATTTTTAATATTGGGGGGTTGCTAGTGGCACAGTGAGTAGAGCACTGGCCCTGGAGTCAGGAGGACCTGAGTTCAAATCTGGCCTCAGACACTTGATACATGTACTAGCTGTGTGACCTTAGGCAAGTCACTTAACCCCAATTGCCCTGCCAAAAAAAATCAAAAACAAAAAAATTTCAAAACCCTCAAATCAACAATGATTAGAAATCAATACTTACATGATGGTGTTAATGCCCGATAACTGTTGGAACATTTGTAGGCCACAACCCACAATTAAAGCTCGGCGAGTTGGAGGGTAAGTCAGCATTCTGTAAATCACCGGTCCAGCTTAAAAACAAAGAAATAAACACAGAAAGAGGTATTATTATTTCATTCTCATATTAATTGCCTACACTAAAATAACTTCCCCTAAATTTCAATAAATTCAGATGACTCAATTTTGTTTCAGTATTTCTAAGTAGCAATGTACTTTTCCAGAATTGTTGGTATTTATCTAATTGAACCTGAACATTCCTAGGGATAAACTTTGAAATCAAAATGAGAGAATTTAGGAAAAAGAATTTCATGGAAACCTTGAAGAATTACATAGTTATGAGCATCTGAAAGCCCTAAATTTTAACTCTAATTTCTCAGTGAAGTACACTTATCAAGCATTCACTTTATGTTTACCACTTCTTATTAATGTTTAAAAATTTACCCCTCAATTGGGTGCCCATTGGAAACATCATGTTCTCTCTGCCAAACTGAATAACAAAGGTGATGCTCTCATAAGAGCAGAAGAGATTAGGGACTGTATTAATCATCAATCTGGACATGGGGACAGTGATGCATTGGACTACTTGGTCCATTTGATCAAGGATTATGCAGCCACTTCTGCCCAACAATACTCTTTGAGCCAGTCAGAGCATCCCCCTTTGAAAATTCAGTATGATATGATCTCATGATCTCACATATTTTTCAACCTGCCTCTGATTAGAAATTTTGATATGTAGATCCTCTTCCTCCATCTAAGGACAAGAGATTTGTCCTTACACCAGTTGATACCTTCTTAGAATACAGGTTTGTAGTGGTACCAAATTTGTTAATGATATAGCTATAAAAGAACACATTGTTCTTCCCTACATGCTCCCTTGTGACTTCTGGCCCATTTCTAATAAGGTACCCATTTTACTCCAAATAAGGTTTAATATTGAATACAATATTCACTGAATTTTCTTTTTAAAGCAAAAGCTTTGTTATCACATCCCAGATGACTATTTTTGGATGTCCTATCTTCTAGAAGCCATACCACCCCACAAGAAGAGGAAGGGTTCCTCCGCTTCAGTAGTTTCTTGGATCTGCCCTCCAGGAGGACTTGCCTAACCACAATGGAATACTATTTTATACAATCCCCCTTGATCCTTTTCTGGCTTTCCCTAATACTTCCTTTATGCAAGATCATTCAAGATGATATTTCTGATCAAAAGGATCCAAAAAACCCAAAGAAATTGTTTGGGTCCCTCTTTGACCAGAAAGGATTTGGGGGCCAAGAGGTGTTATTGCTGGGAGGAGTTTTGCTTTTAGAAAGGTACAGAAAGAAGATGAAATTATCTTTTTTTAATCATGGTGACATGGAAAAGGAATCCTTTGGCCTATTCAGTCTGTTCTTAAGTTTCAAGATGAAAGAGAAGTCTTCATCATGTTTTAAAAAGAACCAAGATTTGGCGTTATTCTCCTGCTGGGGCTAAGGAAGGGAGGTTTTGGCTGGCAGGCCTAAGAATATGAGACAGGTAATGGTATGAGATGAGTTCTACTATAAAATTTAGCTCTAGCATATTCTGAATGAAAGAGGCATGTGACCTCTTACTTTAATTCAGATAGTACAGACTCAGAATAGGCACAGGTGACAACATTAGATTTATCATCCATTTGATGGAGCTGATGTTTCCAGTGTACTGGGAACTGGTACTCTTGATTATTTTTTTCTCAGGAAGTTTTTATGAACAGACTTGAACATCAGTTTCCTGCATTTTAAAAACTCATATTAGGGAGGTGGGCTAATGTGGTGGAGTAAAGGCAGCAATCCAAATGAACTCTTCCAACATTCCCCTCCAAACAACTTTAAAAATAACATATCAAATAAATTCTGGAGCATCAGAGATGACAGAAGGTAGGGATGAGACGTTTTTCCAGCCCAAGACAACTTAGGAGGTCTGCAGGAGAGCTCTGTGACATGCAGTGGGGATTGACCCAGAGTACAAATGGCAGCAGAAGCTCCAATAGTGGGCCTTGAAGACAGCTGAAAAAGTAGCAGTAGTACCTCAGAAATGGCAAGAGGGTCAGAAAAGTGCAAAGAGAAGGAACAGGACCCTTTATTGGCACTGAGAGCAAGAGCCAGTACCATCTGGCAATTATACTGTTCATAAAGAGTTCTGAGTCACAGTTCCAGGGCAGAGAAGAGTGCTTGTGGTCAGTCACAAGGGAACAGGGGCCCTGGTCAGAGTTCCAGGGTCAAATGCTAGCATTTGTGGCTATAGAGGAGGAGGGCCCCTTCCTGAGTAAAGACCAGTACAGACCAAGAGAGCAATGACCACACTTCACCCAGGATAATACCACCTGGGAAGCAATGAAAACTTAAAATTTAATTCTTTTAAAACAAAAAACAAAGGGGGAAAAAAGGACAGGTGAAAAACTTAATGTATTGCACAATCCTAGCCAAGACCTTGGGCTCATAACAAGAACCGCCTCAAGAAACCAGAAGTCACTGCGACCTGAAGCTATTTTAAGGACTTTGCGTGTCCTTAGTGAACCATAGTGAAAAAAAGAGTAGAAATGGACTTAGAAAATGGTGACTACCAAAAAGATGTCTTGGGGTTCTCCCCTTCCTCTTCTCCCCCACAATGATTCTTAAAGGCTCACTATTCTAATTAAGAAGACTATTCATCAAAACCAAAGATTTGGGCTTAGGTTCTGCTATGGGATTTTATAATATTTTACTTACGCTGTGTCCCAAAAATCTTAGTGCCATTTTAAACTTCAGTACACATCAAAGCTTAAATGTTATTTAATAGCTATAAAAATATTTAAATATAATTTCACAGCTACTGAAGCTTAAAATAATACTAAGACTTTTGGACACCCTGTATATAAAACAAAATAGGAAAGTATGGCACTATCTTTAAGGAAACCATTCAGCCCAGCATACCTTTGTGCATCATTCTGAGCTTATTGGATGAACTCAAATCATTAGATTTGGGAATATATAGTTTCTAAGTGTTGATGTGGGGGATGAATGACAAAGGTAGGATTGACTAGATGGGAAGAAGATGAGATTGAATTAAGGGAAAATTCAACCTGAGCCTTCACCCCAAAATAAAATTGGATTCTGTAACACTCTGGAATGGGAAGCACTGAAAACTTGCAGACCTCCAGAGCTAGCTCTGAAAACAGCTGCACCAAAAAGGCTTAAGCTTGGGACAACACCTGAGAAAAATGATTTATTTTTATCTTATATTAATAACCAATTGTTAAACTAAGATTAAAGTTTTCCCTTACTACATCATCTTTCAGAAACTAGCCCCTATAAGTTATTCAGCCAGTCTCAGAAGGACATTGCTGATAGATGAGATAGCCTAAATCCTCAAGGTACATGCTTTTTGATCTTGGGTAGGACTCCCCCTCACTAGAAAACCTTACAAATCCAGACAATCCAGTCTGTGATTTTGCCCTTAGGTAACAAGTCCATGTCACTGGAACCTTTCATTAGAACTTAGACTGACATAGCTTATGAAAGGGAAAACCAGCCAGAGTGATCTGGGTAGAGATGGATTTTTTGGTTCAGATTTCTAGAAGTGGCCTGATTAGGTGACATTCTCTGCAGGAGTTGCTGAAGACATTTTTCCCCACTTCTTCATTATGCATCCACCCACTCATTGATTATTAACCAATCAAAGCTGATTTCCACCCTCAGGGATATACTCTTTACCAAAGGCTTTTAAGCATTCCATATTCTCCAGGGAGAGTCTTTTTGTGGTCAAGAGGAATAACTGATCTCAATCTATGAATTATTTGCTAGCAACAATTAATAAATTGATTATTAATTACCCAGAAACTGTCTCAGAAAAATTTCATTCATCACAGCCTCCTCAACTGCAGATAAACAAAGCTCAACTTTAATATAAAGTTCAAAGTTAAAAAAATAAGCTGGAAAAATGAGCAAACAACAAAAAAAGAACTTGAGCATAAAAACCTATGAAAGTGGCAGGGAAGAACAACATACAAAGTCAGAAGAAGACAACATGAAAACAGTTACAAGTAAAACATCAAAGGAAAAATGTAAATTGAATACAAGCCCAACAAGAATTCCTGGAAGAGTTGAGGAAAAAAAGATAAAAATGTTACAGGAAAAATTGATTTAAAAAATGAGAGTGACACAAAAAAAAGAGAATTAACAGCCTCATAAAAGAGTCACAAAAATGTTGAAGAAAATAACATCTTAAAAAAAAAGAATTGGTGAAATGGCAAAAGAGGTATAAGAAGTCACTGAAAAAAAGAACTCTTTAAAAAGCAGAATAAACCAAATAGAAAAAAGGATACAAAAACTCACTAAGGAAATAACTCATTAAAAATTAGATTTAGGCAAACGGAAGATAATGACTCCATAAGACATGAAAAAAAAATAAAATAAAACAAACTGCAAAGGATGAGAAAATAGAAGAAAATGTGAAATATGTCATTTTAAAAAAAACCTGACCTGAAAAATAGATCAAAGGGAGATAATTTAAGGATTATTGGACTACTTGAAAGCCATGATAAAAAAAGAGCTTAGATATCATCTATCAAAAAATTGCCCAATAGAAATGGAAAAAATCCACTGACCATTTCCTGAAAGACATCCCAAAATTAAAACTATCAGGAAATTCCAGAGCTCCCAAGTCAAGGAGAAAATATTGTAAGCAGCCAGAAAACAAAACAAAATAATTCAAATATTGTGTAGCCACAGTCAGGATCACACAAGATTTAGCAGCTTCCACATAAAAGAAGCTGAAAACTTGGAATATGATATTGGAAAATGCAAAAGAGCTAGGATTACAACCAAGAATAACCTACTTAGCAAAACTGAGTATAATACTGTGAGGGAAAAAATGACATTTAATGAAATAGAAAATATCCAAGCATTTCTGAAGAAAAGACCAGAGATGAATAGAAAATCTGACATTCAAATAAGAAGCACAAAAAGATACAAATGAAAGAGAAATCATAAGGGATTTAATAAAGCAAAACTGTTGCCACTCCTCTATGGAAAGATGATACATTTAAACTCCCCAAAACTTTATCATCCTTAGGGCAGGCAGAAGGCATTTTCACAGAAAATGGGCATGGGAGTGAGTCAATTATGTTGGGCCAAGAAATAAAGGATGAAAATGCAGGGGTAAGAAAGAGGGATGCACTAGAAAAGAGCAAAGGGAGAGGAAGAATGGGGAAAATCATTTCACATAAAAAGTGTATAAGGAATGGAGGGGAGAATAGGGAGAGGGTAGTGGGCAATGCTTGTAACTCACTCTTATCAGAACTGGTTCAAAGAGAGAATATATATACACATTAAGGTGCATATAGAAATCAATCTTACCCAACAGAGAAATAATAGGGAAAGGGGATAAGAGAAAGGAGGAAAGGTAATAAAAGGGAAGACAGATTAAGAGAGGCAGTAGTCAGAAGCAAAACAGACTTGTGAGGAGTGAAATAGTAAAAAGAGAGAAAGGATAAAAAGGAAGAAAATAGGATGGAGGGTAATCATAATTGAATATGAATGAGATGAACTCACCCATAAAATTAAATCATAATGGACTAGAAAATAGAATCCAATAATATGCTGTTTACAGGAGACATACTTGAAACAAAAAGATACACACAGAGTTAAAATAAGGAGCTGGAGAGGAATCTATTATGCTTCAGCTGAAGTAAAAAAAGGCAGGGATAGCAATCATAATCTCAGACAAAGCAAAAGCAAAAATAGGTCTAATTAAAAGCGATAATCAGGGAAACTACATTTTGCTACAAGGTGCTATACATAATGAAGTAATAAAAAGTTTTACAGCAATTTTCTCTGATAAAGGGTTTATTTCTCAAATATATAAGGAATGAAGCCAAATTTATAAAAAATAAGAGCCATTCCCCAATTGTTCAAATGATGTGAACAATCAGTTTTCAGAATAAATCAAAGCTATCTATAGTCATATAAAAATATTCTAAATTACGATTGATTAGAGAAAGGCAAATTAAAATAACTCTGAAATACCACTTCACACCTATCAGAAATTACAGATGCTGGAGGAGATGTAGGAAAATAGGAACACTAATGCACTACTGGTGGAGTTGTGAACTGATCTAACTATTATGGAGAACAATTTAGAACTATACCCAAGGGGCTATAAAACTGTGCATATGTGTTGACCTAGCAATAGCACAACTAGGCCTATATCCCAAAGGAATTAAAGGAAAAGGAAAAGGACCTACATGTACAAAAACATTTATAGCAGCTTTTGTTTTGTGGTTGCAAAGAATTAGAAATAGAGGGGATGGTCGCCAACTGGAGAATGGCTGAACAAGTTGTGGCATATGATTGTGATGGAATATTATTGTGTATAATAAATGAGAAGAATGGTTTCAGAAAAATCTAGGAAGACCTATAGGAACTGATGTGAAGTGAAATGAGCATAACCAGATCACTATATACAATAACAGCAATATTGTAATGATGATCAACTTTGAAAAACTTAGCTACTCTGGTCAATACAATAATCCAAGATAATTCTGAGGTACTCAGGATGAAAAATGCTATACACCTCCAGAAAGAGAGCTGATAAATTCTGTGGAAAAACTGAAGTGTAATTTTTGAATACAAAAATTTTAAGCATTTTTGACCATGTACAATTACCCTAGAATTAACCTATACTATCTGTGAAAAAAAAAAATCTTGAGCCAAAGGTTATTCCTTTAGAACCTCTCTTTTTAATCTCCTGGTTCCTGAGACCCAGCTATTACTGCCATTAACTGTGCTGTACTGAGTTTGTATTGCGTGGATCCTCACCCCTCAAATGCCCCACATTCAAGGTTTTTAAGGCAAACAGGTATGCTCTTTCCTATTAGTCTGTAAAGATGACAAACGTTGCTCACCCCTTGGGCAATTTTGGTTTGTCCAACTAGTCTTCCCTCAATTTACAGTCCCACTGCTAAGATGATTCAACAACTTCCCTGCTCTTCTAACACTATTCTCCCTCCTCCAAATGAACTGCAAAGTAGCTGAAAGTTACTGCACAGCAAGAGGGCTAAAGAAATTAAGTTAACAATTATTTCCCAGAATGTGTTCTGTTAAAGCAATCAGTACATGAGAAGATCTTTCCTGCCCATTTGAATAGCCTTAAGGTGGCGCCCCAGCTGGGGCCAACTAAGGGAGATCTTTGCTCCTAAGTTTGCCCCAAACCCCTAATTACTAGGTGCTAAGCCAATGTGGGCATGAAGCCCCCAGGGTACTAAGGGGAAGTTCTAAGACCTGAGCCAATCATGGGAGCTTAAGTTCTGGTCGCTCAGATGACATTTGAGGACTTCTGAAACTGTATAAAAAGAGAGAACACAGCTTGGAGATTGAGATGTGGTGAAGGTGGAAAAAGCAGCAGTGGCAGCAACAGCAAGCAGCAACAGTAGTGGCCAATACAGAAGACAAGGTCAAAGCAGAAGAAGCTGAAGCAGCAGGCACTGCTGAGAGCAGGGCTGACCTGCCTTTGGACCCAGAAAGTGCTGAGCAAAGGCTTGAGGCCAGTGGGTAATCTTCTTACTGGAGAGGGGAAGCATGAATATGATTTGATTTAATGTCATAATGTTTTTCTGTAGCCTCCTGGTTACTCTTGTGAGGCGGACTTACTGGGCCTGGAAGCTTTTGGCCAGGACATCGAATTGGGGACATTGGTCCCATGGGCTGCTACTTTGGAGCTTGAATAAATGCTTTAATTCTTCTGCCTTCTACTTAGAGAATTCCTTATATCCTGTGGTAACTATCTTATTTTATCTTATATCTTGTAACCATTCAGGCATATATATGATTTTCTTTGAAATCATGAATTCTGCCTTCATGGTATAGTTTCTGACACAAATTTTCCTGACCAAAAAACAAAGAGCCTCTGTCGTTGTCAAATGTTAATTTACTGCAATAATCTCCTTTGTAGCTATTAACTTTCTGGGCATTCAACAATACCATTACTGATGCCACCAATGACATCATGAGGATGTTTGCCATCACTGTTGCAGCCCACAGACTCGGCTATTCAAGTACCTCTTTAATGGTTACTGAGAGATCTCTTGCCAAGGATTAAGGCCTCATCTGTTGAACAATGTTGACAATCTCATCAAGACTAATGTTTCCATTGTGTTTAATATTTTTCTGCTTCTTTCTGTCCTTAGGAGGTTCCTTTAGGGCTTTGATGATCAAGGCTGAGGCAGAAGGCACAACCTCAATCTGGGCCTTTCTGTTCTGAATGGTAAGTTTCACTGTTATCCTTAGCCCTTTCTAGTCATCAATTGCCTTGGCAATGTCATCACCAATCTTTTTGGGAGATAAACACAAGAGATCAATTTTGGGGACCAGAGCTGATGTAGCACCCACTTTACCACCAGTGCACTTTCAAAATATGACTTTAATTTCATTAGGGTCAAACTTCAGCAGCATGATGGCAATGAAAGTGGAGGCTTGGCCTGGATACTGTGAGGTGGTGGCCATTGTCAGATAAACCTGGATTTGAGACAACTGAAAGGAGTTGTACCTTCACCACCATGAGCTGGAAGTCAAAAACATAATTTTCTCATCTTTATTTTTCTTGCTTTTTGTGCCATAGCTAATATGGAAGTATGTTTTATGTGATTTAACATGTAATAGCTGATATCATATTGCTTGCTTTCACAGTGGGTGTATGAGGGGCTGGAAGGAGGGAGAGAATTTAGAACTTGGATTTTTTTAAATACTAAAAATAATGATTTTTTAAAATCATATTTATATTGTTTTATATCTTTATTTGCTTTAAACTCATTCCATAGTTTTCAGCATAGTTTTGAGATTTTTTTCAAATTATGTACATTATACTTTTATTTCAGAGAAAAATTTAATTAATAAAAATATTTTAGCAGTACTTTTCCATTTAATATCACATTTAAGTCAGAAACTGTTCTCTACAGTCAACTCTTAATATTCCTTGAAAAAAAGTTGTTCCAAGATGGTTTCTTCAGTGGGTTTTCTTCTATTCCCTTAGCTAAGCCACTGATGCATCATGAACTCAGAGAATTCAGTGTTAGTCTAAGAAAATAGGAGGAAAGCAAACTTGCTACTACAAAAGCATGGCACATTCCAAAGTCCACGAAGATTTATTTGCATATTGCCTGCAACAGCTTCCTCTCTGTGCAGTTGACAATACATTTCCACAACTTAGTTTGTACTTTGGGATATTTAAGACTTATCTGTTGCATTTATCAAATATATAAATTTCTAGTTAATGTAAAATTAAACTATCTTAGAAAAATGAATTCAAGAGATGCACACAAAAATACTATAGGGAGGACCCCTGAACTGTCAGTGTTCTGCTAAGTGCACAATGGTGAAGTATATCCACCAACAGAGGTAGGAGTTAAAAACAGATGGAATTACTATGGAACCAATATCTCTTGAAATCCCCAAGCCCCAACCTATTTAATTCACAGGTATGATTTAATGCTCATGCATTATAGGAGAGAAACAGAACAATGAGAAATTAAATACCACTTCAAGGTGGTATAACTAGGAGCTAAATAAAAATCTGTAAAACAATATGGACTTCTCAAGTATGTCACTAGAAAAGCAGGCACATATAATTGGGAAGGACAGTGAGATGCAATAGCAGAAGAACCAAAGATCTGTTTTAGCAAAAATATGAAATGTCAATAGCACCATGTGCGCTACTAGGGCCACTAATGAGATGCAAATAATCCAAATACAATCCATCAAAGCCATTACTATTTTGACCTGTGCAACACGCCCTGCACCCACCACCCAAGCCAGTTCTTCACCCACAGTAATTTTCTTTAGGCAAACTTGCAAATTTTTCCCATTTAAATCACATAGGGATAAGATTTATGCTGTCTGCCTGACAAGTTTAGTAGGAAAGAGCTTTGCAAGTCATAAAGTGATATAAATATAAGCTATTATTCCTGTCCTACCTAAGTCTGAAAATCTATCACAAGAACCACCCAAAGTCAATAGTTTTATGAACCTAATATATATTTGTTTTAGGTATACCACTTAAATATGGTTTAGAAAGATATCAAATTAACTTTTCAAAGCACAGTTATTGCTACATAAATAGCATAGGTAAGGTTATTTTCTACCTTGTTTTCCTTAGTCAAGGAGGGGAAGACATTTAATAGTGAAAGGTCCCTCAGAAAAAAATTTAGGGAACTTGCCATGAAGGAATGGGTTATACTAAGATCTTGGGAGGCCTCCTGGAGCTATTGTGACATAGTTGTTCTCAGTCTCCACCTATTGGCACAGCTCACCTAGTGCTTTGAAGCATTACACTTAAAATCCCTTTAAATCAGTTTATTTTCTTGGTGCTTGCCCTGTCCTAAAAGCCAAGTGTATTAGAAACTCTAATAACTCAGGTTTTTGCTAATAAAGCTTTAAGTATAGCTAGTTATAAGATATAAGAGGAAACAATGAAACTATGAAATAATGACTTCTTAAAAAGTAATTTTATGAGTTTAACAGCTGGCATCACAGATTGTAGGATCATAGTTTTAAAGGTAAAATGGACATCAGATATTATATAGTCCAATTCTAATAAGGATACAAAAGACTTTTTTATACTATTACCTCATTTGATCATATCCAACCTAGAAATAAACCCAAATGTATTTCTAAGTCATTTCTTAGAATTTGAAATACATTTTCCCACAAAAGCCATTTTACAAAGGGTGATTAGGATTCCAGAGAAAGACAGACCAAAAAAAGTCTACCTAACCTATAAGACTTCTCAACCAATAATTTTGTGGAATTTAATCATCATTTATATCAACCGATCAAATAACAGTCATTTATAAGGCATTTACTAAGTGTTAGGCACAATGCTAGGCACTGGGAATACAAAGACAACAATAAAACATCACTTGCCCTCAAAGAGCTTATATTTTATGTTGGATAATCAACCCAGGGGCGTGTGTATACATGTAGACATATAAATACATATGTCTACATATGTAGTCTATATAGAGCGTGTGCACATAAACACATAGTCAACAAATATGTAGCAGACTTTTAGAAAAGACCATTCTAAAATGGATAATACATAAAATAGATGGGTTCTAAGAATTTTTTCAAAATGCTCCTACCTCATAGTTCTTCATAACAAATTTGGGTGCAGTGCTTTTATTTATTTGTCAGAATTCTTCTCAGCTAAAGCCATAGCCAGTTAAGTTCATCTTCTCTTTCAATCGCAAAAACTTTTAATCGTAATTGCATTCATTTAATCCTCAGTTCCCCAAATCATAAGCCAATAGATAAGTGTGGCTCTTATTCAAACATTGCTAAATCTCATGTAAGTCCTGAGTCATCATTTTGAATGGAATTGAATACATGAACTAAAAAATGGCAAAGGTCCATCATTGCTTGATTGAAATGATCAGGTGGTAGATTTCCTTGAGTGAGATAGAGTTCTTGATATCCTAATAGAAAACAAAGCTAACATTTATATAAAGTAATTTGTTTGTAAAGCTCTACCTTTAACAAAATGACTCCTGGTAGGGAACCCATACACTAAATAATTTTTCTCCCCCAGTGCTATAATACCTATGGAAGTTTTGTGGTTCAGGCTTGCATGTGTTTGTGTGTATCTAGGGAAATGATCAGTCATTACAAAACTATAGCTTATATATTTACTTTCTTCAGGGGATTTAAAAAAATCTATAGAAACAAATTCTAAAGGTTTCCTAATATATTCAGTACAAATAAGTAATACTTTTCTTCAAACACAAGTACAATTCTTATATTACATCATGATATTTTTTTACCATCTTGGGCCAATAAAGTTAGGGCTTAATAATTTTAGGGTTCTCTCTTGGTCCATACGCCACAAGGCATTACAAAGTGCTTTTATGGCCATAGATCTACACTGGACAGCAATAACTTTTTTTTTCTGGTTCCACATAAGGAATAAGATACATCAAGCAGAATACTCTGTTAAATAGCTCTAATTTCTATCATCGTCTAAAAAGTAAGATGACTTCTAGGGGATTAAATTTGCATCATTGAGTTTGAATTCCTTGTTTCTTGGCTTGTATTACTTCTTACAGGCCCATCAGCCATCTGCTTTCTCTGCTCATCATGCATAGACAACTGAGAAAAAGGATTGATGAAAACATGGTCCTCATACTGTCCTCTCATGGTGCCTGGTGGAAATCCTAAACTCTCAGCTACATTTCCATTTGATTGTAAGCCAGGCTTCTGGATATCACTTTTAGCCTTCACTCTTTCCTTAAGTATTACTATAATTTTGGTGCCACATGACCTATGAGACAGACAATCTTCATTCACACTAGTTGAATTAAAATTGTTAAGTGTTGCTACTCATTTCTGAAAAGCAGCATCTGACTTGGCACTAGGAAAATATGTCAGAGAATTATTCTAAATCCACATTTAGCACCATACATACACATGGCCTTTGATTTTTCAGGTGACATCTAACTTCAAAGTTAAGAATTAAATTTTATGTACAAAATAGCAAATCTCATTATCACTAAGTTCTTTACTGGAAGAAGAGGTTGGTTTCTGATGACCATCACTGACATGGAATAAGACTGCTCCTAAGTCATAGTATTTTTTTATTTTGGAATTGTTTTATTGGTATTGAATTGAGATAAATTTATTTTAATTTATTTTTTATTTTTAGTTTACAACAGTCGATTCCACAAGTTTTTGAGTTCCAAATTTTCTCCCTCTCCCTCTCCTCCCCCTGCCCCCAAGACAGTATGTAATCTGATATAGGTTCTACACATATCTTCACATTAAACTTATTAACACAATAGTCCAGTTGTAAGAATCATAACCAATGGAATGAATCATGAGAAAGAAGAAACAAAACCAAAAATGAAGGAAAAAAAGAGAGCGAATAGTTTGCCTCAATCTGCATTTAGCCTCTGTAATTCTTTCTCTGGATGTGGATAGCTTTTTCCATCATAAGTCTTTTGAAGTTGTCTTTGAATCTTGTATTGCTGAGAAGAACCAAGTCTATCAAAGCTAGTCACCACAGATATTGTGTATCTGTAATAGTGTATAATGTTCTCCTGGTTTGGCTTCCCTCACTCAGCATCAGATCATGTAAGTCTTTCCAGGTTATTATGAAGTCTGTCTGCTCCTCATTTCTTGTAGCAAAATAATATTCCATTACATTCATATACCATAATCTGTTTAGCCATTCCCTAATTGATGGGCATCCCCTTGATTTCCAATACTTTGCCACCAAAAAAAGACCTGCCATAAATATTTTTGTACATATGCATCCCTTTCCCACTTGTGTGATCTCTTTGGGATATAGCCCTAGAAGTGGTATTTCTGGTCAAAGGATATGCACATTTTTAATAGCCCTTTGGACATAGTTCCAAATTGCTCTCCTGAATGGCTGGATCAATTCACGACTCCAACAATGCTTCAGTGTTCTAATTTTTCCACATCTTCTCCAACGTTTATCATTTTCCTTTCCTGTCATATTAGCCACTCTGATAGGTGTGAAGTGGTACCTCAGAGTTGTTTTGATTTGTGTGTCTCTAATCATTACTGATTTAGAATATTTTTCCATATGAATATAGATAGCTTTAATTTCTTCCTCTGAAATTAAATTAAAGACTGACATACATATAAAATATATATAAAACAATACAAGCCTACATAAGGATGTAAATAATTTGCCTTATTGATTAACAAGGGTTTTCCCCCCTGCTTACCTTTTTATGTCTCTCTTTAGTTTTATATTTGAATACCAAATTTTCCATTGAGCTCTGGCCTTTTCATTAGGAAGGTCTGGAATTCCCTTATTTCTTTGAACGTCTATCTCCTTGCCTGAAAGATTGTGCTCAATTTTGCTGGATAGTTGATCTTTGGTTGTAGTCCAAGCTCCTTTGCCTTTCAGAATATCATATTCCAATCCTTCCTATCTTTTAATGTAGAAGTTGCAAGGTTCTGTGTGATCCTGACTGTATTTCCACAATATTTGAATTATTTTTTTTCTGGCTGCTTGCAGTATTTCCTCCTTGACCTGATATTTCTGGAATTTGGCTACAATATTTCTTGAAGTTTTCAATTTGGGGATCTCTTTCAGGGGATGATTGGTGGATTCTTTTGATAACTATTTTACCCTCTAGTTCTAGGACTTCTATTTTTTCATTCTTTAGATTTTGTTTGACTGGTTCTTGATGTCTCATAGAGTCATTAGTTTCTACTTGCCCAATTCTAATTTTTAATGAATTATTTTCTTCAGATTGATTCTGCATCTCTCTTTCCATTTGGCCAATCTTACTTTTTAAGGAGTCATTTTCTTTTAGATTCTATAATTTTTCTTTTACTTCTCTAACTTGGCTTTTAAAATCCTCTTCAAGCTCTTCCAGGAATGCTTTTTGAGCTTGAAACCAGATCATATTCCCTTGGAGGTTTCAAATGGGGGTATAAGGTCAATGCTGTCCTCTTCTGAATTCATAGTTTGAGCTTCCCTGTTCCCATAATACAATTTAATGGTCTTTTTTTTACTTTCCAGCTTGCTTCTTCATGGTGGTTGCCTTTTTCCTGGCTTTTAAAGTGGATCTCTGCTTCTAGGGCCCAGGGGACTCTATCCCAAGCTTCTTGTGCTGGGAGCTAAGGGCCTCATTAATGGCTTTGTGTGCTGTTGTGTGCTATTGCCTCTGAAGCTATATACTGCTGCAGCTCACCTGGTGCTGAGTTGGAGCTAGCTGGTGTGCGCCAAGGAGTTTCCCTGGGGGTCACTGTGTGAGGTGTGGAGGAGGGGTGGTCTGGCTGCTGGAAGTCTCCTCTTCCCCTAGGGCTGTGCTATATAGCACGGGCGGTCTCAGCTATAGGTCTGCACTGGTGTCTGCCAATTCCCCTGGCTGTGCAAAGGCACAGCTGGGATCCTGGTGATGGAACTTGCTGGTTCTACCCCCCTCAAGCCCAGGAATTCCTGCTGGTCTGCTAAGGTGGGGTTTGCTGGGATGCTTCCCTTCCCACACCGTTCTCCTTGCATTGTTGCAAGAGGAGATCCTTAGCTTCCTGAGCTAAAAGGCTACTGAACCCTCACTTCTGGCTCCTGTATTCCAGGACTTCTCCTAAGGCAGTATTATCTGGGTTATTCAAGGGAGGCATGACAGCTCTTAGAGTTTACTTGGTCATCATGGCTCCCAGAAGTTCAGTAAGATGAGTTCCAAACCTTTCGACTATGGGCTGGTAGCCTCAGGAGTAGCTGCTGCCACTGCCATCGTCCCTGCACTTCTGTCTCACCCAGGTCCAACAGACTCCCATGTACTGAGAGGCCTGAGGATTTCCACCACAGCCAGCTGGCTCGGAATGCTCCTGTTCTGGTATGGTGCTCTGGTATGGTCAGGGGTGGTCACTCTCTTTCTGGACTCTCCTGGCTTGGAAATTTGCTCCACCATCTCCCAGTGGATTCCACCTCTCTCAAACCTGTTCAGATTTACTTCTAAAAAGGTATCTGAAAGGATGTGTGAGAGAGCTCAGACATGTCCCTGCTTTCACTCTACCATCTTGGCTCCCCCTTCCCTAAGTCATAGTACTGTAAGGTCATAGATGTAGAAGGGGAAGGACCCTTAGAAATCATTTGGTTCAATTCTCTCATTTTGCAGATGAAGACATTAAGTTTCAAAGATGTTAAATTACTTTCCCAAGATCATACAGCTACTAAATATCAGGGATTATATTTTAATCTGGATAAGCATTCATTCCTTGCTGACCTACATACTTAATAGAGGCTCTGCAAACTGACAATTAGAAATCAATAGCTTCATAGCAGCCATCTCTACTTCATCTAATACTTTAATCAATCTTTCCTAACAATATTCTAGTGATTTTCTAAAAGAAATAAGATAATTTACATATATCAACAATCCCAGATACTTCATATTTCCAACTAGTTTAGCAAGTATGTCACCAGAAAGTGCCTTCAATATGTTATGGAGCATAAGTTAAAACTGGCAAATCCTCTGAGGAAAAGATTAAGATAGTAAATGCTGCACAACTACAGCATTGAAAATCACTGGTTGCCTAAGAGACAATCTAGAGAGACTTGAATTATTGTCACTGTGCACTGGTCTACTCCAGTTCTTTTATTCAGAGGTGACTGAAAGTCAGTCAGTCACTCAACTAGCATTTTTAAAGTACCAGGCACAGGTGCTAAATGTTGGGAAATCAAAGAAATGCAAAAAAACAAAATTCAGTGTCTGCTCTCAAGGAGCTCACAGTCTAATGGTAGAGACAATGTGCAAATAATTATTTATAAACAAAATATACACAAGTGTATTAGATCTAGATCATGGACTCGAAAGGGCAGAGTGAAGTGTCATGACTGCCAAAATTCCCCTAAAACCTCTCCTACAAAATGAACATCGGAAATATCAAATTGAATTCTAAGCATAAAAGGAAAAAAAAAGTCAGCATGTCATTGTTCCAATGTAGGCCAGCTAAAGAAGACAGAAATAGAAGCTGAAGAAAGAGAGAGAACACTGAACTCAAATTTTTATAAAGTAAATATTAAAAATAAATAGTAAATTTAAACTAAAAACACTAGGTAGGATAGGAATAAATGGGGCTTTACTTAAAGTGGCAAGTAGTATCTATACAAAATGAAGCACAAACCTTTCCAATTAGATCAGGGATGAAGCAAGAACCATCAGGATTTAATACTAGAATTATTATTTGTACCATAAATGCTAGCTATAGCAATAAGACAAAAAAGTTAATTGAAAGAATAAGAATAGGCAATGAGGAAACACATCACTTTTGTAGATAATAGGAATGTAAAATTTATTTTTAGTTTTAAAAGTGTGTCATTGGCACATTTTCCCCCAGAGAGCTCGTTGTTGAACATTTACCAGCATACCTATATATCTAGGTTAGACTCAGGGGGAAGGCCTTATGATTAATGAAGACTGGAAAGGCTTCTTGCAGAAAGTGAGACTTTAGCTGAAAATTGAAGGAAGCCAGGAAAGCTAGGGACAGCATTCCAGGTATGGAGGACTATCAGTGCAAGTACTCAGAGGGAAGCTGCAAGGATTAGCAAGAAATTCATTTTCATTGCATAGTGGAATATGTGGAGGAATGAGTAAAGGTAGTAAATGTTAGTAAAATTAGAAAAGGACTGGATTAGGAAAGGTTATGAAAGTCAACAGGATTTTAAAAACCTGATCTTGTAGATAACTGAGAGCCAATGGAGTTTATTCAACAGAGGAATGATATGGTCTGTGTGGACCTGGACAAGTCACTTAACCCTGTTTGCTTTGGTTTCTCCAGTATCTTTGCCAAGAAAACCTCAAATGGGATCATGAAGAGCTGGACAAACAACCAAACAACAACAAAATAGATCTGCACATTAAGATCATTTTGACAGCTGGAAGGAGTGGGAAGAAACTTGAGGAAAGGATACCAATCAGCAGGTTACTATGTTACTCTAAATGTAAGGAAATGAGAACTAACTCAAGGGTGGTGGCAGTGTGAGAGTGAGTGTGGGGGGCGGGGAGGGCATATACATGAAATAAGACAGAAACAAAAGCATAAATAAAAGGACTTGACCACTTATTGGATATGGAGGTGATGGTATTGGTTGCCTGTGCTTGGACCCCAGTTCCAAAATCACATCTCTCCCTAGCCTCAAAACACTGTCTCAGGCAGCTTCTCCGCAGCCCAAGGACAGTGTATGTCATATGGCAGGATAGTACACCCTAGCAAAACACTTATCTCTCTTCCTGATACAGAAGCCAGCTGTGTACGGGCTCATAAAGATATTTGCTACTCAATGGTCTATATGTATCCTGGATTCCTCATTATGTGTATCCTAGACTTAGACATATGTATACTTCCTTCATTTATCCTGTCTAGTAAGGCATTGATAGGGGGCAGCCGGGGCATTTCTCAGTTAGCCCTGACCATTGGTTGATTTAGTGAAGTTTCTGACCTAAAACCACACCTCTTCATAGCCCCCTTCCTTTGGGCTATTTCCCAGTGAACTCTAGGTAAAATGCCTATGTAGTAGATGCAAAAGTGCATGTTCCTTTAAGAACTGACCACTCCTTAACTACTCCCTAACCCCACCCTGAATCACCTAGTTAGCATATTTGGCATATGTTTTACTATAGTTTAACCTATATAAACTTTACCTGTATGCCTCTAAGACTGCAGATTCCCTAAGAACTCTTGCCCACTGAAAGGTGTAACAATAAATTTTTGCCACCTTGACTTAAAGAATGCTTGAGTCCGTGAATTCATTCCAGATGACCCTGTTAAGGAATTCCAATCTTGGGGTTTCTGGACTTCATCAAAACCCACCAGAGGGAGAGAGATAATGAGGAGCTGAACATGACATATGGGTTGCAATACAAGGTGGCTGGGAACATAGTGATATCCTCAACAGTAATGGGAAAGTTATGAAAAAGGGAAGAATTTGGGGGTGGGGAAGGATTAATCCAATTTTGGACATATTTAGTTTAAGATGTCTACAGGATATTTAGGGTTTTTTTTAAATGTTACATCTTTATTTTTGTATTCCTTGTTACTAGTACAGAACTCAGATCTTTAAAATAGGCATTCACAGAGTAGGGTTATTATTTTTGAAATAATCAAAGTCGAATGAAAGGTAAATCAATTATAATGTTTCAGCTGCTATTAAATACGATATTTTGCAAGCCAAATGTGACCGTCTCTTGATGAATTACTTCATTAAAGTCCACAAAATTCCAGAAATAATCACATCCATTTTTAGAGACATTCCTTTAAATTTGAGGGAAAGCAAACTTTTTGCTATTTCTAATTACGCCTGTATTATAAACTTATGACTATTGGCAGCCTTACAAGGAACACACATGAAATTCAAAGCACCAACCAAATATGAAATAAAGATGAATTTGAGGTGAAAGTTGAACAATGTAGTCCACAACTTCTTTACAGGATTTATCATTCCCAGTTACCATCACTTTCTTCTAGTTTGTTTGTACATGACAGCCTCAAGTTACCTAATACTATCTATACAAAATCATATCCAAAAAAAATATGACTGGAGGAAACAGACAAGATTTTTGAATGTTAGAAGAGAATGTAATTGATTTTACTTGATGGCTGCCAACATTAATAATATCCATAAGGAGGTTGTTGATTATAAACATATTATCCATGCTGTGCTGCCCAGGATCTTCCACACCACACCACTGATCAGATCTGTTGTCACTTGGCCAACCCCATCTGCCATCCCTTCCTTCAAAGTGTCTGTTATCTGGCAAGAAATTGCTTCTGTTTCTTTGATTACCTCTAGATCTACTATTCTACTTTTCAATAATTGGAGGGAATATGGTTCGATTAGCAAAGATCTCTTGAAAATTTAGAACTGCATCAGGTGTGTCACATCATTCTGAACATATAAAAGTGTAATCACTTACTTGATCCTTGAAAATTTGAAATATCATTTGTAGATATTTGAAAAATCTCAGTGGCTTATGGCTGCTATACAGTTTAGTTGCCTTATTTGGTGAAGAAATCTAAGTTCATGTCAGTTTTCGAGACCTCAACCTTGAGAGCCAAGATATTTAGTTTGAGATATCAATTAGACATTAGATAGTGGGATATGAGAGACTCAAGATCAGGAGAGAGCTTAAGGTGGGATGAGTGGATCTGAGAGTCATTTGTATAGAGATGATAATTAAATCCAGGAGAGGAGATGAGGTAAAACAGTATAGAAGTAGAAGAAAAAAGTTTATAGGAGTCTCTGGTTAATTTAATAAACTGTAGTAGGAGAACTGTTAATTGAATAATTAATAAGAGAATCAGACATTTACACTAACAGATGAGGAAATGTAGCTTACCCCTTTGATTGCCTTAGAATATTGGATGGGAATAGAATCAAGTAACAAGCTCCCCCTAGTCAACTGCTTCATTTCTTATCCTGGTTGCATTAATTTCCTGTGCAAAATTTTAAATTTCATGTATCAGCATTGTTTCCTCCATTTCAAAACAGTCATTGAACACTTTCATTTTGCCACCTTTTGGTGGGACCAGATACAAGTATAGGAAAGTGATTGGGAGAGGCAGGCAAAGAAGCCTACTGGTAGGCTGCTGGAGCTAGCTTCCCAAACTTTTTTTCCTTTTCAGAGTTTCTTCCCATCCTCTACTTCAGAATACATAAGTTTCCCCAAAAGTTTCATATTTTTCTTTTTTACATTAGTTGCTGAATGGCAAGAAGACCTACTACTGATAAGACATGGGTATTTGTAAGTTGAGGATTTCCTACATTTAGATATAACTGGGAAGGAGAGAGACTTGCAGTCAGAAATTTAATATCAAAAAAGAGCTGGAAAGACCATGGGATCCAACAGGATCTGAGAGTGCAGCTAGAAGACAAAAGAGCCTAAGACATGTAGGATGAAAATAAGAATACAGTACTGTCATAAAAACATGGAGGAAAGAATATCTAAGAGGAGACAGTAAACAAGAGTGCCAAATGAAACAAACAGGTCAAAAGGGAGATGAGGAATGATAAGACTAGATTTGCCAATTAAGAAACCATTGCTAACTTTGGAGAGAACAGTTTCACTTGACTGATGAGGTCAGGAGTCAGATTGCAAAGGACTGAGGAAAGAGCTTAGTAGAACTGATGTTAAATTTCATGAGTATAGTGAATTCCTTGGTAAGGAAAATCCCTGCACTCAGGTGGATCAGCAACTTCTCTGCAATTTATAGCCTTAGAAAATTGTCTAAAGTACTGAGAGGCAAAGTGACCTGCCCAGAATCATATGCAATCAGTCTAAATAGGGGGCAAGGCAGAAGAAATGCTGATATACTTAGAGAATCCTAAAGAATCAGGTAAAAAACTACTTGAAATAATAAACAACTTTAGCAAAGTTGCAGGATATAAAATAAACCCACATAAATCATCTGCATTTCTATATATGACCAATAGCAAGAGACAGAAAGAGAAATTCCATTTAAAGTTACTGTAGACATTTTAAATATTTGGGAGTCTACCTGCCAAAACAAACCCAGGAATTATAATGAACACAATTACAAAACATTTTTCACACAAATAAAGTCACATCTAAATAATTGGAAAAACATCAGTTTCTCATGGTAGATCGAGCTAATATAAAAAAATGACAATTCTCCCTAAATTAATTTACTTATTCAGTGCCATACCAATCAAACTACAAAAATTATTTTATAGAGCTAGAAAAAATAATAATAAAATCCATCTGGAAGAACAAAAGGTCCAGAAATCAAGGGAATTAATCAAAAGAAATGCTAGGGAAGGTGGCCTAGCCATATCAAATCTTAAATTGTATTATAAAGCAGCAATCATCAACCTACTTGGTACTGGGTAAGAGAGGGGCAGACCAGTGGGACAGTGTAGGTACATAAGACACAGTAGTCAATGATTATAGCAATCTACCATTCAAAAAACCCCAAAACCTCAGCTTCTAGGATAAGAACTCGCTATTTAACAAAAGCTCATGGGAAAACTGGAAAACAGTATGGAAGAAACTGGGCACAGACCAATTGTCTGAGAAAACACCAAAGTAAAATCCAAATGGGCACATGATTTAGATATAAAGGCTGATATTATAAACAAATTAGGGGAGCAAGGAATAGTTTACCTGTCAGATTTATGGACAATGGAGGAATTTATGACCAAACAAAAGATAGAATACATTATGAAATGCAAAATGGAAAATTTTGATTACATTAAATTGAAAAATTTTTGCACAAAGCCAATGCAACCAAGATTAGGAGGGAAGCAGAAAACTGGAAAAGAGTTTTTACAACTAGTGTCTCCGATAAAGACCTCATTTCTAAAATATATAGGGAACTGAGTCAAATTTACAAGAATATAAGTCAGTCACCAATTGATAAATGGTCAAAGGATGTGAACAGGCAGCTTTCAGAAAAAGAAATTAAAGCTATCTACAGTTACATGAAAAAATGCTCTACATCACTATTGATTAAAGAGTTGCAAATCAAAACAATTCTGAGATACCACATCACACCATTCAGATTGGGTAACATAACAAACAGGACGATAATAAATGTTGGAGAAGACATGAGAAAGTTGGAACACTAATTTATTTTTGGTGGAGCTGTGAGCTGATCCAACCATTCCAGAGAGCAATTTGGAACTATGCCCAAAGTCCTATAAAAATGTGCATACCCTTTGACCCAGCAATACCATTTCTAGGGCTGTATCCCAAAGAGATCATAAAAAAGGGAAAAAGACCGACATGTACAAAAATATTTAAATCAGCTCTCTTTGTGGTGGCCAAGAAATGGAAATTGAGGGGATACCCATCATTTGGGAAATGGCTGAACAAGTAATGGTATATAAGTATAATGGAATATTATTATGCTATAAAAAAAATGATGAACAGGCAGACTTCAGAAAAATCTGGAAAGATTGATGTGAACTGATGCTGTGTGAGGGAAACAGAATCAGGAAAATAGTGTACACAGTAACAGCCACAGTGTGCAATGACTGATTTTGATAGACTTAACACTTCTCCACAATGCAAAGACCTAAAACAATTCCAAAGGACTCATGATAGAAAATGTCATCCAAATCCAGAGAAAGAATTATGGTGTCTCAATGCAGAGCAAAGCAGACTATTTTCTTTTTCTTTTATTTTTTTCCTTTCTCATGATTTCTCCCGTACATTATAATTCTTCTATTCAACATGACTAATGTGAAAATATGTTTAATAGGAATGCATATGCTGAGCCTATATCAGATTTCAGGCTGTCTTGGGGAAGAAGGGAGTAGGGAGGGGGAGAAAATTAAAACTTATGGAAGAGAATGTTAAAAACTAAAAATAAATAAATTAACTAAAATAAATAAGAGGCAAGGCTTTAACCCAGATCTTTAACTTTGATATTGGCTCTCTATCCATGATGCCTTTCCTTAGCTTGTGATATTCACCATTAATATGCCATCTGATGTGTAAATATTATGTGTTGAAAGCTTCTAAAACTTTTCCCACTACTGCATTTGATTGATCTACATCTCTTTTCTCCTTTTCTTTGAACCAGGTAGTATCTCTGACTTTGCTAAATTAAGTACAGTATGTGTGTATATATACACACATATATATATACACATGCATCTATTTATACATCCATACATATATTATGTATGTGTATATGTTTGTTTGTATATAAAATTATTGGGGGAAGCCTCCGCATGTAATATAGAGATATAAATGTAATGAAATGGCAGCATAGAAGTTTTAAGTAGGATGACAATGAATAAGAATGTTGAGGGGAGTCCCTCACTCTGAGTATCCTTACCAGCAAACTTCAGAAAGGGGAAGGGGGTGGAGAAACCAGTATTTATGTACTGACAAAAAAATCTAAAATGACATTCAAATGGCACACACAGAAGGCAATCTCTTCACTAATAAAGCTTGTTCTCATCTTCACCAAAGTGCTTATTTTCTCTAATGTAGGGGAATATTTAGAATCTTTTGTCTCCTGACAAGGCTGGATGAACTGCCTCCAATGAGACATAAGTCACTAAAAACCCTTGGGAATTGTATTTCTTCTAAGTCAAGAAGAGAAGCCTCATTGTGAGAGCAGGACTAGAGGAAAGAACTTTTAATATAAGAGAGGTTTTACAAAGCCCTCTGGAGAGAGGCCGAAAAAAGAGTTAGAGAGATAAACAATGGAAATAGCAGCAGCAGAGGGATAACTCTTCTTAGGAGACTTGGAAGTGTCATAGGATCTGGAGCTTTTTTGTCATAATAAAAAAATCTAACAGAGAGAGAACTTCTTGGAGACAATGGTGAATCTACTCCACTTTGTTATAGCCTGAAGTAATGGGTGATAAGGTTAATTACTAAGCATTGTTATGATATTTAAATATTTTGGCTACTTGTTATTTTTTTTTGTAACAATAGTCTAATAAAGATGACAATTTTAGTGGCATTCTGAGTTTGTGTTTTGTTAAAGAAAGTATGAGGGGGGAAGGAAACCTGGTGGGTATTGCTGTTCAGTCATTTTTCAGTCATGTATGACTCTTCATGACCCCTTATGGGGTTTTCTTGGCAAAGATTCTAGAGTGGTCTGCCATTTCCTTCTCCAGTTCATTTTACAGATGAGAAATATGGTGGATATATAAGTGTTCTAAATTCAATTCATTGGGAGATCATTTAGACTTGGAAATTGACAGATTGCCTGGATGATCAAAGCATCTTATGAATTATCTTTACAATTTGCATTTTAAGATTTTTTTTTGGTTTTAGTTTTTTGAAGCTTTGCATAAAAGAGAAGTCATATGAAACTGGGACCTCCACCAAAGCTAATCTCCTTATCTGCAAGCAGGTTTGTCTCTGTGTTGAAAGTCTTTGTTGGTTTTTTGTTGCTGTTGTTTTGAGGGAATTGTTTTGCTTTTTTCCTTCCACTAACTTGAAAGGAGGAAAAACCTCAAGAAAATGTCACACCCTGAACCACCTTCAGAGACCTCTTTTATGCAATGCTCTTATTTATATCCTCTCCAGTAAATTAACTACAACCTGACTAAGAAATATGATCAAAGAATGACCCAGAGATTTGGGATCTCCATGGAATAGAATTTATTATTCTGTGTTTTCCCACAGGCTTTTCCCTAGAGGTTGGATACTTCTACTTTTCCCAGACTATGCCAAGCAGTCAGTATTTTTAATATAAAGGAGAGTAGGCAAAGGATATCCTGAGGCCAGGACCTGGCACTTCTGACCAGGAACAGGAAACATCCATTCCTCTTAAAAGAAGTTTGGGGGAGGAACTTTGAAAGAGAAAGTTAGGAGAGTAACATCTTTCCACACCTTGGGAGAAAGGGAGGAAAAGAGGGGAGGGAAGGGAAAGGAAATGAATAACAGGGGAGGAGAAGGAAGGGGGAGAAAGGGAAAAGAGAGGAGGGTAAGAGAGAGGAATATAAGAGAATGAAAGGGATGGGAAGGGAGAGGAAAGAGAATGGAAGAGAAATGGAAAGTTCGGGAAGGAAGTTCATGATTTGTTTCTTAATGCAGAGTGGTGATCTGGAGCAGAATAGGGAACATCAAAACCACAGCACAGATGATGACACCCCCAAGTCAGTCATAGATTTCTTCTGATGTGAAGTGCTGATGACAACCAGCAACAGCTCCAGGAACATCAGGACCATAGCACATACACTTCTGGCAGTTAATAATTTCCCCTCAAATATCAGGAGATGATACAAAATCTAAGCCTCCTTGGACCTCTGTGGAAGGACTGTCCCATCCTTTAATAGGTCCTAAATGAGGACTCTCCCTCACCTCCATGATATGGGAAATATAATACTACATATTCCATCTTTTGTCCTCTTTGCTAAGATCTGCTGAATGTAAAATGGAATCACAGAGTTCTTTTGACTTGCGCTTTTCTTATTAGTAGTGAACTGAAATGGTCTTTTTTTCATTTTTGTAAATTAACATTTTTTAATTTTAGTTTACAACACTCAGTTCCACATGATTTTGAGTTCCAGATTTTCTTCCCCCCCCCTTCTTCCCTCCCCAAGGCAGTATGGATTCTGATATATCATCTACATATAACTTTGCATTAAACTTATTTACACAATAGTCAAGTTGTAAAGAATTAGGACCAATGGAATGAATCATGATAAAGAAGAAACAAAACCAAAAAAAAAAAAAAAAGAGAGGGGAAAAAATGGGAAAAAAAGGAGAGCAAATAGTTTGCCTCAATCTCCATTCAGATTCCATAATTCTTTCTCTGCATGTAGATAGCTCTCTACATCAAGAGTACTTTGGAATTGTCTTTGAACCTTGTATTCCTGAGAAGAGTGAAGTCTATGACAGTTAGTCATCACAGAATCAATATATCTGTGGTTGTGTATAATATTCTCCTAGTTCTGCTCCTCTCACTCAGCATTACATTGTGTAGGTTTTTGGTCTTTTATATGGTAGCAAATAGCTTGGAATTCTTTTGAGAATTATTTGTTCATTTCATTTGTGCACTTATATAACTAGCAATTTCTATTGCTAAATACAATGCACTTTATTCTATTTAGTTTTTTTCATCCTAAATTTAACAAACACCAAGAAAAAATGCTAGCATTTCCATAATTAAAGGAAAACACAAAAGATAACCATACAAAACTATGATTCTATTCCATTTTTAGAGTATATAATTATTTTCAAATGTGAACAGATTGAGCCACCAATGAAAGAAAGTGATATATTGGATAAGAAAACAATCCCACAAACTATTGCTTATAGGAAACATACTCAGAAGCAAAAAAACATAACCCATTATAAAAACAAGGGATTAGAATAAAATTTACTATAAACAGAAAAAAAGGAATCAACTTGCATAATAAAAGTTTGAATAAACACAGATAAAAAGGAAATTATATCATACTAAAAGGAACTATACATAACAACAATATTAAGCATATAAACTTCAAATGGTATAGTCTACTATATCACATAAATTCATAAAGTGAAAATAAACTAAATTGAAAAAAGTAGGTAGCAACACAATCCCTGCAAAAGACTTTAATATTCCTCTCAAAGAATTGGAAAAAAGACGACAGAAACAAAAACAAATGGGAAAATATAAAAACAAATGGTTCAATGGTAATCAGTTCAGAAAGTATGAACAAAAATCACAGATCTAAATCTCCTTATTGATAAAGTATAACTAAGGAGTAGTTAAAAGAATCAATCACTGAAAAAATTAATAACTTTGTGAACAATAATAATAATGAAGAGATAACAAACTAAAATTTCTGGAAGGCAACTAAACAAAGACTGGGGGAAATCCCTAAAAACATACTGTAGGTGTGGAATTGAAACTTCCCTATCCCATTTTAGTCTTAATACATACCTTAACTAGGCCAGAAAATAAATTGATAAATCAATTACTTTTAGGGTCTAGCCCAAACTCTAGGAAGCCTTCAAACTATACTAAAGACCAAGAAATACCCTACCCTATTTTACCCTTTTTAAATGCCTTTACTAGGTTAGAACATAACTCAACAATTAATCACGTGCTTTAGCCTAAGTGATAAGTGATCATCAGACCACAATGAAGAAAAAGAATTATGTTCAGATAAGCTGAGGACAACTGACCATGTCCCCCCCCCCAAAATTTATACTTTATTAAGTTGAAAATAATTGATTTCCAAAAACTAGAAGGAAAATGGTATTGTAGCTAAACTACTTGAGAAAAACCACAAAGTGGGGAGAGAATTTGGCTTCAGTCTTAGCTTCAGTCTCCTTGCCTCTGCCTCATTTGTCTAATGGAGGATATTGAAAGCTTTGAAGAATATGAAAGATGTTGGACTTGTTATCTTCCTTTCAGTAACTTAGTGGTAGCCTGGGATCAACTGAAAGCAATGTCTGCATTAGAAACTTGGGATAGACTTGGCACAAATTCATCTTTCCACAAGGAGTTCAGGAAAGAAACTTCATTATGGCCAAAGGGAACTTATTGAGCACTGCCAAAATGGCAGAAAAGGACTTCCAGTATCTAGATTATACATGTGTCTCAGCCTACTTTTCACAGTCTTTTGAGGTGATGTTTTAAACCAACTGTTATTATTTGTACATCTTTAACAAATATCCCTTTTCAAGAAGCTTCTTGAGGTTGGCAGATAAAGTGATTATCAACTGATAACTTTGGGAAAAGGGAGAACAATTCTAGGCCTTAAAGCCAAAGGCATTAAAGATCACTCCTGGCACCTGAGGGATATCCACAGAATCTGAAGGAGAAATGTAGTCAAACTATGGGAGCTGACTCATCAGCTATGAGTAAGAGTTAGAATAAGGATACCCCTGAATCCACATGGGGAAAAAAAGACATTAGCAATTTTTTTAAAAGATAATAGTAATGAGAACTAAATATACATTTAAAAAATTGAAAATTAACATGTGAAGAAACTCAAGATAAACACAAAACAGAGAATCTTGAAGAATGGTGAAGAACAAAAAAGAACACAGAACTAATAAAACTAAAAGCCTGTTATTTGAAAAGACTAACAAAATCAACTTTTAGCTAACCTGATTAAAAAGGGTGGAAAATTACATCAACAAAACAAAAAAGAGCAAGGAAAAATCACAAAAAATTAGAATAAGAGGAATATTCAGAATTATGTTTCTAAACTATGCACAGTTGTCTGTCAACAAAAATGGGAACACAAAGGAAATAGAAAATTGCCCTCACATATATGCGTGTGCATATATATACATACATATAATCAAACTAACAGAGCAGTCTCAGAAAAAAGAAACAGAAAGAGCTACAGTAAAGGAATTATGAAAGAGAGTGGGGGAAACCTCCTGGTCCTAGTAGAGTTACATGCTATCAGACTTTTAAGGAACAAACATCTCTACCAAAGGAATTCTTACAGACTGAGAAATGATATGATTAATGGATATTGATTCAAAAATTTTAACTAATACTAATCCTTTCATACAGAGGAAAGAAAATTATCCGAGAAATCATACATGTTGGATTTTTACCAAGGATACAATGTTGGTTTAACAGTAAGGGGTAAAAATAATCATATTAAAAAGAAAAACATCTAAAATCACAAGATCACCTTAATATATGCAAGACAAAAGGACAAAGTAAATCACTTAATGATGGAGAAAAATTTACAAAGTAGGAATATAGAGGTATGTTTTTTACTATTATAAAAGGTATCTATCTAAAATGAAAAGCAAGTATCTTTTGCAGTGGGGATACATTAAAAGCTTTGCTCTTCTCAGCAATACAAGGTGCAAAGACAACTCCAAAGAACCCATGATGGAGAATGCTATCTATATCCAGAGAAAGAACTATGGAGTCTGAATGCAGATTGAGGCACACTGTATGCTCACATTTTTTCCCTTTGGTTTTTTTTTTCTCTTTTATTTTTGTTTTGGGCTTTTTTTTGGTTCTGTTTCTTCTTTCTCATGATTCATTCCATTGGATATAATTCTTCTTTACAACTTGACTATTGTGTAATAAGTTCAATGCGAAGTTATATGTAGAAGATATATCAGATTCCATGATGTCTTAGGGGGAGGGGAGGGGAGAAAGAAAACCTGGAATTCAAAATTATGTAGAACCAAGTGTTGTAAACTAAAAATAAAAAATCTCAAAAAAAGCTTTTTCAACAAATGCAGGAACAAAGCAAACATACTCCCTCTTTCCATTATTTGAGATAGTTCTAGAAATGCTAGCAATAGCAATAAGACAAGGGAAAGAAATTAGAGGCACAAAAATAATCAAATAGGGAACAAGTTTATCCCCATTTGATGAGAATATGATGGTTTTTCTCAGAAAATCCTAGGAAGTCAGATGATTAGACAATCGTTTTGGCAAAGTTACAGGAAGAAAAATAATTCCAGCAAAATTTCCATTTAACAATAATTAATGATGATGATGATATCTCAGATGCAATAACAGAAAGCTAAAAAATAACTACAAAACACATAAAATATTTGGAAGTGAGTGTACCAAGGCACATTCAATATGGTATAGATTCTACAGTGTGTCCCTAATGTCCAGACACATAGGAAATCTCATTAACATCTCATTAACCATTTCATCAAAGACTCTGTGGTGTTCAGTGACTTCTTTTTCTAGGGTATGCTAAAGGAGGTGTACTCAATGAAAATCACAGATGCAAGACACTTGACTGAATGCATAGAGAATGTGCTAAAATCGATGGCAATGTGAAGTTGTTGCATCAAGTTCACATGAATCTTGCAAAGCGCATCAATCTTTGCATCACGAATGATGGAAATTACATTGAAGATGTTATTTGTTAATATTCCAACTAAATAATGTGTTATTGAAAATTTCATTTCTTGAAAATATGCATTTTGCCTATGTGTCCAGACTTTAGGAACACCCTGTATTTCAAGATGGTCTTTAATGAAATAAAAAACAACATAAATAGCTAAAGAAATATTCAAGTGCTCATAGTTGGGCTGTGCCAATATAATAAAAATGACAATACTATCAAAGCCAATTTATAGATTTAATGCTATGCCAGCCAAACTACCAAAAGGAAGGTTTACCAATCTGTATGAAATAATAGCAAATTAGCATTTTACACCTCCAAGTATATCATAAAGCAGCAATTATCAAAAACATTTCATACTAATTTTAAAAACCAGAAGAATTATACAAATGCAGCATACTAAACTGGAGAATCACAAACATATAACAACAATTTTTGATAAACATGAATATACAAATTACTTAGAAAAGAATTCCCCATTTGATAAGAACTGCTGCAAAAACTTGAAAAAAAGTTTGGTAGAAATTTGCCTTAAACACCTTCTTACATCATGATATTAAAGATTGGTTCATAGAAAATTTATAAGAGAAACAGATTATATACTTTTGTAGCTATTGGTAGGGTATGAATTCTTATCCAAACAAGGGATACATATAATTACAAAATATGAAATGGATAATTTTGATTATAAGAAATTGAAAAGCCAGTGCATAAACAAAGTTAATACATCTGATCTTCAGTTGGAATTACCAACTGTTTATTGGGCATCTCAAACTGAATATCCTTTAGATATCTCAAATTCACTATGTCCCAAACACAGCTCTTTATCCTGTTTCTCTCAACCTTTCTTTCAAATATCCTCCCAATGACTCAGTCTCAAAACCTCACAACCAAGTCAATCTTGGCTCCTCATTTAATACTCATCCTTCATAAACAATCCATATCCAAATCTTCCTATTTCTACCTTCGTGAGATTTACCTTAAAAGGCTTTTTCTCTCTACTCACACAACAACCATTATGGTGCTGGTCCTTATCATTCCATACCTGGACAACTGCAATATCCTGTTGGCTGGTCTCCTTGCCTCAAGTCTCTCCCCATTTCAGAATCCACAATCCAATGCAGAAAGGCAGAAATATTAAATGTATTTATTTCAGATCATAATTCAATAAATATATATATTCAACAAAGGGCCATGAAAAATGTATTTAAAATTAATTAGAAACTAAATTATCTAATCCTAAAAAATGAGTAGGTCAAGCAACAAATCATAGAAAAAGCCAATAATTTAAACAAAGAGAATAACAATAATGAGACAACATATCAGAATTTATGGGATGTTGCCAAAGCAGTAGAGGAAATTTTCTATCTCTAAATGCTTACATCAACCAAATAGAGAAAGAGCAGATCAATTAATTGGGCATTCAACTTAAAAAAGGTAGAAAAAGAACAAATGAAAAATCTCCAATTGAACACCAAATTAGAAATTCTGAAAATCAAAGGATAGATTAATAAAATTGAAAGTAAGAAAACTATTAAACAAATAAAACTATGAGCTGGCTTTATGAAAAAAAAAAAACAAAATAGATAAACTTTTGGTTAATTTGATTTAAGAAAAGAAAGGAGAAAATCAAATTGCTAGTATCAAAAATGAAGAGGGTGTATTCACCACCACTAAAGAGAAAATTAAAGCAATAATTAGGAATTATTTTAACCAAGTATATGCCAATAAATCTGACAAGCTAAGTGAAATGGGTAAATATTTACAAAAATATAAATTGCTCAGATAGAAAGAAGAGGAAATGAAATACTTAACCCCATTTTGGAAAAAGAAATTGAACAAGTTATCAATGAACTCCCTAAGAAAAAATCTCCAGGGCGAGATGGATTTGCAAGTGAAATCTACTAAACATTTAAAGGAAAATTAATTCCAATACTATATAAACTATATGGAAAAATAGGTGAAGAAGGAATTCAGCCAAATTCCTTTTATGACACAAATATGGTACGGATACCTAAGCCAGGAAGAGCTGAGACAGAAAGAAAATTATAGAACAATTTCCCTAATGAATATTGATGCAAAAATTTTAAATAAAATATTACCAAAGAGATTATAGCAACTCATCCCCAGGATAATACACTCTGACCGGGTGGTATTTATGCTAGGAATGTAGGGTTGACTCAGTATTAGGAAAACTCAGCACAATTGACCATATCAATAGCAAAACCTACAGAAATCATATAAATTATCTCAACAAATGCAGCAAAAGACTTTGACAAAATACAATGCCCATTCCTATTGAAAACCACTGTAGAGCATATGAATAAATGGAGCTTACCTTAAAATGACAAGTAATATTTATCTGAAAACATCATCAAGCATTATTTGTAATAGGGATAAGCTAGATATCTTCTGAATGCAATCAGGGATAAAGCAAAGATACCCGTTATGACTTCTATTACTCAATATTGTACTAGAAATGTTATTTATAGCAATGAAAAAAGAAAAAGAAATTGAAGGAATTAGAATAGGTACTGAGGAAAGAAAACTATCTCTCTTTGTAGATGATATGATGATATACTTAGAGAATCCTAGAGAATCAACTGAAAAACTACATGAAATAATTAACAATTTTAGCAAAGTTGCAGGATACAAAATATATGTTAAAAATCATCAATATTTCTACATATTACAAAGCCCAGCAGCAAGGGATAGAACTAGAAATTTCATCTAACGTAACTGTAGACATAAAGAGACAACACAGACTTCCAGGAACCAAGAAGGTAAAGTAAGCAGTAAATCACTTTAGCTTTCCCATATTCGCTTTCAAACAACAATAAAATAGCACACCAGGACAAATGCTAGAACATCAGAGAGAGTGGAAAGGGGGGAAGGAACACTCTTTTAGCCTGGGAGACTTGAAAGATCAGCAATAAAGGTTTATCTCACTTGGGTAAAAGGGGAGCCCATTCCAGGATAGGAAGCATCCCAGCAAAATAACAGTGAGATCCAACTCAGCAAAGATCCTAAGATCTTAAGATCTCCTAAAGGAGATCCTAAGCCCTACTGTGGTGGACTAGGAAAATGGAAACACCAGGACCCCCCACATGGCTTAGCATAGCCAGGAGAACCAGCAGACTCCAGCTCCAAGAAGCACCACATGCTTCAAAGTAGCCCCAGGAAAATAGACATCCTCCAGCCACTGGACCTCCTTGTGCTTCAGCATCAGCCCAGGGCAAAGAGGCATCCTCCAGGGTAGACCTCTACATGACTCAGTGTAGCACCAGGGAAACACTGAAAAACTCCACATGGCTTCAACACATGCCAAACACCACGAATAGGACCCTAACTGAGCACCAGGTAAGCTGCCAGACACCTACAGCCTCCAGGAGAGTCAGTAATCCCCCCATGGCCCTGCCTCAAAACGGGACCAGACACAAAGGTCCAGCATGAGACTCAGGGGAACATCATTGCTGTACCAGGTGTGCAGCCATTTGAACAAGAAGTGTGAGACAGTGTCCCTTACACCATGGGTGCAGAATTCAAATTTAGGAGAAAGGAAAAAGGAAAAGAAGAAGGCGGGATGAGCAAAAAATATCTGACCATAGAAAGTTATTATGGTGACAGGAAAGACCTGTCACACTCAGAAGAGAACAGTGTCAAAACGCTTATGGGCAAAACCCCAAAGAAAAACAAAAAGTGGTCTCAAGCCCAGAAATATCTCATGGAAGATCTCAAAAAGAAGCTTAAAAATCACATAAGAGAGGTAGAAGAAAAATTGTAAAAAGAAATGAGAGAAGCACGAGAATTATGAAAATAAAGAGTCAACAGCTTGGAAAACTGCTTAAAAGGAAGAATTGGCCAAATGGAAAAGGAGATTACACTGAAGAAAATAACTCCTAAATACAATCAGTCAAGTGGAACAGAAAATACAAAAGCTACTTGAGGAAAAAAAAAACACTTTGTGAGAATTGGGCATGTGGAAGCTAATGACACTATGAGACATCTTAAATAAATCAAACAAATTCAAAAGAATGAAAAACAATGGGAAAAGAATAGAACTGGAAAATAGATACAGAAGAGACAATATCAGAGTCCATAATCCAAAGGAGGACCCAGACAGCACCTTTCAAGAAATTATCAAGGAAAACTGTCCTGATGTCCTGGAACCAGAGGGCAAAATAGGCATTGAAAGAATCCACAGACCTAACCAAGATTAGGAACAAAGTAGAAAACTGGGAACGAATTTTCACAACCAATGTCTCTGATAAAGGCTTCATTTCTTTTTTTAGCAGGGGGGAAGGCAGGGCAATTGGGGTTAAGTGACTTACCCCAGGTCACACAGCCAGTAATTATGTCAAATGTCTGAGGTCGGATTTGAACTCAGGTCCTCCTGACTCCAGAGCTGGTGCTCTACTCACTGTGCCACCCAGCTGCCCAAAAGCCTCATTTCTTTTTTTTTAATAAATTTTATTTAAAATATTTAGTTTTCAGGATTGATTTTCACTGGAGTTTGAAGTACAAATTTTTCTCCCCATTTCTCCCCCCACTCCAAGATGGTGTATATTCTGGTTACCTTGTTCCCCAGTCTGCCCTCTCATCTGTCACCCAACTACCCTCCTATCCCCTTTTCCCTTCCTTTCTTGTAGGGTAAGATAAATTTCTATGCCTCATTGCCTGTGTATCTTATTTTCTTGTTGCTTGCAAAAACTTTTTTATTTTTGTTTTTGAACATCTATTTTTTTAAAACTTTGAGTTCCA
>CM053623.1:170932018-170985416 GCA_028646595.1 Phalanger gymnotis
GGAGTGGGGGGGGAGGAAATGGGGAGAAAATTTGTAATTCAAACGCCTGTGAAAATCAATGCTGAAAACCAAACATGTCAAAAATAAATTTTAAAAAAAAATAAAAATAAAAATAAAATAAAAAAACTGCTGGGGAAATTGGAAAATAGCATGGCAAAAACTGGGCATAGACCCATATCTCACAGCATATACCAAAATAAAGTCAAAATAGGTACATGATTTAGGAATAAAGGCTTATACTATAAGCAATTTAGGAAGGAAGGCATAATTTACCTGTCAGATTTATGGGAAAGGGAAGAATTCATGACCCAGCAAGAGAAAGACAGCATTATAAAATGCAAAATGGATAATTTTGATTACACTAAACTGAAAAGTTTCTGTATAAACAATAACAATGCAACAAAGATTAGGAGGGAAGCAGAAAATTGGGAGAAAATCTTTACAATCAATGTCTCTGATAAAGGCCTCATCTCTAAAATACACAGAGAACTGAGGCAAATATATAGGAATAAAAGTCATTCTCCGATTGAGAAATGGTCAAAGAATAAGAACAGGCAGTTTTCACAGAAAGAAATTAAAGGTATCTATAGGCATATAAAAAAATGCTTTAAATCACTATTGATTAGAGAAACATAAATCAAAACAACTCTTAGGTACCACATATCTCCTGTCAGATTGGTTCATGTGACAAAACAGGAAAATAATAAATGCTGGAGAGGATCTGGGAAAATTGGAACTTTAATACATTGTTGGTGGAATTGTGAACAATCCCAGCCATTCTAGAGAGCAATTTGGAAGTATGCCCAAAGGGCTATAAAAATGTACATACCCTTTGACCCATAAATACCACTGCTAGGGTTATATCCCAAAGAGATCACACAAGTGGCAAATGGATTAGTATGTACAAAAATATTTATAGCAGCTCTTTTTGTGGTGGCAAAGAGTTGGAAATAAAAGGGGTGCCCATCAATTGGAGAATGGCTGAACAAGTTGTGGTATATAAATATATTGGAATACTATTGTGCTATGAGAAATGGGGAAGATATGGACTTCATAATAACCTGGAAAGACCTACATGATGTGATGCTGAGTGAGAGGAGCAGAACCAGGAGAACTAAGTATTGTAAACTAAAAATAAAAAATGTAATTAAAAAAAGAACCACGCAAATAGAAACTAGTGACTCTATGAGGATCAAGAATCAGTGAAACAAAAATTAAAGAATGACAAAATAGAACAAAATATAAAATACCTCATTAGAAAAACAACTGACATGGAAAATAGATGGAGGAGAGACAATTAAAGAAGTATTTATCTACCAGAAGACCACGTTAAAAAAAAAAAAAAGAGCCTGGATAGCATGTTCCAAGAAATCAAGGAAAACTTCCCCAAGGTCCTAGAACCACAGGGTAAAAGAGTCATTGAAAGAATCCACCAAACTCCTCCTCAAAGAGATCCTAAATTGAAAATGCCAAGGAATACTGTATCAAATTCCAGACTTATAAAGGTAAGGAGAAAATATGTCAAGCAGCTCAAGTGAAACAATTCAAATATCATGGAACTATAGTCAAGATCACACAGGACCCTGCAGCTTCTACATTAAAAGAACGGAGACCGTGGAATATGATATTCCTTAAGGCAATGGAGCTTGGATTACAATCAAGAATCGACCACCCAGAAAAATTGAGCATAATCTCTCAGGACAGAACATGGACATTTAACAAAATAGGGGACTTCCAGACTTTCCTAATGAAAAGACCAGAGTTCAATGGAAAATTTGATCTTCAAATACAAGATTCAAGAGAAGCATAGGAACAGGAAACAAAAAATAAAAATGTTATTCAATAAGGGCAAACCATTTACATCACTACATTGGAAGATGACACTTGTAAATCTTGAGAATTGAATCTTTATTATGACACTTAAAAGGGATATACATAGGGAGAGGGTTTGGCTAAAAATTAATAGATGCGATGATAAAAAGCTTAAGGAGTGAAAAGGAATTATAATGGGAGAGGAAGAAAGGAGGAGATAGAAAAGGGCAAATTGTATCACATGAAGAGGCAAAAAACATATTACAGTGGGGGGAAAGAAAGGAGGGAGATGAGCATTGACTGAAATTTACTCTCAACAGATTTGGCACAAAGAAGGAATGACATACTCAGTTACAGAAATCTAACTTGCCCTAAAGGCAACAGGAGAGAAAAGGGAAGGAAAAGGGAGGGAAAGAAAAGAGATAAAAGGAAGGAAGATTGAGGGAGGTGGTGGTCAAAAGCAAAACTCTTTTGGGAGGGAAAGGAAGAAGGGAGAAGTAAAAGCATAAATGGGGGTGGGGGAATAGGATGGAAAGAAAGACACAGATAGTAATCATAAATGCGAATATGAATGGGATGAACTCTCCCATAAAGGGGAAGCAGATAGCAGAAAGGATTAAAAACCATAATCTTGCAATATGTACTTTACAAGAAACACATTTGAAACAGGGGGATACACACAGGGTAAAGATAAATGGCTGGAGTAGAATATATTATGTGTCAGCTGAAGTAAAAAAAAACAGGGGTAGCAATCCTAATCTCAGACAAAGCAGAAGTAAAAATAGATCTAATTAAAAGATAAGGAAGGAAACTACATCCTGTTAAAAAGGTACCATAGACAATGAAATGATATAATTATTAAAAATATATGCACCAAGTGGTATAGCATCCAAATACTTGGAAGAAAAGTAAAGAGAGTTACAGGGAGAAAGAGAAAGCAAAACTATACTAGTGGGGGACCTCAAACTCCTCCTCTCTGAACTCGATAAATATAACCTCAAAATAAACAATAAAGAAGTTAAAGAGGTGATTTTAGAAAGACAGAGATGGTAGACCTCTGGGGAAAATTGAATTAGAATACAAAGGAATATACCACCTTCTCAGTGATTGTAAAAACAATGTGGCTTTCAGCTGATGCTGAAGTGTAAGACCCAACAAGACCATCAACAAGAGCTGCCAGCACAGGTTCTTTGATCTGCTTTACTAAGGAAAGCAACCTTAAGGGGTTAACAATCTCACTTTAATCAAACACACATATATCATCACTTAGTTCAGGAGGAAAAGCCAGCACCCAGAACTTCAGAGCAAATCCAAATGGAAATTACAAACAGAAAATATCAACAGATCAAATAACAAAATTCAATAGACCAGCTTTGTGAATCAAGACATCACGTACATAGTTACCAAAAAGCACCAACATCTGCATTTTCTTCAAAGCTGGGGGACTCCAGTGGCTACCCAGAATGTCCACAGCAACACTAATCCAGTGAGTGAGAGCCCCAAACAAAATGCTAACCTCTAAGTTTATATACCCTTCCTAGGGCCTGAAGGCTTCATATGTAATCAGCAAAAGGATGTAGGCCTGGGGCTTTGAACCTAGTAAGACTTAATCGAAGGCACTTGATTACTTTAGCATTCTGGAAAAGAGAAAACAGTAAAAAAAAAAAATCCTACCTTAATTAATATTACAGTGGTACATGGCACATATACAAAAAATGACCATGTAGTTGGGCATAAAAACCTCATAATCCAATGCACAAAGACAGAAACATTAAATACATCCTTTTCAGATCATGATATAATAAAAATTATATGTAATAAAAGGCCATGGAAAGATAGACAAAAATCAATTGGAAACTAAATAATCTACTCTTAGAGAATGAGTGGGTCAAACAACAAATAATAAATACAATCAGCGACTTCATCCAAGAGAATGACAATAATGAGACAACATACCAAAACTTATGGGATGCAGTGAAAGGGGTCTTAGGGGAAGTTTAATATCTCTGAAGGCATACATGAATAAAATAGAGAAAATGAAGATCAATGAATTGGGCATGCAGTTGAAAAACCTAGAAAAAGAACAAATTAGAAATCCTCAATTAAATAACAAATTATAAATACTGAAAACCAAAGGAGAGATTAATAAAATTGAAATTAAGAAAATTATTGAACTAATAAATAAAACTAAAAGTTGGTTTTATGAAAAAACACTAAAATGGATAAACCTTTGGTCAATTTGATTAAAAAAGAAAGAAAACCAAATAAGCAGTATCAAAAATAAAAATGGTGAATTCAACACCAAGGAATAGGAAATTAAAACAATATTTAGAAACTATTTTGCCCAGCTATATGCCCATAAATTTGACAATCTTAGTGAAATGGATGAATATTTCCAAAAATATAAGTGGCCCAGATTAACAGAAGAGGAAGTAAAATACTTAAATAACACCTTCTCAGAAAAAGAAATTGAACAAGCCATCAATGAACTCCCCAGGAAAAAATCTCCAGGGCCAGATGGATTTACAAGCAAATTTTATCACACGTTCAAAGAATAATTAATTCTAATACTATATATACTGTTTTGGAAAATAAGTGAAGAAGTCCTCCTAAATTCTTTTATGACACAAACATGGAAAAGGCAAAACAGAGAAAGAAAATTATAGACCAGTTTCTCCAATGAATATAGAAGCAAAAGTTTTAAATAAAATATTAACAAAAAGATTATGCAACTTATCATGAGAATAATACACTTTGATCAGATAGGATTTATAACAAGAATGCAGGGTGGTTAAATATTAGGAAAACTATCAGTATAATTGACCACATCAACAATAAAACTAACAGAAACCACATGATTATCTCCAGAGATGCAGAAAAAGCTTTTGAGAAAATACAACACACATTCCTATTAAAAACACTAGAGAGCATAGGAATAAGTGGAGCCTTCCTTGTAATAATAAGTAGCATCTAGGTAAAACCATCAGCAAGCATTATATGTAAGGGGATAAGCTAGAAGCATTTCCAATAAGATCAGGGGTAAAACAAGGATGTCCATAATTACCACTATTATTCAGTATGGTACTAGAAAAAGAAACTGAAGGAATTAGAATAGGCAAAGAAGAAGCTAAGTTATCATTTTTGCCAGGTGATATGATGATACACTTAGAGAATCTTAGAGAATCAAGTAAAAAGTTACTTGCTTTTAATAAACACCTTTAGCAAAGTTGCAGGATATAAAATAAACCCATGTAAATCATCACCATTTTGATATATTACTAACAAAACCTAACAGCAAGAGATAGAAAGATAAATTCCATTTAAAGTGACTGTAGACATCATAAAATATGGGGGAGTCGATCTGCCAAAACAAACCCAGGAACTATATGAACACAATTGCAAAACACTTTTCATAAAAATAAAGTCAGATCTAAATAAATGGAAAAATGTAATCCATTCCTGGGTAGGCCTAGCAAATGTAATAAAAATGACAATTCTACCTTAATTTACTTATTCACTGACATATTAATCAAACTACTAAAAAATATTTTATACAGCTAGAAAAAATAATAACAAAATTCATCTGGAAGAACAAAAGATCCAGAATGTCAAGGGAATTAATGAAAAGAAATGCTGGAAAATTTGACCTAACCATGCCAGTGCTTAGATTATATTATAAAACAGCTATCATCAAAACTACTTGGTACTGGCTGAGAAATAGAGGGGTAGATCAGTGAAATAGTTTATGTACACAAGACATAGTGGTCACTGACTATAGTAATCTACTATTTGATAAACCCAAAGACCACAGCTTGTGGGATAAGATCTCACTATTTTACAAAAATTGCTAGTAAAACTGGAAAAGAGATGGCAGAAATTGGGCATAGATGAACGTCTTACACCATATACCAAAACAAAGTCCAAATGGGTACGTGACTTAGATATAAAGGCTGATATTACCAGCAAATTAGGAGTGCAAGGAATAGTTTATCTGTCATATATATATGGAGAATGGAGTAATTTATGATCAAACAAGAGATAGAGAACATTATAAAATGCAAATGGGATAATTTTGATAACATTAAATTGAAAAGTTTTTGCACAAACAAAGCCAATGCAACCAAGTTTAGAAGGGAAGCAGAAAACTGGACAAGAATTTTTACGAGTATCTGATAAAGGCCTCATTTCTAAAATATATAGAGACCTGCATCAAATTTATAAGAATACAAGTTATCTCCCAATTGATAAATGGTCAAAGGATATGAACAGCCAGTTTTCAGAGGAAGAAATTAAAGATATCTATAGTCATATAAAAATGCTCTAAATCACTATTGATTAGAGAAATGCAAATCAAAACAACTCAGGTACCACATCACACCTATCAGATTGGTTAAACATGACAGTACAGGCAAATGATAAATGTTGGAGACGTGAGAAAATTGGAACACTAATACATTGTTGGTGGAGTTGTGAATTGATCCAACTATTCTAGAGGGCAATTTGAAACTATGCCCAAGGTCCTATAAAAATAAGTGCATACGCTTTGACCCAGCAATACCACTTCTAGGGCTGTATCCCAAAGAGATAACAAAATGGAAAAAAGACCCACATGTACAAAAATATTCAAAGCAGCTCTTTTGTGGTGGCCAAGAACTGGAAATTGAGGGGATGCCCATCAATTGAGGGATGGCTGAACAAGTTGTAGTATATGAATGTAATGGAATACTATTGTGCTATAAGAAATGATGAGTGGCAGATTTCAGAAAAACCTGGAAAGACTTATATGAACTGATACTGAGCAAAGTGAGCAGAACCAGGAGAACATTGTACACAGTAACAGCCACAGAGTGGGATGACTGACTTTGATAGACTTATCTCTTCTCAGCAATGCAAGGACCTAAAACAATTCCAAAAGACTTTTGATGGAAAATGCCATCCACATCTAGAGAAAGAACTATAGAATCTGAATGCAGATTGAAGGATATTATTTGCTGTCTTTTTTTTGTTTTGTTTTGTTTTGTTTCAGTTTGTTTTTCCTTTCTCACGGTTCCTTCAATTCATCCTAATTCTACTATACTACATGATTAATGTGAAAAAATGTTTAATAAGTATGTATATGTAGAACCTATATTGAATTGCACACCATCTTAGGGAGTAGTGAGGGGAGTGAGATGGAGAAAATTTAAAACTTAAGGAAGCAAATGACAAAACCAAAAATAAACAAATTAATTTTTTAATAAAGATAAGGTTAAAGAAAGGAAAAATAGGATGGAGAAAGACATGGCTATCATAACAGTGAATGTGAATGATATGAACTCTTCCATAAAACAGAAGCAGATATCAGAGTGAATTAAAAACCAGAATCCTACAATATGTTGTTTACAAGAAACACATTTGAAGTGGAGAAATGGACACAGAGTAAAAGTAAAAGGCTAGAGCAGAATATATTATACTTCATCTGAAGTAAAAACAGCAGGGGTAGCAATCATGATCTCAGACAAAGCAAAAACAAGAACAGACCTAATTAAAATAGATGAGAAAGGAAATTAAATATTATTAAAAGGTACCATAGACAACGAAGTGGTATCAACACTAAATATATATGCACCAAGTTGTTTAGCATCCAAATTTTTAGAGGAGAAATTAATGTGAGGAAGAAATAGACAGCAAAAGTATACTAGTGGGGACCTCAACCTTCCCGTCTCAAAATTAGATAAATCTAACCACAAAATAAATAAGAAAGAAATTAAGGAAGTGAATAGAATTTTAGAAATTTAGAAAAGTTAGATATGTTAAGCCTCTAGAGAAAATTGAATGGGGATAGAAAGCAATATACCATTTTTCTCAGCCGAACATGGCACCTACTTAAAAACTGGCCATGTTCTAGAGCATAAAAACCTCACAATCTAGTGCAGAAAGGTAGAAATATTAAATGCAGCTTTTTCAGGTCATGTTACAATAAAAATTGCATGTAATAAAGGGCCATGGAAAGATAGACTAAATAATCCAATCCTAAAGAATGAGTCAATTAACAAATCATAAAAACAATTATTCCATCCAAGATAATGACAATAATGAGACAACATTCCAAAACTTATGTGATACAGTTCTTAGGATAAATTTTATAACTCTAAATGCTTACATTAATAAAATAGAGAAAGAGAAGATCAATGAGTTTAATATGCAACTAAAAAAGCTAGGAAAAAAATAAATTAAAAATCTCCAATTAAATACCAAATCAGAAATTCTGAAAATCGAAGGAGAGATTAATACAATTGAAATTAAAACTATTGACCTAATGAATAAAACTAAGAGATGATTTTATGAAAAAACAATAAAATAGATAAACCTTTGATTAATTTGATTAAAAGAAAGAAGAAAACCAAATTACTAGTATCAGAAATGAAAATGGTGAATGTACCACCAATGAAGAAGAAATTAAAACAATTATTAAGAGTTATTTTTCCCAACTGTATGCCAATAAACTTGATAGTCCTAGTGAAATGGATGAATATTTACAAAAATAAAATTAAGTCGATTAACAGAAGAGGAAATAAAATATTTAACCCATTTTTAGGAAAGGAAATTGAATAAGCCATTAATGAACTCCTTTAGAAAAGTCTCCAGGGCCACACCGATTTGCAAGTGAATTCTTTCAAATATTCAAAAGAACAATTAATTCCAAAATTACATAAAATATTTGGAAAAGTAGGTGAAGAAGGAGATCTACCAAATTCTTTTTATTAAATACAAATGGTGCTGATATGAAAACCAGGAAGAGTCAAAACATAGAAAGAAAATCATAGACCAATTTCCCCAAAGAATATTGATGCAAAAATTTTAAAGAAAATGTTAGCAAAGAGATTATAGCAACTTATCACAAGAATAATACACTATGACCAGGTGAGATTTATACCAGGAACACATCAATAATAAGACTAACATAAATCATATTATTGTCTCAATAGATACAGAGAAAGTATTTGACAAAATACAATGTCCATTGCTATTAAAAACACTTGAGGGAATACGAATAAGTGGAGTCTTTCTTAAAATGATAGGTAGCAGCTATCTAAAACCATCAGCAAGAATTATATATAATGGGGATAAATCAGAAACAGTTCCAATAAGATCAGAACTGAAACAAGGATATCCATTACTACCACTGTTATTCAATATTATACTAGGAATGTCAGCTTTAGCAGTAAGAGAAGAAAAAGAAGATGAAGGAATTAGAATAGGCAAAGAAGGTACTCTTTGCAGATGACATAGTGGTGTACTTAGAGAATCCTAGAGAATCAACTAAAAAACCACTTGAAATAATAAACAACTTCAGCAAAGTTGCAAGACATAAAATAAACCCACATAAATCATAGGCATTTCTATTTATTACTAACAAAGTCCAGCAGCAAGAGATAGGAAGAGAAAATACATTCAAAGTTACTGTAAACATTATAAAATATTTGGGAGTCTACCTCCCAAGACAACCTAGGAAGTATATGAACACAACTAAAAAACACTTTTCACACAAATAAAGTCAGATATAAACAACTGGAAAAATATCAGATCTAAATAATTGGAAAAATGCCCATGAGTACACCGAGCTAACATAATAAAAATGTCAATTCTTCCTAAATCAGTTCTATACCAATCAAAATACCAAAAAAAATAGTTCATAGAGCTAGAAAAAATAATAACAAAATTCATCTGGAAGAATGAAAGGTCCAGAACATCAAGAGAATTAATGAAAAGAAATGCTGGAGAAGGTGGTCTAGCTATACCAGATCTAAAACTGAGAATGAAGGACAAACAACAACTACAGAAATGCATTATAAATCAGCAGTCATCAAAACCATTTGATACTGGCTAAGAATAGAGTGATGGATGTGTGGAATAGATTAAGTACACAAGACACAGTTGTCAATGACTATACAAATGACTACTGTTTGATAACCCCAAAGACTCCAGGTTCTGGGGTAAGAACTCACTATTTGACAAAAATGTCTGGGAAAACTTGAAAATAGTAAGGCAGAAACTAAGCATAGACCAACATCTTATACCATGTACCAAGATAAGGTCAAAATGTACACATGATTTAGAGATAAATGGGGAAACCATAATCAAATTAGGAGAGCAAGGAATCATTCATGACTATATCAGATTGTATGGCATCTTGAGGAGTGGGGAAGGGAGAGAGGGGGAAAAATTTGGAACTCAAAAATCTTATAAAAGTGATTGTTGAAAACTAAAAATAAATAAATAAATAATAATAAAATATGTTCCTTGAAGACAAGAGCTGTTTCACTTTTGTACATGTATTCCCATGTATACTTAGTATAATTCCTGGAATATACTAATAAGTTAATAAATCCTTTTTTCATTCATTCGATCATAGCAAAGAATTTTGTTTCATACATATATAGTATAATTTCCTTTATGTAGCATCACCATTCCCTCACCTGCCTTTCCACTCTATAAGATAACTTACATAGCAGGACTTCTTGACCGTATATCCATCATTTTAGATACACTCAGACTTCTCTTGAACTTAGCAAAGTGGAGAGAGAATCAATAGATAAGTGCTGGAAAAGTTCAGAGTTTGTGCAAGGCCTTTCACCATAACAGAAGCATTTCTTTATCAACATGGACAGCAAAATCCCCTAGAGTACTTAAAAACAATACTATTATCAAGTATGCCTTTATTTTTTGAAAGCCACAATTTATCATCTTTCTCTGTAATCTCATTTCTCCAAATTCCCATTTTTTATACTTCTAAAAATTTATTACTTATTTTAACATTCATTTTGAAACATCTTTGAGTTCCAAATTCCCTTACTCCCTCCCACACCTCTCTCGACCATTGAGAAATCAAGAAACATGATAGCAATTATACAAGTGAAATCATGCAAAACAAGTATCATTATTACCTATGTTGCAAAAAAGGAATAAAAATAAAAAAAATAAAATAGTATTGCTTCACGATCATATACCACTACATTTTCAGCCATTCACCAAATGATGGACATACACTCAATTTTTAATTCTTTGACATCACAAAAGAACTGATATAAATTTTTTTGTACATATAAGTTCTCATACTTTTTCTTTGATTTCTTTGGGATTCAGACAAAGCAGTGGTATTGCTTGGTGAATAGGTCAACACAGTTTATAACCTTTTGGATATAGTTCCAAATTGTTCTCCAGAATGGTAGACCAGTTCACAACTCCAACATTGCATTAGATTCTCAATTTCCCCACATCTTCTTCAATATTTATCCTTTTACTTTTCTGTCATATTAGCCAATTTGAGAGTTGAAAAGTGGTACCTCAGTGTTCCTTAATTTGTATTTCTCTAATTAATAGTGATTTAGAACATTTTTTCATATGACAAACATGATTTCATATTATTTCTTCATCAGAAAACTGCCTGTTCATATCCTTTGACTATTATCAATTGGGAAATGACTTGTCTTCTTATTAATGTGTCTCAGTTCTCTGTATATTTGAGAAATGAGGCCTTTATTAGAGACACTTGCTGTAAAAAGTTTTTTCTCGGTTTTATGCTTTCTTTCTAACCTTGGCTGCATCAGTTTTGTTTGTTTACACCTAATGTAGATCTATCCAGGTTTGATCTAGACCACCCCTCTTTGCTAATGATTTATGGGGATTTATTTTACAACATGCAACTTTGCTAAAGTTGTTGATTATTTCAAGTAGCTTTCAGTTGATTTTCTGTGAATGCTCTACATACACACCATCGTATCATCTGCAAAGAGTGATAGTTTTGTTTTCTCATTGTCTATTTTAATTCCTTCAAATTTCTTTTTCTTTTATTATTTCTATAGCTAACATTTCTAATAGTATAATGAATAATAGTGGTAATCATGGGTCCTTTTAATGAGACTGCTTTCTGACTATCTTCTTCAAGACCGTCACTCAACTCAGTATATTTATATTTCCAAACAGTTGATCTTTTCTTTTTATTCATAGGAGAGGTTTGCTGCCGTGGATTCAAGTTTTTCTATTCTCATTTCTTCTTGGCAGTGTCTAAATTCTGCCATATGTTCATTTTTAGCTTCTTCTTTCAAGATTCTGGTGTCTCTATTGAACCATTTGGGTACATCTTATTTTTATTGCGTACCCTCTTGGGAATCCACAGGATCTTCTGCATCATTAAGTCTTGGTTCAATTTCTTTTATCTTGCAATAATTATTTAGAATTGCTTATAGTCATTTGGATATTTTGATAGACATTTTCCTTCTGTTTTACTATATTCCCTGGTGGTTTAAATGTTTATGCTCCAAATTTTGAATGGAATTTTCTTCTTCCTGAGATATTTGGTGGTTTTAGTATTTCATCCCCCCCCCCCTTATATTCCCTTATAAATGTCACTTTCTGACACCTTCCACTTTGATGGCAGTCTGGAGCCTGTTTCCACTTAAAGAATTCACTTTTCACCAGTCTCAGTCTCTAACCTAGGAAGGTTCTGGAGGCTCAGGACTAGCGTTAACTCAGTGATAATACGCTCTCTCCTTCACGGCAAGTATGGCCCTTGCTCCAGTTCCCTCCATTCCTCACTTCTCTGGCTTTCAAAAAACAATGGTTGAGGGAGGGGCTCAAAGGAGGGAAGGAATTTGGAACTCAAAATTTTAAAAAATCAATGTTAAAAATAAATAAAAGAATGCTGGTCTTACCACACAGAGTCAAATGAGTACAAAAAGGAGAACTATGTACACAATGTGAGGGAATTGATGGGACTGTAGCAGCAAGTAGCGGTGGGAATAGAGTGAACTACATTGACTCCATCTTGTGACTCAATTCTGGAGCTAGTTCAGTTCCCTTTCTATTCAATTACGGGTTTAGTCCAACATTTGTAAAAAGAAAAAACTTTATTCAATTGTGGGAATTGTAAGAAAATCTTTTTGCTGAGATAAATCATTATTTTGCTATTAATTACCAATTATTAAATTAGGATTCAAGCTTTTTTCTTTATATTTCTTCTTTTAAGGCCCAGCTCCTGTAAAAAAAAATCAGTCTCTGAAGGACACTGCTGATTGATGAGATTACCATAACCCTTAGAGAACATGCTCCTCAATCTTGGGCCATATCATACTTGTGAGAAGTGGTGGGAGGAGTTTTGTTTCTAAGGAAAGTGATAGCAGATTATAAGTCAGGTGGCCAGTTCTAGTCAGAGCTATGATCTAGCAGAGGCCAGGTTTCTGGTCAAGTGAAAGGTTAGAGGCTTGTACACATGCTTAACATGCCATTTGAAGAGGGCATGTTATAGGGAGTCAGGGGATTGCATTTGGCCAAAGAAGAGCCAGCACAGAGATTCAGGTTGGGAGTCAATAAAAGGACTGGTGTTTGTCTGAGTCCTTGTACTCTTCTGTACTCCATTCAGGGCATGTACCAATTTTTTCAGAATGAATAAATGTAAAACACAATTAAAACTTCCCTGGCTTTCCAAAGAGGATTGTTTATTCCTAGACAGAGTAAGTACATTTATAGCAATTTGTGGGGGCGTGGAGGGGGAGGCTTGTCTAGGATTAATATAGCTTCAGAAAAAAGGAAAAATTCACCACGGAAAAAAAGGGAGGTGCCCCCACTGGTTTCCAGTGGGCCCTAGTATCCACAGGTGGAAGTTTCCCTTCTTCAGACTGCTAACTTCAATGGACTATTTTTTTAAAAATCCTTGGGAACTCAGGAATGTGAGTAAAGAGAAAAAGTAGAACTGAATAGACATAGACAGCATAAGTCAGGTACCTGATGAAGGCAGGAACCATTTGGGATCTTAAGTACAGCTTTGTCATGTCTGGGTTCTAGGTTGACAAGTAAGATTTGCCTAGAACAGGGAAAAGAGCTCTCAAAATATTAGGTCCTAGGTAGGGGAGAATGGATTTCTCCTAGAATTTTTCGGCATAGCTCATGAAGAAAAATGCTCACTAACTGGGAAAACAGTGGGTTGACCCAGGAAAGGGACTTGGAGATTTGTGGATAGTAAAAATTCTCTCTCTCTCTAATCTAACTCTGAGAAGTTTTGAATGTTGGAGAGAGAGAAGAAAGCAAGCAGGAAACTTCCCAGCAGATAAGGGAGAGGTAGATTGATTTGCATTTAAAACCATTCACTGCTTCACAGAAAGGAAAAGGTTTTGTGGGAGGACACAGCCCGAGGTGACTTGGAGATGTGAAGTGTAAAGTATGTTAATTTTAATTTAATGCTTGGGATGGGTCTGAATTCAAATTCTAAATTCTAATTTAGAATTTAAAATTCTAATGTGCAATGTCTTGTCTAATGTCTTGTCTGTGTGTTTGAGAAAAAGTTTTATGTTTCATGTTCCTGTAAGAAATTTTTGAGCCAAGGAACAGAGAGGTTAAAAGGAGTTAATTGGCAAGAGAAAAAGATCTCAGGAAGTATGTGGGAGAAAGAAAACTAAGGTGGGGGGAAGGAGATTTACCTCCTTTTAGTATGCAAATTGTAAGTCAATTAACTTAAAGTTTTAAGGTAAAAAGAAGCTGGAGAAGAAGCTTGGTGAGTATATTTTTTTTCATTTATTTGAAAATTTTGAGGTAGTTTGTGTCAAGATTAGGAAAGAAAGAGAGATTGACATTGGAGCAAGAATATAGAGGGTAAAACAGAAAGATAAAGGGATTTGTGTGCGGGTAGAACAGCAGCTAGTCCATGCGGCTGTCAGGTCCATGAGTTCTCAGCCACTCCTTCCCCCACCCAACTTTAGAGGACTTGGATATGTTAATCAGAGTTTGAAACTAAAGAATTTATAGCATGATTAGAAAATAAGGCTGATTAGTTAGTGATGAAAGGTTTTATTGAATCTGGTACTGATTATGGTAAAGATATGGATTTGTGTAATCATAAAATAAGCTTTGCCTTTGTAAGGTATGATTGAATTTTGTTTCCATAGAGATTATATGAAATTATGATTTGAAGCCATATAGTAGTGGCTAGGGGTAGGAAATTAAACTGCCTTCAAAAGCAATTGATGAAGTTGGCCACCTGAAAATCAAAAAGGCAGGCTCCTTTGTTCTCAAAAGGGCTGGTGCCAGGCCCAATGTAATTCACCTAGGGATGAGATCATTATTACTGATAATCCTGTGCTCCTCTTCAACTCACCTTTGTCAATTCTCTTTAGTAATTGAGAGGGACCCTTTCTCATGCTAAGTGAGGCAGACAAACAGAGGGGAAACTAAAAATAATTTAGCTTAATAAGAAGAATTAGGGTGGATAAAGATGAGAGGGATGGGGGAGCTGCAAACCCATGCACTCTTAAGAGCCACTCCCTCCTCGGTCTTTAGAAGACTTGAGAACTTTTTAAAGAGTCCAAAGCTTTTTGTTTGGAAGGGAAGTGGCCACACCTCCTTGAAATTCCTTAGGCCTTCATGTTTTGGCTAAGCTAAGCTAATTCAAACCTTTTTGTAAAATCTCTGAAGAATAGGAGTAAGGAAGTGGAATGTCTTAGGTGAGGTTCAGTGAAAGCTGACCAATGAGGGTCAGGGCAGTCAACTTCAAATATGGATGAATTATAAAAGCAAGTAATGATATGAAATAAAAATCTTTTTTTTTTTTTCTAAATTCACTCATGGCCAGGTAAATATTCCTAATACCTGGGCCAGAGGCAGTGGTTGGCTCAGAAGAAGAGTTGTTCAGCAGTGGGAATATACAACTAAATAAAATGTATTTAAGGGAATATATAAATACCAAAATTAATAAGATCAATAAGTTCTATATGCAATAATCTGGAAATGTGGTTGATGTCATCTTATTTCTAAATTGTAGTTTTAGAGTTCTCTTAAGTTGTAAAATCTGAGAGTATTGTTAGGTAGAAATGGTGTTAAAAGCAATTTTAATCTGGTTTTTGTTATAATAATTGATCTTTTAAAGAGGGTGTGATACAAACATGATAGTTTGAAACTTATATTTGGTTATAAACAAGTAATAATATTATAGCAGATTTTCCATTTTAAAATCTTGGCTGTTTATGAAAGTGTACACAGTGGTTTAGGGTGATAGTTTATTCTCTGTACACCATGATTTAGAAATACATTCACCTAATTTGATAATGATAAAAATGTTTAAGGCATTATTACATTTGTATAGTTTAAATGTTGCTAAGAATTGTATTGTCAGAGAAAATGATGAATGGGTTAAAAAGCTGTTCTATTGAATTATTACTGTAACTTAAGAAATTATAAACTTCCAAGTTTTGATCTTTATATAAAAGGAAGTTTCAGTTAAAATAGTTTTGCTATCACTTACAGCATTTGTGATATTGTTAACTAAGACTTTGTGAAATCTCCTCTTGTAACTTTTGTCAATTATGTACAGAATGGTTTTGTGACAATTTTGCACTTTGTGATATCTAGGAATTTAGTTGTTACAATACTTTGGGAATTTATGAAAAGCAGTAACTCATAATCTAGATGTTGTTAAATTACAAATTGTACTTAATTAAGAAGTAAGGTTGTTAACTAAAACAAGGATTTTTGGAACCATCTAGTCATAAATTCTTATCAACCCTGTGTAAAGTCTTGAATTTTATGAATTTCTAGTTGGGATCAGATGCCAGAGATATGCACAAGCTAAATGTGCCTCACAGAGATACCCCAACAGCTGTGGGCAAATGTTAATTTCCCCCTATTGTTGAGTGAGATTGAAAATGATGTTTCTTTGATCAAGATCCAGTGACCTACATCCACCCCAGACCTCATTTTAATATAGCTCCCCTCCCAGCATGTAGGCCCATCACTTAGCATCTCTTGGGAACACCTACTCTTTGAAAGGCATATATTTTATAACTGCCATTTAGGAAGATTGTTAGCTAAGTTATTTATGGTCACTGTTTCAATGTTAATTGATCACTGTGTATAGAAGGATGGGGGAAGAGACAGGAAATTCTATGGAAGGAGACTTTGGGATGCCTTCAGCTTAAAAAGTTGGGACCGCTAAAGGTTTTTTTGTTTGAAACAGTGTCCTTACAGTCTTCTCACTCCCTTCCCCCACTCCTCCTCCTCTCCTTAGTCTGGATAAGAAGAGAGAGCTTTAACTTTTTCAACCTGGCTGAAGGGAAAGCCAGGAGGGGCAGCAGTTATTGGGATTTCCATTTGTACAATAAGGGCCCCTGAGGCTGGGAAAGCCTAGAAGTTTTACTGAAAGAGAGAGAACAGCAGGGTCAGAAACCAGCTGACCTCCAAACCTGACTTTTTAAACTCAGCAAAACTAATTTTGGACAGATTTTAAAATTAGAATTTTAACTGGGGTTCTGGTAAAGCTTTGATTAATGAGACTTGCCATCTGACGTAAAAGAACCAACCTTCTGAGGGGAGATGCCATTAGTTAACCAAGAAAGAAAGAACACATGGATGTGATGCTTCTTTGTTATGGCAGGTCTCTATAATCAAAACAAGTAGTTGAGGATGGAAGGAGAAGTCTCTGTTGGAGGCTGTTACTATTGTGAGGTGAATTTGTGATACCTAAAGACCTAAAAGGTTTTATAATGAAAAAATGGAAAATCTGATTAATGCAAGTACGTGAAGTCTTGCTGTTTTCAAATAACTGGGCAAATTGATATTCTAGTACAGTCATGTGAAAGATAACATTCTTTCTAAATATTAATGGAAACAATTAGACAAAGGGAAAATGAAGTTTGTGAAATAAATACACAATGTTGCAATGTTGAATTGTTATCCCATAGAGTAAGGCTGGCATTTAAAGTTACTATGTATCTATGTGGAATAAGGTCTTTGAATGTTTCAAAGTGATGTAAGAGTAATTGGGTATTAATACAAATGGCATAATTAATTATTGTAACCAAATCAGAGATATCTTTAGTTTGGAGAAAAGAATTTCAGTGCAAGTTTCTTAGAGAGAGATAAGTTGTAGAATACTTTTTGCATTGCTAGGAAAAGTTAAATGGGGCTGTTTGGATTTTAATTCATTCCATGGTCTAAAACATAAGATGAAGTTAGTATGTGAACCTATCATATTTATATGGTTCAATTCTTGAACTATATCTCATTCTTTCAGATCAGGCATAATTGGAGGAGAATAGAAAAGCCTAGGACATTGATGCAAATGTGTTAGAGCAATAAGGTAGAAGTGCATGCAAGCTACTTAAGGCTCATTTTAAAGATGTTCTTTAACCAGTGTGAGATTATAGTCACATCTTAAACTGATTATTGGAACTTGCTATTCAAAGACCTAATGGGACTGTTAATTGACTTTTTCTGAGTCTTAACTTCAGGTGTGAATATCAAGGAAGGCTGTCTGAGCCATGGATCCATGATGCCAGCAGCCCTGTGAGGGGCAAATATGAACTGAAGGTATGAATTGCAGGTTGAGAGGGCAACTGTTCTGCATGTGCTGAGGTTGGACTCTCTTGACTTGATTCCTTAACTGGAACCTGGCAGATTTTAAACCTGGCTCAATGCAGTTTGCAGTTTGACATTACTTCTGCCTGGAGTTGACATGAAGATGGGGAAATCTTGTTCCCTTAGTATAAGTCCCTAATCTCTTAGTGGCGAATTTCTATAATCAGAAGGTTTTGTAAGCACAGTAACAAATTCATTGAAGTAACTGATTATGGAACATCTTAGGTTACTATAAGATTGAGCCATAAGGTTTAGGAATTTAGCCCAAACAACTAGATAGTTAGACCTGATATATGCTACTAGTATATATATATATATGTGTGTGTGTGTGTGTGTGTGTGTGTGTGTGTGTGTGTGTGTGTGTGTTCCAGTATATGTTAGGGTCCTTTAATTCTTTCTAATAATATGGAGACAACTAGGTCAAGGACCTGTGAGAATGTTATTTTGTTATTTGGTTAACATCATGCTTGTCTAAAGTTTTGTTACAATTAGTAATGTTAAAAGAAAAATTGCTTGTGGTTTATTTTATAAATGCCTTAAAAGAAACATGGCATGACTAGGAGTTGGAATTGTTTTATGATTTTACATGTACTGTGCTAAAAATGGAATATTTAATGTATTTATGTATGTACTGGAGCCTGTTGTTAATTCTTTAGTGAAATCTCATCCTCATGGTGGGGAAATTAATGATGGATTAATATAAAGAATAAAAAACTGGGTTGTGATGTGAATTTCTTAAACATGAAAATCGGCCAAGGTTCCAGTTTTGAATTTGTAAAAATGATCAGGGTTATAAGGATTAGAAATGTTATTTAAAATTGTGCTGAGGTCGCTTTTGTAGGAGGGAGGACATCAGAAGGCAGAAGACAAGAAAGAGAAGATGCTGGGATGCTGTGTTGGAGATGGCTGGAACATATACCAAGGACCAGAGGACTTCATTGATGATGTTCCCTGCCAGACAGCTGTATGGAAGAGACTTTTGAATCTTAAAGGGACAATTGCATTATTGTTTTCTTTTGGGTCTGTGTATCTGTATTTATAAAGGGGACTGCCCCCTTTGATTTGTCAATGTGTCAATCAACTTTTACCCTTTCCCATATTTACTTAAAGGGGTGATGGTTAAGGGGGAAAATTCATGAGAAAGAGAATAGGGAGTATTAAAGATGTGGAAACAAAAATTTGAATAAAAGAAAAAAGGGGGAAATTGTGAGAAATGATGGGAGGAGTTTTGTTTCTGCAGGATAGTGATGGCAGATTGTAAGTCAGGTGACTGGTTCTAATCAGAGCTATGATCTATCAGAGACCAGGCTTCTGATCACGTGAAAGGTTAGAGGCTTGTATGCATTCTTAACAAACAATCTGAGTAGGGCATGACATAGAGAGTCAGGAGGTTTCATCTAGCCAAGGAAGAGCCAGGTGGGAGATTTGAATTGGGAGTCAATAAAATGACTGGCATTTATCTGAGTCCTTGTACTCTCCTGTACTCTATTCAGGGGATGTACCCATTAATTCAGAATAAATAAATGTAAAATATAATTAAAACCTTCCTGGATTTCCAACAAGGATTTTTTATTCCCAGACAGCATAAGTATATTTGTAACAATACCCAACTAGGAGACCTTACTTCTGTTCAAAATGTATACAGAATCCAGTCTGCATCAGTTTTTGCCCCAAGGAAAACAGCCTTATACCTTATACCCCTCCATTAGAACTTAGGATGACCTAGCTCTTGAAAGAGAAAACCAACTAGAGTGGTCTGGATGGAGATGGATTCCTTTGTCCAGATTGCCAGAGGTGGCTGAGTCTCATGATCAAGCCATATTCTCAGCAGGAAGAACTGAAGACTTTTAGCTTACCTCCTCATTCAATGTCCACAAATCAGGGTTGATTCCTACTTGTCAGGGCATTTCCTTTCAAAAAAAGGCTTTCAGTCTCTCCATGTTTTTGTCTTTAGTTTTCCGAAAGAAATCAGTGACCATTAATTTATTGATTGTTAGCTAGCCTAATTAATGAATTATTAGTTACCCAGAATCTCTCTCAGTTTTTTTTTTCATTCATCGCATTGAGTAGTGGCCCAGATTTCAATATTGGAAATCCTAGTCCTGCAAGAAATATAGCAAATATTGCTAGTGTTTTGGGGACTCACTACCAGAGATTAATTTTATAAGCCGAATATCCATAATACCCCAAATTCCCCAGGCGGCTCTTTACTGTGTACACAGGTTTTCTCTCTTTAATCCCCATATAGCTTACTTCATAGGGTCTTTTTCAAGTAGGCATGTATACCTGAGGATCTCCTCTGTGTAAGAGTGAAAATTAGAAAAAAAGCTGCAGCACTAACAGTCAAAACAGACCAAACTGGAGATAGACAGGACTACAGGAGGTAAAATGGATAAATTTGGTTACATTAGGTGGAAAACAAACCTAGATCATCCAACCTAGAGATCCAAAGAGAAGTGTGGTTCTGTGAGTCTGGGGTGCATCCAAAGTAGATGATCCAAAGACCAAAGCGAGACTTCTAGGAGTTAGTTTTAGAGGGGAAATCAAGGAAAGTGTTTTCTTTCTGAGCAATTTCTTGAAGTAAAAGGTCCATTTTTTACTAAGAGGCCCAGAGCTGAAGCCAACAAGGGCTGATGAATCAGGAAAAGCTGCCTTTGATTTTTTTTAAATGAGCAAGTAGGGTGAAATTCAAATTCATCTAAAGTCAAACTAAATAGCCATACAAGGGATATTTTTTTCTATTCCCAAAGAAAGGAAGAAAAAAGGAAAAGCCAGCACTAGATGTGGCAGCTCTACTCCTTTCTGAATCACATCCGTTTTAACAACAGTGCTAGTGAACAGGTGTTTTGGGATGACACCAGAAGTTCTGAGGCTCAGTATGACATCATGAACTATTTGTTAATCAAAAGTGAGACTGAAGCTCTGGTGAAAGTGGGACAATTTATCTTCAATGATCCATTTGGTTGAGATTTCACCATTTGTGAGGAGGACATAATGTAGGACTTGTTTGAGTCAAAGGCACCCTATGCTGTGTGCAATGAGAGCTGTGCCCCTGGATTCAGGAAAACCCCATAGGAGGGAGAGTCTGTATGTTGCTTTGACTGTTTTCCACACCCAGAGGGGGAGATTTCCAAACAAATGACATAAGCTTGCTCCCTGTACAGGGGATGGAGCTCTTCCAGGTAAAAAGAATATAAATTGATGAGGGTCAACTGCAGGAAAATTTCATTGAGTTCAGTGAACAGGCTAAAACAGAAAATAGTTCTATCAGGGACAAGTGGGAATTTTTTTTAAAAAAAGAACTGTACTCATCAGATAATGGATTCTACTATAATTTAATGTTCTCATTTCCTGAACATATGTTTTTAGGCAAAAGCTCCTCCCTTCCCCCAAGGCTGGCATCATCAAGATGACTATTAGAAAACAAAAACTGGAACCTTTGTACAAAAAAACAAACAAAAACAACTAAACCGCATTGACTATCTACTCCTTTTTTTTCATCATAATATGATTCAGAAGAGATCTTGAAAAGAGTTACTAGAGAATTTCAGTTTCTAATCCATTATTAGAATAGATTTGTGGGAAAGATTTTTTCCTCAATGTATTTGGTTGGTATAAATCAAAGAAGGAGCTGTATTCTTCTGCTAATAAGGTATTCACACCCAATGATCCTCTGAAAAAGTTCAACTACTTCTTTTTCTGCCTGAAATGGTCCCTATCAGGAGTGAGGAACCTATGGCCCCAAGGCCACATGTGGCTCTCTATGTCCTCAACTGTGGCCCTTTGACAGAACTGAAATTTCACAGAACAAATCCCCACCCACAGTCCATACCATTTACTGCCTGACACAGTGTGATTGCAAAAGACAGTTTGACAATCATTCCTAAGGCAGGTCTGGTAGAAGCCAACAATAAAGGAAGAACCTGGTGCCTGAGAAGGAATCACTCTTGCCAGGAATGAGGGGTTTTCATTTTCATTCCCCTTTCTATTTACCACCAATCATAGCACCCAAGAAGAGACCAGTAATCACAAAGATAATACAAAAGAGCTTGAAGCAGAGTTGAGGGAGATACATTCCAGGCAGACACAGACACAAGGAAACAATCACATGACACCAGAAGCAGCTTCAAGGAGTGTGAGACCTCTGGCAGAAAAGAAGAAAGCCAGCTATTGATGCAAGAAAATTAATCCTTGCAATAAAAGTTTGGGTTGCAAAGGGGACTATATGAAGAAAGGACTTGGAGGCTTTCTAGGACTGAAGAAGTAAGGAGTTTTGGCCATGTTCTCTACTTATTGGCCACACTCTAATATTAGTCTATTCCAAGTCAATTCCAGATCAATTCCAAGACTGCCATGGATATTTGAGGACAAGTATGATATAATTTTTGGAGGGGAATGGTTTGTAAAAACAATTTCTTACTGTTATGTTTTAGTAAAAACCTTGCTATAAAAAAATGAAAATAAAAATCTGTCTTCTCCTGTATTCAGGGTCCAAACTCAAGCTGAGGAAGAGGCCTGTTTCTGATTTGTTAGGCAATTGCCATATTTAATTAATTGAAAGGCTCAGCTCAAGCCCTTGTTTCCTCAGTAATTTCATGTTTTAAAAAATGTTTAATTTATTTTTTCTCCAATTACATGTAAAAACAATCTTAATATTTCTTTTTTCAAATTTTGAGTTCCAAATTCTCTTCCTCCCTCCATTCCTTCCACCCATACACACATTGAGAAGGCAAACAATTTGACATAGGTTATACATGCATGGTCTTGCAAAACACATTTCCATGTAAGTCATGCTGTGAAAGAAAACACAGACAAAAAAACACAAGAAAAACGAGGAAAGTAAAAAGAAAATGTATCCTTGATCTACATTCAAGATCCACCAATTCTTTCTCTGGAGATGGACAGCACCTTGTAATATTAATTAAAGTGGGACGGTTTACTGTTTTAGACTGCTAAATTAATCAAGTGCCTTTGATTAAGCCTTACTAGGTGCAAAGCAGCAGGCCCACACCCTTTTGCTGATTGAAGCCTTAGGGCCATAAGAAGGGTATATAAACTCAGAGGTCAGCATTTTGTTTGGGGCTCTCACTCACTGAAAGAGTATTGGTATGGAGACTCTGGGTAGTCATTGGAGCCCTCCAGCTTTGAAGAAAATCCAGATGTTAGTGCTTTTCTTTTTGGTAACTACATATGTGATGTCTTGATCAGACAAAGCCTGTCTGTTGAATTGTGTTATTTGTTCTGTTGATATTTTCTGTTTGTAATTTCTATTTGCATTTGCTCTGAAGTTCAGGGTGCTGACTTTTCCCCCTGAACTAAGTGAATGATATATGCATGTTTGATTAAAGTGAGATCATTAACCCCTTAAAGTTGCTTTCCTTAGAAAAGCAGATCAAAGTACCTGTGCTAGTAGCTCTTGTTGGTATTGTGGGTGTAATAATAATTAAGGTGGGATTTTTTGCTATTGACCTTTAATGATTCTGGCCTTTGTTTGAATGGGGCAGATAAAGTGGGTTGTTTTTGTATTTCTCAGCACTGAGACAATTGGGAACCATTGATTTGTAGCTGATGTGATATTGGGAGTGGGGAACTTTTCCATGCCTAGTCTGGGTGAGGTTGGGGCCCTTCAGGGGCCCTGACCAGGATATATAAGTGCAGAGGTTAGCATTCTTGCTAGGAGCTCTGAGCCACAGCAGGAGTGGCATGTGACTCTGGGCCAGCTGTTCTAATGAGCTCCCTGGCTGTACACCCAGATGTTGAATTGTATTTGGTCTATAACTCAGGGTTCTGGTTTTTTCCCCTGAACTAAGTAACATGCAAAAATATTTTTAAATGTTTCTTTTTAAAACTTTGAGTTCCAAATTCTTTCCCTTCCTCTCCATCTCCTTACCCCACTGAGAAGGCAAGCAATTCCATATAGATTATGTATGTGAAGTCATGCAAAATAAATCCATGTAAATATATCCATATATCCATTTCCATATATTCATATCCATATATCCATATCCATATCCAAAATCTATCCATAAACGAGACGAAAAAACTCAAGAAAAATAAAGAAAGTGAAAAAAATAAGTTGCCTCAATCTTTTTTCAGATACCATCAGGTCTTTCTCTGGGGATGGATAGCATTTTTCATCCTAAATCCTTCAGAGGTATTATGGATCATTGTATTGCTAAGAATCACTAAGTCATTCACAGCTGATCATCCTACAATATTGCTGTTACTTTGTACCCAGTACATTTCACCTTGCATCAACCCATGTAAGTCTTCCTAGGTAATTCTGAGAGCATCCTGCTCATCACTTCTTATTAATCAACAGTATTCCATCACAATTACATAGCACAACTTATTCAGACATTCCTCAATTGATGGGCATCCCCTCAATTTCTTTACCTCCAGAAAAGAGCTGCTATAAAATTTTTTGTACATATAGGTCCTTTTCCTATTTGTTTTTTTTTTATCTCTTTTGGGATACAGACCTAGTAGTGGTATTGCTAGGTCTAAGGTATGCATTTTTAATATTAATATTGCACTTTATTGTTTATTATTATTTATTTAGGTATGCATGTTTTTATAGCCATTTGGGCATCGTTCCAAATTGTTCTATAGTATGGTTGAATCAGTTCACAATGCCACCAACAATGCATTAATGTCTCATTTTTCCACATCCCCTCCAACATTTGTCATTTACCTTTCCTGTCCTATTATCTAATCTAATAGGTATGAGGTAGAACCTAAAATTTTTTTAACTTGTATTTCTCCAATCAATAGTGAGTTAGAATATTTTTTCATATGGCTATAGATAGCTTTAATTACTTCACCAGAAAAATTGATTATATCATTTGACTGTTTATCATTTGGGGAATGGCTCTGATTTTTAGAAGTTTGACCCAGTTCTCTATATGTTAGAGAAATGAGACCTTTGGCAGAGAAATTTGATTCAAATTTTTTTTCACAGTTACTATTAGCTAACTGTATTTCCCTCCATCCTATGCCTCCTACAACCGCTTATTCTATCCTCTTTCTCCTTCCACCCTGTCCCTACTCAAAAGTGTTTTGCTTCTGATTATCCCATCCCCCAACCTTCCCTCCCATCTATAACCTCCCCCCTTCTCTTATCTCCTTCCCCTTCTGTTTTTTCTGTAGGGTAAGAAAGATTTATATATTACCATTGCTTGTGTATCTTATTTCTCAGTTACATGTAAAAATAATTATTAACATTTGTTTTTAAAACTTTGAGTTCCAAATTCTCTCCCTTCCTTTGCACCCACCCTCATTGAGAAGGCAAGCAATTCAATATAGATTATACATGTGTAGTCATGCAAAACAATTCCATAACAGTCATGTTGTAAAAGACTAACTATATTTCCCTCCTTCCTATCCTACCACCTGTTTATTCTATTCTCTCCTTTTACCCTATCCCTCTTCAAAAGTGTCTGCTTCTGATTATTCCCTCCACCAATCTGTCTTCTCTTCTATCCCCACCTTCCCCTTATCCTCTTCCCCTACTTTTCTGTAGGGTAAGATAGATTTTCATACCCAACTGATTGTGTATGTTGTTCCCTCCATAAGCCAAATCCAATGACAGCAAGATTCATTCATTCATTCTCATCTCTTCTTCTTCCCCTCCAATGTAAAAGCTTTTTGTTGCTCCTTTCATGTGAAATATTTTACCCTATTTTACCTCACCCTTTCTCCTCCTCCCAGTACATTTCCCTCTCTCTCACCCCTTAATTTTATTTTTTAGACATCATCCTTTCATATTCAGCTCACTGAGTGCCTTCTGTCTATATGTACATATATATATATATATATATATATATATATATATATATATATATATATATATATATATATATTCCCTCCAAGTATCCTCATACTGAGAAAGGTCTCATGAATTACAAATATCTTTCCATGTAGGCATGTAAACAGTTCAACTTTAGTAAGTTCCTTATGTTTTTTTTTTCTGTTTACCTTTTCATGCTTCTCCTGAAAGACAAATTTTCTATTTAGCTCTGGTCTTTTCTCAAGTATGCATTAAATTCCTCTATCTCATTGAATGTCCAGTTTTACCCTGAAGGATTCTATTCACTTTTGGTGGGTAGGGGATTCTTGGTTATAATCCTAGCTCCTTTCCCCTCCAGAATATAATATTCCAAGCCCACTGAACCCTTAATATAGAAACTGCTAAATCTTGCATTATCCTGAGTGTAGTTCCACAATACTTGAATTGTTTCTTTATGGCTGCTTGCAATATTTTCTCTTTGACCTGAGAACTTTGGAATTTGGCTAAAATATTCTTAGGAGTTTTCCTTTTAGGATCTCTTTCAGGAGGTGATCAGTGGATTCTTTCAAATTTCTATTTTGCCCTCTGGTTACAGAATATCAGGGCAGTTTTCCCTGACAATTGCTTGAAAGATGATGTCCAAGCTCTTTTTTTAATCATGGCTTCCAGGTAGTCCAATAATTTTTAAATTATCTCTCCTGGATCTATTTTCCAGATCAGCTGCCTTTCCTTTTTGGGATCTTTTTTAAGAGGTGATCAGTGGATTCTTTCAATTTCTATTTGACCCTCTGGTTCTAGAATATCAGGGCAGGTTTCCTTGATAATTTCTTCAAATATGATATCTAGGCTCTTTTTTCATCATGGTAAACTGCCTTTCCAATGAGATATTTCACATTGTCTTCTATTTTTCATTCCTTTGGCTTTGTTTTTTAATTTCTTGATTTCTCATAAAGTCATGAGCTTCCATTTGTTCCATTCTAATTTTTAAGGCATTATTTTCTTCAGTGAATTTTTGGACCTCCTTTTCCATTTGGCCAATTCTGCTTTTTAAGCCATTCTTCTCCTCATTGACTTTTTGGACATCTTTTGCCATTTGGTCTACTCTGTTTTTAAAGGTATTATTTGAACTTCAGTATTTTCTTGTGTCTCCTTTAGGAAATCATTGACTTATTTTTAACAATTTTCTTGTGTCACTCTCATTTCTCTTCCTAATTTTTCCTCTGCTTCTCTTCCTTAATTTTCAAAATCCTTTTTGAGATCTTCCATGGCCTGAAACCAATTCCTATATTTCTTGGAGGCTTTGGATGTAGGGGCCTTGACTTTCTTATCTTCTGAGTGTATCTTTTGATCTTCCTTGTCACCAAAGTAAGATTCTGTAGTCTGACTTTTTTCCTGCTGTTTGCTCATTTCTAGCCCATTTCTTGACTCTTAATTTTATACTAAAGTGGGTCTCTGCTTCCATAGTGGAGGGTACACTATCTCAAGCTTCAGGTTTTTGTGCAGCGGTTTGCAGTGATAATTCTGGGGACCTGTATGTTTTTAGTTCTTCTGTGGTGGCATGATCTAAGAAGAGGTGTGGTATTGCTCCCCTGGCCTACACTCTGCTCTCTGAGTAACCACAAGCACTATTTTCTGCCCTGGAACAGTGACCCAGGTCTCCTGTTTCCTGCAGCCACAAGTTCTGGCATGCTAGTACTCTTCCTTGCCTTGGGACTCAGATGGAGGAGTACAACCCAGACCTAAGATCGATGCAACAACATTCTACCCCTGGTGCCAGCAAATGGACCCCTGTAACCTCCTGACCAGTCTGATCCATTTACCATTTGTGGACTGAGAGGTCCAGAAGCCACTATTGCTGCCATTGATTCAGCCACCCACAAGACTTGCTCTTGGTTTCCTGGAGCTCAAGTCTGGCTGGCACAGCAATACTGGACTGTTCTTGATTCTCACCCTGATACCACAGACCTTTCCTACTGACCTTCAAATTTCTCTTGGGCTAGAAAATTCTTTCTCTCTGTTCTTTTGTGGGTTCTTCCATTTTAGAATTTATTTGGGGGCATTATTTAAAGATATTTGGAAGAGACTGGGGAGAGCTCTGGAGAGTCCCTGCCTTTTCTCCACTATCTTTCCTTCTCCACCTCCATTTCATCCTTTACCTACTACAAATAATTATAATAATGTAAAGAAGAAAAAACTAGAAATATTTTTGAACTATCATTAACTAAATGATCACACTATTTCTGAAGAATAAAAATAAACACCTTCAAATCAAGAGGGCAACATGAAAGATCTTAGAGTCACTGGGCTCTCCAATATACCTTTAAAAATGATCACAAAGTACATGCACCAAATAGACCGTGATGAAGGTAAAAATTAGGGAGAACTAAGTTCTTCCATTTTCGCCAAGACTTCAAAAGGATACAGACCAGAAGTCTGCAGGTGTCTGAGTGGGGCACCCCAAGTGAGCCTAAACCCAGTCTGATATTACAAAGGCTGAGGCCTATGGCTTACTTGAGAAAGCGCTCTATCCAGCTCCATCTCAAAGACCATGAAATTGGCATTCTGAGTAGAAATGCCAGGGAAAGTGAGAGTCAGAATATATGTATATATTATCAGTGATTAGTGCTGCCTCTTCCCCACCTCGATGTTAGCTTTTAAATGCTTTATATGTATATACAGGTATACACACAAATGTACATACATACATACATACGTCTGTGTGCGTGTGCATGTATGTGTGTGTGCATGTGTAATGTTCTCCATTAAAATATAAGCTTGTTGAGAACGGGGACTAATTTGCTTTCTTGTTTGTTTGTATCCCAGGGGCCTAGTATAGTGCCTAGCAAATAGCAGGTGCTTAATAAATGCTTCCTGATTGACTGGTAGATATTGAATATAGACAGAAAAATGCAAAGCCATAATTGCCATGAGTAAATCCAAAAAGTCTAGGCCATGTACAACCAACTACAATTCCATATTTTTGATTTTTAATTAATTCAAATTGCCTACATATGCTTATTTTAATAAAATTTATTTTAATTTAAAAACATTTAAATACAAAGCTTCACAGCATTTCTTTTTGTCCAATCTAACTTTGGATGAGCCACAAGATGAACAAATTATACACTAAGTATAAATGTACTCTTTGTTTTTCTTTGTATTTATTATATATTTATTTGAAATCTAAAGTTCCTTGCATTAAAATTTACCTGCCTAAATCTAAAAGAGAAGAAAGATTTACTTATTTATAATTCATCAAAATCATGTCAGTATCATTCAAGAACAACTGTTGCCACTCTTATTTTATAAAATAATTTTCTAAAAGGCCACATAAGTTAGCTGCTATTGAAATGCAATTTAAAAAAAAATGAATGCCATGAATGTAGAGGCAAAGTCAAGATGGCAGAGAAAAGTCAGGAAGTTGGCTGAGCTCTCCCCAATTTCCCCAGAAACAAGGTTAAATCAAGCCTCTAAATGGATTCTAGAGCAATAGAAGCTACCAAAAGATGTAGTAAAACAATTTTCCAACTGAAGATGACTTTGAAGGACTTCAGGAAAGGTCTACCTCACTTGGGTGAAAGGGGAGCTGAGCCCAGTGCAGACAGCATCCAGGCAGGCAGGTAGGAAGCTCTTAGCCACAGTATAGATGAGCAACTTAGGCTCCTTGGTCCTGGCTCAGCAGGCCAGTACCACAGTAGACAAGATGTGAGACCTCTAGCCCCAATGCAGAAGGTAAGTTTCCAGTCCTAGAAACCAAGAAACAGCAGGCATGACTGGGCAAACCATCCCAACACAGTGAGCAAGCTGATAGCACCTGAAGCCCCAGCGCACCAAGCCAGTGACCAGGCCCCTGGCTCCCAGTGCAAGAAGCTTGGGACAATGCCCCTGGTGCTTCAGCAGGAAAGCTCAAGTTTCAAACTCAGGAAATAGACCAGCAAGATGAGCAAAAAGCAAAAAAAGAACACTGATAGAAAGCTACTATAGTGGCAAGGAAGATCAAAACATAAACTCAGAAGAGGACAACATTGTTAATAGACCTGCATCTAAAAGAACAAAGGGGAATATGAATTGGTCTCAAATCCAAAAAAGCCTTCTTAGAAGAGCTCAGGAAGGATTTTAAAAGTCAAATAAGAGAGGTAGAAGAAAAATTGGGAAAAGAAATGAGAGTTACTCAAGAGAGAGTCAATATCTTGGAAAAGAAAGGACAAAAAAAACGACTGAGGAAAGCAATTCCTTTAAAAAAAAAATACAATTCAGCAAATGGGAAATAAATTCACTGAAGAAAACAACTCCTGAAAAAATAGAATTGACCAAATAGAAAAGGAGGTACAAAAGTTAAATGAAGAAAATAATTCCCTAAAAATTAGACATCAGCAAGTGGAAGCTAATGATTCTATGAGATACCAAGAATCATTCAAACAAAATCAAAACAATGAAAAAAATAGAATAGAGGACAGGAAAGGAGCTAGCATCACTCTTTCATCAAAGCACCTTGGAAGAACTGAAAATTTTCAGGTCCCTAGAAATATCTCTGAAAACAGCTTCACAAAAGCACGGAAGCTTGGGACAGTACACCTTCCATACTGGAAGCAGAGTCCTACCTTAACAAAGAGTTAACAAGTAAAGTAATTGTCTGGGAAAATAAGCAAACAGCAGGATAATAGTCAGACTATAGAATTTTACAAAGAAGATTAAAACATACACTCAGAAAAGAATGAGAAAGTCAAAGCTCTTATATACAAAGACTCCAAGAAAAATAGGAATTTGTCACAGGCCATGGAAGAGCTCAAAAATGATTTTGAAAATCAAGGAAGAGAAGGAGAAGAAAAATTAGGAAGAGAAATAAGAGTGACACAAGAAAATCATAAAAAAATAAGTCAATAGCTTGCTAAAGGAGACCCCCCCGCCGAAAAATAACTGAAGAAAACATCTTAAAAACAGACTAGATTAAATGGCAAAAGATGTGCAAAAAGTCAATGAGGAGAAGAATGGCAGAATTGGCCAAATGGAAAAGGATGTCTAAAAGTTAATTTAAGAAAATGATTCCTTAATATTAGAATGGAACAAATGGAAGCTAATGACTCTAAAGATATCAAGAAATTAAAAAACAAAACCAAAATAATGAAAAAATAGAAGACAATGTGAAATATCTCATTGGAAAAGCCACTGACCTGGAAAATAGGTCCAGGGGAGATAATTTTAAAATTATTGGATTACCTGAAAGTCATGATCAAAAACAGAACTGAGACATCATCTTTCAAGAAACTGTCAGGGAAAACTGTCATGATATTCTAGAACCATAGAGTAAAATAGAAATTGAAAGAATTCACCAATCACCTCCAGAGAGATCCCAAAAGAAAAACTCCTAGGAATATTATAGCCAAATGCCAGTGTTCTCAGGTCAAGGAGAAAATACTGCAAGCAGCTGTAAAGAAACAATTCAAGTATTGTGAACCACAACCAAGATAACACAACATTTAGCAGCTTCTACATTAAGCGTTTGATGGGCTTGGAATATGATATTCCAGAGGGCAAAGAAGCTAGGATTACAACCAAGAATCACCTACCCAGGAAAACTGGGTTTCTCCTTCAGGGGAAAAAATGGACATTCAATGAGATAGAGGATTTTTCAAGCATTCTTGATGAAAAGATCAGAGCTAAATAGAAAATTTGACTTTCACATACAAGACTCAAGAAAAACATGAAAAGGTAAACATGAAAGAGAAATCCTAAGGGATTTATTAAAGTTGAACTGTTTACATTCCTACATGGAAAGATGATCTTTGTAACTCAAGAGACCTTTCTCATTATTAGAGTACCTGGAGGGAATATACATACATATATACATATTTAAATATCTATATCTATAGGTATAGATATAGATACAGAGGGCACAGGGTTAGTTGAATATGAAAGAATGATATCTAAAAAAAATCGAGGGGTGAGAGAAGAATGTACTGGGAGAAGGAGAAAGGGAGAAGTAAAATGGGGTAAATTATCTCACATAAAAGAGGAAAGAAAAAGCTTTAAGAATAAGGGGAAGAGGTAGGAGGTGAGAGGGAATGAGTGAACTGTACTTTCATTGGATTTGGCTTAAGGAAGGAATAACATACACACTCAATTGGGTATGGAAATCTATTTTACCCTACAGGAAAGTAGAGGGGAAGATGATAAAAGAGGGGTGGGGGATGATATAAGGGAGGGAAGATTGGGGGAGAGGAAAGAAAGAAAAAACAAACACTTTTCAGGAGGGAGAGGGTCAACAGATAGGATAGAATAAATGGGGAGTGGAGTAGTATGGAGGGAAATATAGTTAAGGTTTTGCAATATGACTATTATGAAAGTGTTTTTCAGGACTGTACATGTATAACATATCAAATTGCTTACTTTCTGAATGAGGGTAGATGGGGAGGAAGAGAGAGAATGTTTTAAGAGCTCAAAAGTTTTAAAAACAAATGTAAAAAATTGTTTTTACCAGCAACTGGGAAATAAGATATACAGGCAAAGAGGTATAGACATCTATGTTGCCCTACAAGAAAATAGAAGAGAAAGGGACAATAGAAGGGGGTGACAGAAGAGAGGGTAGATTGGGGGAAGGGGTAATCAGAATGTACCCCATCTTGGGGGTGGGAGATGGGAGAGATGGGGAGAAAGTTTGGAACTCAAAGTCATGTGGAAATGAATGTTGAGAACTAAATATAAATTAATAAAAGAAAAAAGAAAGAAAGAAAATACTGCAAGCAGCCTGAGAGAAATAATTAAATAACATGGAGCCACAGTTTAGATTAAAATGGGACTTAGCAGGATCTACATTATGGGATCTGAGGGCTTGGAATATGCTTTACAGAAGGCAAAGGGCCTTGGACTACACCCTAGAATCAACTATTCAGCAAAACTGAGTATAATGTTTCAGGGGAAAAGATGGACATTCAGTGAAAGGGAGCTTTTTAATCATTCCTGATGAAAAGATCGGAGCTGAACAGAAAATTCAGTTTCCAAATACAAGACTCAAGAGAAGCATTAAAAGATAAATAGGCAAGAAAAAAAGCAGCAACATGGTATTCAATAAGGTTAAACTGTTTATATCCCTACATGGGAAGATAATACCTGTAACTCCTGAGAAATGTATCTTTATTAGGGCAGGTAGAAGGGATACAGTTAGATAGATAGATAGATAGATAGATAGATAGATAGATAGATAGATAGATAGACAGACAGACAGATAGATTGATAGAGAGTGTGCATATGATTTGACTTCGATGTCATGATATAAAAAAAAACTTAATTAAGGAGTCAAAAAGGATTGTACTGAGAGAAGAGGAAAGGGAGAGGCAGAATTGTGTTGTGTTTGTCTTTCATTCTCAAGGACCATGACATCAGGGAGATGATGATATGACTTGCAGCTGACTTTCTCCTCCAGAGCCATCTGGGTCCACTGGACAAATACTCTTCAGGACAACTGCAGTTGGCCCAGGATGCAATGGAAGACGCTAGTCCTTTATGGCTGAGGTCTTCTCAGATTCTCACTTTGAGTGAGGTAATGCTCATTCAGTGAATAGGCCTCTTTAAGAAGTAAGTCAAGGGATGGCCCCTGTAATTAAAAAAAATCCAATTGGGAGGCGAACACTCTCAGGGTTGCTAGCCAAATGAGACTCAGTAACTATTTACATTCACTCTGAGCCCAGTGGGCCCAAAAAATAGCCATTAAGTGGTGCTTGGGGAAGGACCCATTCTTGTCCAATCCTTGAACTCCAGAGTGAAATGGGTTTAAGGTTTAGTCTTTGAAAAAGACAGACAGAACAAACGAATGAAACCTAGCCATTAAACCTCAAGTTAACTGGGTAGCCTTTGGCCATCAAAATTTACCTTCCTTTGGAGAGGAGGAGGAATGGGAGAGAGAGAGGATAAGCTGAGTTGCCCAACTGGTTGGGTCCCCATTCAGGCAGCTTGGACTACATACATGTTGTGTTTGTCCTTCATTGTCAAAGAAGATAGGGAATCACATACACATTCACTTAGGTATGGAAATCTAGCTTACCCTATAGGGAAGTAGGAGGAGAAAGGAGAAAGAAAAGGGAGGGGGAAGATAGAAGGGAGGGCCAAATGAGGGAGGTAGTGGTCAAAACTAAGACACTGGTGAAAACAGAAAGAGTAAAAGGAGAGAGAAAAGTATAAAAGGGAAAAAATAGGATGGAGAAAAAGACGCAGTTAGTAATCATAACTATGAATGTGAATGGGATGAATTCTCCACAAAATGGAAGCAGATAACAGCGTAGATTAAGAACCATAATCCTACAATATGTTGTTTACAAGAAACTCATTTGAAGGAGAGAGATATATACAGAATAAAGGTAAATGTTGGAGCAGAATATATTATTCTTTAGCTGAAGTAAAAAAAAAAGCAGAAGTTGCCATCCTGATCTCAAAGGAAAAGCAAAAATAGAGCTAATTAAATAGATAAAGAAAGAAATTATATCTTGCCATCTTGGTGTGGGTAGGAGGGTAGAAATGGGGAGAAAAGTTGTAATTCAAACTCTTGTGAAAATCAATGCTGAAAACTAAATATATTAAATAAATTAATTTAAAAAAAAGAAAAAGTTTATTTGGGTGAAAGAAAAAATAAAATGATAGGTAGCATCTATCTAAAACCAGCAAAAAGCATCATATGTAACAGGGATAAGCTAGAAGCATTTCTAATAAGATCGGTCATGAAACAAGGATGTCCATTATCACCACTGTTATTAAATATTGTACTAGAAATGTTACCTTTAGAAATAAGAGAAGGAAAAGAAACTGAAGGAATTAGAATCAGCAAAGAAAAAACAAAGCTATCACTCTTTTCAGAAAATATGATGGTGTGCTTAGAGAATTCTAGAGATTCGAGTAAAAAACTACTTGAAATAAAAACTTTAGCAAAGTTGGAGGACATAAAATAAACTCATATAAATCATTGGCATTTCTATATATTACTAACAAAACCCAGCAGCAAGAAATAGAAAAAGAAATTCCATTAAAGTAACTATAGACATTATAAAACATTTGGAAGTCTACCTGCCAAGATAAATCCAGGAACTATAAGAACACAATTATAAAACACCTCCCACAAATAAACACAAATCTAAACAATTAGAAAAATATCAGTTGCTCATGGGTATGTCAAGCCAATATAATAAAAACAATTCTACCCAAATTAATTTATCTATTCACTGCCATACCATTCAAACAACCAAAATATTACTTGATAGAGCTAGAAAAAACAGTGACAAAATTCATCTCGAAGAACAAAAGATCAAGAATATAAGGAGAATTAATGAAAAAAAATTCATAGGAAGATGGCCCTACCCACACCAGATCTAAGACTATAATATAAAGCATCAGTCATCAAAACTACTTGGCATTGGCTAAGAAATAGAGTGGTGGATCAGTGGAATAGGTTAAGTACACAAGACACAGTAGTCAATGACTATCTTAATCTATTTGATAAACCCAGACACCAGCTTCTGGAATAAGAACACACTATTTCACAAAACCTGCTGGGAAAACTGGAAAATAGAATGGCAGAAACTAGGCATAGACCAACGTCATATACGATATACTAAGATAAAAGTCAAAATGAGTACATAGAGTCTAGACATAAAGCAAAAAAAAAAAAGACATACCATAAGCAAATTAGTAGAGGAAGAAATACTTTACCTGTCAAATCTATGAAGAAGGGAAGAATTTATGACCAAACAAGAGATAGAGAACATTATGACTGCAAAATGGATCATTTTGGCAACATTAAATTAAAAAGCTTTGTACAAACAAAGTCAATGGAACCAAAGTCATAAGGAAAGCAGAAAACTGGGAAACAATATTTAACAACCAGTGTCTCTGATAAAGACCTCAGGATCTCTAAAGTATATAGAGAACCGAGACAAATTTTTAAGAATACAAGTCATTCTCTAATTGATAAATTCTCAACAGAACAGATGATAAAATTAAAGCAATCTATAGTCATATGAAAAAATGCTATAAATCGCTATTGATTAGAGAAATGCAAATTAAAACAACTCTGAGGTACCACCATCAGATTAGTTAATATGACAAAAAAGGAAAATGATAAACATTGGAAAAGATGGGGAAAATTGAAACAGTAATGCATTGTTGGTGGAGTTGTGAACTGATCTAACCATTTTAGAGAGCAATTTGGTACTATGCCCAAAGGGCTACAAAACTGTGCATGCCTGTTGACGTAGAAATACCACTAATGGGCCTTAATTCCAAAGAGATAATAAAAAGGGAAAAGGACCCACATGCACAAAAATATTTATAGCAGTTCTTTTTGTGGTGGCAAAGAATTGGAATTTAAGGACATGCCCATCAATTGAGGAATGGCTGAATATGTTGTGATATATGAATGTAAGGGAATACTGCTGTGGTATGTGAAATGAGCAGAACCAGGAGAACACTGTATATAGTAACAGCAACATTTTGTGAAGAGAAGATCAACTTTGATAGACTTAGCTCTTCTCGGCAATGCAATGATCTAAGAAAATTCCAAAAGACTAAAGATGGAAACTGATAGAGAAAGAACTATGGAGTCTGAATGCAAATCAAAGCACACTAATTTCTCTTTTTTGTTTGTTTTTTATTGTGGTTTTCCCTTTTGTTTTGATTTTTCTTTCCCAACATAACTAATGTAGAAATATGTTTAATATGAATGTGTATGTAGAGCTTATATCAGGTTGCTTGCTATCTTGGGGAGAGGGGATAGGATGGTAGAAGGGAGAAAAAAACAATAGAATTCAAAATCTTATAAAGGAGAATGTAGAAATATTTTTAATTAATTAAAAAATAAAATCAAGAAAAATTTTTTTAAACAAAAAATTGAATACCATACCATTGATACTCTATTTATTGTTAAATCAAATGTTAGCATTTGTCCACTTTCAGAGTATCTTTGGTTGAAGAGTACATAAACCCTGCAGACAGGCAATGTAGCACAAATTAGGAAGTGACTATTCATAAGTAACCTTAAGCTACTTATACTTATTAAACCATTGCAGCTTCTCCTAGATGCACTTAAAATTTGATCATTTACATATTTGAATGCTAAATATAAAAATAGTGTACATACCTCCATCCATCCTTTGGAAGATAACTGAAGGCTCCATCAACAACACTTGCAAAGAACTGTCCTCCTGTGATGAATAGTGTGTTAACAGTAACTAATCGGCCTCTTAAATTGGGTGGAGAAACTTCTGCGATATACACTGGTACTGTCATGGAAGCAATACCTACAAAGGAAGTGAAGAAAAATAAATATGGCATTCACCTTATATTACCTTTTGTGACAAATGTTAAAATTAGATGACTACATATGTTTGTGTAAATACACACACACTTCAGTTCTTAGCCTGCAGCTTTCATTTATATTTGTGTGTTACGTAATATGACACAGGAATGATTTTATACGCTTTAAAGACTTCATATGCTATTTAGTGAAAAATCTCTTTAAAAAGTAAGTTAATGGTATATAAAGAAACAAAAAAAGTGTATGTTAATCTTGGCCCTGCAAATTGATAAAAGAATCCATGTAACATACAAAATTATTCATCAAATTTACTATATGGCTAATTAAAAGCAGACAAATGAAAAGAAAATGCATCCCCAAAATTTACAATTCACATACAAATGTGTTTTTTACTTTTACAAGTCTAAAAGTGTACTGAGGAAATAACTTACATTATTATATCAATGTAGAAATTCAATCATAGTAGTGACCGTTCACAATCATTTTCTTTTTCAATGATTACAGAATTGTTAATCGCAGGCAAAAAAATTATTTAGAGACCAAAAGTGTCAGTAAATGTCAGATTGTATTCCTCCTAATTTTTACCAATTATTAGGAACTCAGTAATACTATATAACTCATTATTATGAAAGATGAAAATAGTCTTGTGATTTTATGAGTTTCCCAAAAACATATTATTATGGACTGACAGATAAGAACAAAAATTGTTTCCACTCCCACAGAATCACTCCCATAGCTCTTGGTAAATACATGAATGTTTCTGAATTTGATCAATATTGGTAGTTTTTTTCTAACATATTTGAAATAACAAAAATAACATTGATAAATGAATTTCCCAATTACCCTGAATGAAGATTTTTAGCAAAGAGAACCATCCAGATCATAGTTTTAATCTAAAAAATTAATGAAAAATTTCCCTGAGCTAAAACCCATCACTCTATGCATTTTGCAAGAAATTCAAAACCACTTCAAAGCCTTCATCAAAACAACTATGCATAAAGAAAGGCATCGAATTAGAATCTGAAAGCCATACAGATAAAAGGGACTGAAGAAATCTAAATAAAGACAGAATCATAAAATAAAGAGTTGCAAGGTTGCTGCAGGAGGAAGACACCTCACCTGTATACTAGTCTGGTCCTTTAAGGAAAAAGGGAAGCCATTTGACTTTCTTGCTTTCTGAGGTATAAAAAGCCTAATCTATAGGACATTAGTGTTTTAGTTGGCAATAATCACTCCCCTGAAGGAATGCATTCTCTGTTGCCCTGGTCAATGTGGTAGGAGAAGTAGCCATTTTATCAGAATAATAATTATTTTTTTAAAAACCATACAAATTGTCTCTTTTTTTCCCTTCTGTCACTAGCAAAATAGTTTTGACTGCATTTTAGGGTCCACACATGTAAAGAAGGGAGGGAATACTTATTTTCCTGTCTCTTTTGAAGGGGCAAACTTTGTCATTATATATAATAAGAGGTCAATTTCATTATTTTTTATTATTTACCATATTCATTATATTTTATCTTTATGAGCAGCTAGGTGGCAGAGTGGACAGTGCACCAACCCTGGAGTCAGGAAGATCTAAGTTAAAATCCTGCCTCAGACACTTAGTAGTGGTGTGACTCTAAGTAAGTCACCTATTCCTGATGAATAACATGGGCCTGAATACCACTGCCAAAAAGAAGGTAAACAATGTTAGCAAAGATTATGAAGCTTTGGGAGAGAAACTAAAGAACATAGGGACAGAGGTTCTGTTTTCTTCACTGTTGTATTTTCTTAATATATTAAACCCTCCTCTACCACTGCACTTCTTGCTCCTTCTTTAAGGAATATTAAGAAAGGGGACTGAGAGAACAATCTGTAAGGACCAAGAAGAACTCAGATGCTCCACTAACACCCCACAAAGAAATTAAATTGATTCTGTAGCATTTTAGAATTGATTCTATCTTGTAATTGATTCTATTCTCTATTACTTTCCTATTTGGTATGACTGATCAAGCCATCATTCTTTGTCTCTTCACCTAGTTTAGAAATTCAATTCTCCTGCTAATCACTGTTCTATTTTTGCCTCCAGGAAATCTGCTGTCCTTGAGGGATGCAGGTAGACACCAGGAAGTCTGGTCCACTATCTTTAACCTTGCCAGTGGACTCAAACAATGAACATTTCTTTATCACAGAAGTTGCCTCCTAAAAGCCAGGTAGTCTGCTATTTCTGGTCTACTATAAATAGAATCAGCATGCAGATGGATCCCATAAATGAGTCAAGCACTCTTCTAAGACAGAAAGAGGTGATTGCTAGCCCCCATATGAGTGCTAGCCCACTCCTCTTGATATAACCAATAGTACTGTCCTCACTTCCATGAAATTGCCAGCCTTGCAATGAATTCAATTGTTTTCCCGACCTAGGCAAATCTGTTCTTTGTTTTCTTGTACTTCCCAAAACTATTTGAAGGCTAGTAAGCCCTACTTTGTAGTTGTTGGTCACTGAGGCCATTGACCCAATTTATTGGTTGCTTCTCACCTAACTAATAAATTGATCATGATTAGACCATTGTCTCTCAGTTTACCTTAAATTTCAAATATAACATCAATTCCATTTTAAAATGAACTGGTAAAAAAGAAATAAGGAGAATGAACTACAGACACCTCTACCACTAGCAACATAAATGGCAATAATGAGACAACACACCAACACTTATGGGATGTAGCAAAAGCAGTTTTTCAGGGAAGTTTTATATCTCTAAATGCTTACATAAAAAAGATAAAGAAGAGATCAATGGAGAGGCGCAGAGCCAAGATGGCAGCTGGAAAGCAGGAACTTACTTAAGCTCTTCCCCAAATCCCTCCAAACACCTGTAAAAATGGCTCTGAACAAATTCTAGAGCTGCAGAACCCACAAAATAGCAGAGGGAAGCAGGTCTCCAGCCCAGGATGGCCTGGATGTTCACTGGAAAGTGTCTATCACATGGTGCTGGGAGAAGAGCACAGCCCAGTGTGGGCCACACCAGGACCAACCAGACAGAGAGCCAGGCAGAATAGGCTTTAGGGCCACGAATCATTGAGCTGGGGCAGTTACCAGACTTCTCAACCCACAAACACCAAAGACCATGACTGTTAGATAGGGTTAGAGAACAATCCAGCCACCAGCCCTGGGGGTGGCAGAAGTGGTGTGGTGGTAGAGCTCCAGCATCAGCTGCTTCTGGAGTCTCTGGCTCACACAGTAGAATGAATCAAGTGGCAGATCAGAGTGGGAGTGCAGGGCTTATTTAACCCTTCTTGGATCTGGATCGCAATCCTGGTTAGTGGTTCTTGGGGGAGAAGGAGAACTGCTGTGGCAGAGCTTGTGGTGACAAGCAGGACAGCCTCTAAAGCTTGGGACAAAGCAATCACTACTCTACAGGCAATCATATGCTGACAAAAAGCTCAAATGTGAAGTAGTTGGCTGGGAACATGGCCAGGCAGAGAAAAAGGATGCATACTCAGACTCAGACTCAGACTCTAAAATCTCTTTTTGTTGACAAAGAAGATCAAAATATACTGCCAGAAGAAGTCAACAAAGTCAAAGAGTCTACATCAAAAGCCTCCAAGAAAAATATGAATTGGTAACAGGACACGGAAGAGCTCAAAAAGGATTTGGAAAAGCAAATAAGAGGAGAAGAGGAAAAATTGGGAAGAGAAATGAGAGTGACAAAAGAAAACCATGAAAAACAAGTCAATGACTTGCCAAAGTGGACCCCCAAAAATACTGAAGAAAATAACACCTTAAAAAAAGAACCCATATGTACAAAAATATTTATAGCAGCTCTTTTTGTGGTAGCTAAAAATTGGAAATCAAAGGGATGCCCATCAATGGGGGAATGGCTGAACAAGCTTTGGTATATGAAGGTGATGGAATACTATCGTGCTATAAGAAATGGGGATGATATGGACTTCATAACAACCTGGAAAAACCTACACGACATAATGCTGAGTGAGCGTAGCAGAGCCAGGAGATCATTATACAAGACTACAGATATATGGATTCTGTGAGGACTAACCCTGACAGACTTTGCTCTTCTCAGCAACACAGTGTGCAAAGACAACTCCAAAGGACTCATGATGGAGAATGCTATCTACATCCAGAGAGGCACACTTCATGCCCATCTTTACCCCCTCTTTTTTTCTCTTTTGTTTTTGTTTTTGGGTTGGTTTTTTTTTTGGTTCTCTTTCTTCTTTCTCATGATTCATTCCATTGGTTATAATTCTTCTCCACAACTTGACTAGTGTGTAAATTAATTCAATGTGAAGCTATACATGGAAGTTATATGAGATTCCATGCCATCTTGGGGAGGGAGGTGGGGAAGGAGGGGAGAAAATCTGGAACTTAAAATTATGTAGAACTATGTGTTGTAAACTAAAAATTAAAAAATATAAAAAAATAAAAAAACACTTGAGAGAATAAGAATAAATAGAGTCTTCCATAAAAAGAAAGATAGCAGGTAACATTTATCTAAAACCATCAGCAACCATTATATATAATGGGGGTAAGCTAGAAGCATTTCCAGTAAGATCAGGAGTAAATCAAGGATATCCATTATCACCACTATTATTCAACACTATACTAGAAATGTTAGTTTTAGCAATAAAAGAAGAAAAAAAATTGAAGAATTAGAACACGCAAAGAAGAAAGAAAGCTACCACTCTTTGGAGATGATATGATGACATGCTTAGAGAAGCATAGAGAATCAAGCAAAAAATAACTTGAAATAATAAAGAAATTTAGCAAAGTTGCAGGATTTAAAATAAATGCACACAAATCATAAGTATTTCTATGTATAATTAACAAAGTCCAATAGCAAGATATAGAAAGAGGAATTCTATTTAAATTTACTGTAGACATTATAAAATATTTGAGAATCTACCTGCCAAAACAAACTAGAACTATATGAACACAATTATAAAGCACTTTTCACACAAATAAAGTCAGATCTAAATAATTGGAAAAATATCAGTTGCTCATGGTTAAGCTGAGCTAATATAATAAAAATGACAATTCTACTTATATTAATTTACTCATCCAGTGCCATACCAATCAAAATACCAAAAAAATTATTTAATAGAGCTAGAAAACAATAACAAAATTCATCTGGAAGAAAAAAAGTCTAAAATATCAGGGGAATTAATGAAAAGAAATGCAAGGGAAGGTGACCTAGCTATACCAGATCTGAAATTGTATTATAAAGCAGCAATCATCAAAACCATTTGGTACTGGCTAAGAAATAAGAGTGGTAGATCGGTGGAATAGGTTATGTACACAAGACACAGTACACATTATTATAGTAATCTATTATTTAACAAACCCAAAGACTCAAGCTTCTGGGATAAGAACTCAGTATTTCACAAAAGCTACTGGGAAAACTGGAAAACAGTATGCAGAATCTAGGCATAGATGAATATCTTATACCATATGTCAAAATAAAGTCAAAATGGGTACATGATTTAGACATGAAGGCTGATACTACAAGCCAACTACAAGAGCAAAGTATTCAGTTTACCTGTCAGATCTATGGAGAAGGGAAGAATTAATGAACAAACAAGAGATAGAGAATATTATAAAATGCAAAATGAACGATTTTTATTACATTAAATTGAAAAGTTTTTGCATAAAGCCAATGAAAGATTAGAAGAGAAGCAGAAAACTGGGAAACAATTTTTACGACTAGCGTCTCTGATAATGGCCTCATTTCTAAAATATATAGAGAACTGAGTCAAATTCATAAGAGTACAAGTCATTTCCCAATTGATAAATAGTTAAAGGATATGAACAGCCAGTTTTCAGGGGAAGAAATTAAAGATATCTGTAGTCATATAAAAAATGCTCTAAATCACTCTTGATTAGAGAAATGCAAACCAAAACAACTCTTAGGTACCAAATCACACCTATCAGATTGCCTAACATGACAAAACAGGAAAATGGTAAATGTTGGAAAAGATGTGGGAAAATTGGAACACTAATACATTGTTGGTGGACTTGTGAACTGATCTGATCAAACTATTCTGGACAGCAATTTGGAACTATGCCCAAAGGACTATAAAAACTGTCCATACTCTTTGACCCAGGAATACCACTTCTAGGTCTGTATTCCAAAGGATCATAAAAATGGGAAAAGGACCCATGTGTACAAAAATACACATAGCAGCTCTGTTTGTGGTGGCAAAGAATTGGAAGTTGAGGGGATGCCATCATGTGGTGAATGGCTTGACAAGTTGTAATGTAATACTATTGTGCTATAAGAAATGATGAGCAGGTGGACTTCAGAATAACCTGGAAAGACTTATATGAACTGATACAGAGTGAGATGAGCAGAACCAGGAGAACATTATACACAATAAAAGCCACATTGGATGATGACTGACCTTGACAGACTTGGCCCTTCTCAGCAAGGCAAGAATCTAAGACAACTCCAAAAGACTCACGATGGAAAATGCTATCTACATCCAGAAAAAGAACTTCAGAGTCATACTGCAGATTGAAGGATACTATTTGCTCATCTTTTCTTTTGTTGTTTTAATTCTTATTTCTTGTGGTTCCTCCCATTAGTTCTAACTCTTCTTTACATCATGACTAATGTGAAAATATGTTTAATATGAATGATAAAGTAGAGCCTATATCAGATTGCAATCTGTCTTGGAGAAGTGGGGGAAAGAACATGGGGGAGAAAATTCAAAACTCAAAATCTTATGGAAGTAAATGTTAAAAACTAAAAATGAACAAATAAAATATTAAGAAAGGGTTAAAAAAGACCAGGAATCAGGAATGGAGAAAGGGAAAGAGAAGAGGTGCAACAGAACAAAAATAGGCCATTTCATATATAGATCATATATATCTGGCAAACTCCCTCTCTTTTACCACCTCCTGCATATCTGCAAAGAAGGATGTGAGAACTAAGAAAGGAAAAAAATATATAAGAATTCAGTATGAACAGAAATACACAATTAACAAAAAAAAAATCCATTGATATTAATGTGATGCATTCACTTATAAAACAGAAGACAAACTGATTTAGAAAGAAGAAATATGATGATCACAAGAGACACACTTGAAACAAAGATTTATATAAAATTAAAATGAGGAACTGAAGCAAAACTATCACATTTCAGCTGATCTTAAAAAAGCAAGGGTGGCAATTATCATTTCAGATAAAGCTATAGTAAATAGAGATGTGATCAAAAAAGATAAGCAAGGAAATTGTATTATGTTTAATATACCACAGACAACAAATCAATATAAATACTTATTATTTATGCAAGAAATAGTGTAATACCTAAATAGTTAAGGAAAAGTTAATGGAATTAGAGGGCAAAATAAATAATAAAACTAAAATAAACAAAATAAATCTAACCAAAAGATAAATAAGAAAGAAGCTTTAGAAAATTAGATGTGATAAATTTCTGACAATCATTTAATAAAAATAGAAAAGAATTTAAATACTTCTCCTGAGAGGAGAAATACATGAGCACATATATATTAATATGTTAAATAAAAATATTTGAATAAAAATTAGAAATTAAGTGAAGTCCAAACAACTTAATTCTAAAGAACTAGAAGGTCAAAGAACAAAGTATAGAAACAACAGAAAATTTTATCCAAGAAAATTAAAATAGTGAGACAATATACCAAAACTTATGTGAGGAGGGAAAAGTAGTGTTCAGAGGAAAATATTTATCTTTAAATGACTTAAGAAAAGAAAGAAAGAAATCAACTAAATGCAAAAAATGCAACTAAAAACAACTAGGACAAATAAAAATGTCCAACTAAACAATTAAGTAAAAATTGTGAAAATCAAAGAAATAAATGTGAAAGAAAAAAGTCACTCAATAAATAAAGACACAAGATGTTTTTTTTAAAAAACTAATAAGATAGATAAAAAGGTAATCTAATTATTTTAAAAGGAAAATGAAAATTTATAATAATTAGAGAAGAAACAAAAGAAATGTCCAGGAAATGTTTTCTTCAATTATATGTCAACATTTGAAAATTTAGAGGAAATGAATGAATGCTAACAAAAATATTAAAATACTCAAATTAAGCAAAGAAGAAATAAATTGTTGAAATAAACCAATATGAGAAAAATTAATTGGACAGCCCATAAATGAACTCTAAAAGAAAATAACCAAAGGACCATATAGATTCACAACTGAATTTACAAAAGATATAAATTTTCTCCTAAGGACAGCTTTTACTGCATCTTGTAAGTTTTGGTACATTGTCTCACTACTTTCATTTTATTTAATAAAGTTTTCTATTATATCTGTACTTTGTTTTTTAGCCTATCATTCTTTAAAATTAAGTTATTCCAAATATTTAAAAAAACCGATTAATCCCATTAACATATAAACTGTTTGCAAAAGAAATAAAATGGGAAAAGAATAAATCCTTCCAATTTTTTCTATGATAGAAATATATCTTAGGCAGAAAAAGAAAAATCAAAGAAGAAAAACTATAAACAAATATCCCTAATGAACACTGATATAAACATTTTAAATAAAATATTAGCAAGTAGCCCACAACAACATATTAGAAAGAATGTATTTTTGGCTAAGTTAGATTTATACCAAGAAAGTAGGGTTAATTCAACAGAAAGAAGACTATATAGTATGTAAATAACAAAATAATAATAATAACCACCTGATTTTATTAATAAATGTTGAAAAGATCTTTAACAAAATACACTTGTGTTTCCTGAAAAGACTAGAACATATAGGAATGAATGGACATTTTCTTAATATAGCAAATAATATCTATATAACATGAAGAGCAAACTTTATATGGAAGAGAGAAACATTAAAGTCCTTTTCAATAAAAAAAAAAAAGCAAAGATGTCCATTATTGCCACAATTACAATGCTAGGTATAGCAATAAGACAGGAAAGAAATCTAGAGAATTAGGAAAGGAAAAGAGGAAACAAAATTATTGCTTTTTGAGGATAATTTATATTAAAAACCTTAAAGGGTCAACTAAAAACCATTGAAATAATAAAATTGAAGGCTATAAATATACCTAAATGATTAGCATTCCTGTAGAAAACCAAAAGGCAATGATAAGAAGAGACAGAAAGAGTATATATATATATATATATATATATATATATATATATATATATACTCTTTCTGTCTCTTCTTATGTATATACATATATATATATACAATTTTGTATATACAATATATGTACAATACATGTATATATATATATATATACAATTTTGAGAGTTTTTCTAGTCATATCAAGAAATCACATGAATACAACTATATAGCACTCTTTAAAGGTATAACAATAACACTAAATACTAATTACTCATTGATATGTCAAGCCAATATAATAAAAATGATGATACTACTTAAATTAACTTATTTATTTAGTTCTTTGTGAATAAAACTTCTAAAGGATTATTTTATAGAGCTATGGAAAAAAATGAAATTTAAATGGGGGTAAACAAGGTCAAAAATCTATAAGAAATTATGTAAAAAAGTGGGTAAGAAGGGCAACTAGCAGTACCAGATCTCAAACAGTTATCATTAAAATAATTCAGTACTCTAAAAAATAGAAAGGTCTGTCAGTTGAACAGATCTGCTATACAATATACAAAAGCAAATGAACATAGTACCATGCTGTTACACAAAACTCCAGTAAGTGTGGTAAGGATTCACTAACTGTCCAAAACTGCTGAGAAAATTGGAAAGTAGCTTGGCAGAAACTAAGTATAAATGAATAATATCTCACACTATGTGCCAAGCTAAGCACCAAATGGATATAAGACTTAGTATTGAAAAATGACAATATAAGGAAATTGGAGGAGCTAGTAAACCAGATAACTCAATAGGAGAACTAAAAGACAAATATGACCACAGAAGATAAAATAGAGCATTTTGATGGTATAAAATGTAAAGGATTTTGCACAAGCAAAACTACTCCATTTAAAATTAGAAGAGAAACAAGTAATGGGCAGGGAATCTTTTCAGTAAGTTTTTTCTGATAAAAGGAATCATCATACTTAGTCAAATTCATAATTCTGAGCCATTCCTGGTAGATAAAAAAGGAATAAGAATAGTCTATTTTCAAAGAAGGAAATCCAAACCATAAAAAACAATATGAGAAACACTCCAAATTATTAATATTTAGACAATGGCAAATAAGAATATTTCTGAAATTCCACCTGAGAGCCATCAGATTGACAAAGATGACAAAAAGAAAAAAAAAGAATAATGCTGGAGGGGCTATTGGGTAAACATACACTAATGAACTAGTAGTTGAGCTGTGAATTGGTCCAGCTCTTCTGAAAAGCAATTTGTAACACCACATAAAGTTACTGAACTCTCTCTTCATTCTCTTCGACCAGGTAATACTAGGAAGGAAAGAAATAAGCATTTGATTGAGTGCTTACTATATGGCAGACACTATGCTAAGTGCTTTACACATTTAATTTCACTTGACCCTCTTAACAGTTTTTGGAGGTAGGTACTATTGCTATCTCCATTTTTATAGTCGAGGAAACTGAAAAAGTTATGTTAGATGACTTGCCCAGGGTCATAAAGCTAGCATCTGAGGTTATGTCTGAACTTGTCTTCCTGACTCCAGAAGCAGTGTTCACTGTACCACCGAGTGACCTGTGTAACCTTAAAAAAATTCAAAGACAGAAGGAAAGCACCAAAATATTTACAATAAATTTTTTCTTAATGGTATAAATACCTGAAACCAAGTGAGCGCTCACATTTGGGAGGATAGCTAAATAAACTGTGTTATATTACAGCTGCCTGAGCTGGACACACTTCCTTAGACTGGAGGGGTGTTGACCACCAGTGCATCAGGCCAAGGTGACAGGGAAAACAAGGTGCCTACAAAACTCAAGACCTCAAGGAGCACTGGCGACAGCTGGAGGAGAACGAAGCAAGCAGCTGTAGCTGGTACAGCTGTGCAATCAAGAGGAGCGTGCCTCGCTTAACCCAAGGAGGAAGTAAAGCAGCAGTTAGAAAACACCAGCTCAGAGAGGGCTGTAAGGACAAGCTAGGGGAGCCTTTCCTGGTCAAGGGTAAGGCCAGTATACTGATGCTACTGCACTACATACCTTCAGAAGAAAATGTCAGAGGACCCATCTTTATGGCTGAGGGTAGGTCTTTGGTTTTATCATCAGCCAGGGCCAGCTGGCCTGTGAACTTTACTCTCCCCACACCAGCTGTGCCCTAACCATTGAAGCAGTTAACTACTTAATGCCAGAGAAAACCCTAAAGTATATGGAGTTGGAAATAATATATTTCATCAAAGTTCATCTTTCTTCAACTAATGCATTTCACAAGGTAAAACAATTTTCTCCTGTGTTCTGTTGTCATGCTACAAAGTCTGGAGGACTCTGCTGAAAAATTCATCTTGAGCTAACCAGTGTTTTCTCACCTTTTCTTAAGAAATAAGCAGGATATGTCCTCCTTCACTCTTGAATAGTTAACTGTGTCTCCTGTTGGCATTAAGAAATGTGAGGAAGTAAGTGGCTTTCACTTGTCTGAGTAACAGTTCAGCAGCAGAAGAATTCATCATTGCTTGTGTGGAAATCCATGGTTGCCTGATCGTTATAGCTCGTGGACTGAGGAGCATCAGCAAGTCCATGTTGTTTTTTCCCCCAGGTTTTTTTTTTATTTGATTTTTTATTTTTAGTTTACAACACTTAGTTTTACATGTTCTTGAGTTCCAAATTTTCTTCCCCTTCCTCCCTTCGCCTCTCCCCTCCAGGATGGCATGCAGTCCAATATAGATTCTATATAAACTTTCACATTAAACTTATTTACACAATAGTCAAAGTTGCAAAGAAGAATTGTGACCAATGGAATGAATCATGATAGAGAAGAAACAAATACAAAAAAAAGAGAGAAAAAAAAGAGCAAATACTTTGCCTCAACCTGCATTCAGACTCCACAGTTCTTTCTCTGTATGCATCTAGCTTTTTCCATCATGTTTCCTTTGGAGCTGTCTTTGAGCCTTGTATTGCTGAGGGAGCCAAATCTATCAAAGTTAGTCATCACATAAATCACAAATGCTAGCAAGGATTGGGAAAATTGGAACACTGGGTATTTTGACACTGTTGTTCTCTTCCAAGTTTGTGTTTTGATCTTCCCTGTGGCTGTAGTAGCCTTCTATGGTGAAGGCTTTGTTGTTGTTTTTGCTCTTCTTCTAGCCCATTTCATGACTATTAAAATTGATCTCTGCTCCTGGGATAAAGGAGGCACTGTCTCATGCTTCTTGCTCCAGGGGTCAGGGTCACTGATTTGCTGCTTTGGGGCCTCTGTAGTTGGCAACTCACCTGTTGCATATGAAGATCCAGGACTGGTAGCTTGCCTGTTACATGATGGGAATCTGGGTCTGACTGCTCAACAGTTTTGCTGGGAGCTCTGCGGCTGGTTACTCACTTGTTGTGTTGGAGCTAATGGCTTCACAACTGGCTTGCTGTGCCACTGGCCTACTGAGCCAAGACTGAGGGGCCTTAGTTGCTGATCCATGCTGGGGCTGGGAGATTCCCTCTGGCTTGCCTGGAAACCACCTGCACTGGGCTGTGCTCACCTTTCATACCAGTGAAAAAGATCCTTCCTGCAGTCCTTCTAAGTTCTTTTGGGCTGGAAAATGGTTTCACCTCCAGCCTTTTGTGGGTTGTGTCACTCTAGAATTTCTTTTGAGGCTTGATTTAAAAATGTTTTGAGGGAAATTGGGGAAAACTCACACAACTTCCTTCCTTTTCTCTGCCATCTTCACTCTGCCTCACCATAGTTAATTTCCTATTCTCGAGTTTTGTTGTTGTTGTTGTAATCTTTCCTTCCAGAATCTATGGCCAGGGTCCCCACTTCTGCTAGTGCTCTTCTTGCCCTGGAACTCTATCCTGGTCCTAGAACAAGAAAAGAGTCCCAAGTAATCACCTTATGACCAGTTGTCTGATACATTCACTATCTGTGGGCTGAGAACTCTGAAAGATGCCTCAGCTGTTCTCAATTCAATTGCTTCCAAGGAGAGCTGTTGCCTTTATGTTGCCTCCAACAGTTCAGTAATGCTAGACTGTGTCTTACTCTCACCTCAGTAATAGATTATAACTTAACAGGACACTAAATCATCTAATATTTAAGAATGCGTGGATCAAACAACAAATCATAGAAACAATCAGTAATATCATCAAAGAGAATGACAACAATGAGACAACATACCAAAATTTACAGGATGTAGCCAAAGTAGTACTTAGGGGAAATTTTATATCTCTGAACATTTACATGAATAAAAGAGAGAAAGATCAGATAAATAAATTGAGCATGCAACTAAAAAGCCAAGAAGAAGAACAAATTAAAAACCCCCAATTAAACACCAAATTAAAAATGTTGAAAATCAAAGGAGAAGTTAAGAAAAAGTAAGAAAATTATTAAGCTAATCAATAAAATTAAGAGGTAATTTGGTGAAAAAATAGTAAATCTTTGGTTAATTGGATTTTTTTTAAAAAAGAAGAAAACCAAATTACCAGAATTAAAAAGAAAAGGGTAGGGGAGGAGAAGACAGAGCAAAGATCAAGGAGTGAAAGCAGAGAAATGCCTAAGATCTCTCTGAAACCCCTACAAATACCTGTAAAGAATGACTCTAAACAAATTCTAAAGCAGCAGAATAAACAAAAAGAGAGAGTGAAACAAATTTCCAGCCCAAGACAACCTGTAAGGTTGTTGGGAAAGGTCTGTTGCAACAGGCTGAGAGAGAAGCACAGACCAGCAAAGGCTGCACCATCACAGACTGGGTCCCAGGAAACCCAGAACTGGCCGGGAGAGTCTGAATCACTAGCAGCTATGGAATTTTCCAGACTTCTCAACCCACAAAAGCAAAAGACAACTTAGAATATCAGTGGGAAAGGTCTGTCAGGACTGGCTGAGGAGGACAAACCAGCCCTCACCCCAGTGTAGTTCTGGCGTGGTGGCAGCAGTGACAGCAGCAGAAGCTGCTTCCAGAGTTCTCAGTCCACAGACAGTAAAAGGATGAAATGACTGATCAGAAGGAGATTACAGGGATCTTTTTGCTGGCACAGAGGCAGGATTATGTTGGTTTGCCCATACTTAGATCTGAGTCACAGTCCTGGGTGATAGTCCTGGGGCAAGGAGGAGCACTGGCATAGCAGAGCTTATGAAGGCAGCAGGGAAAAGGTAACCCCCTTCACAGTTCCAGGGCAGAAAGGAGTGCTCATGGTCATTCACAGACCAGAGCACAGGCCAGGAGAGGAGTAAACATCTTTCCTTAGATCATACCACCTTGGAAGAACTGAAAACTTACAGGTCCCTAGAAGTACCTCTGAAAACAGCTGCACAAAACCACTGAAGCTTGGGATAGTACACACTCCACAGTAGAAGCAGAGTCTTATCTTAACAAAAAGTTAAAAAGTCAAGTAATAGCCTGAGAAAGTGAGCAAACAGCAGGAAAAAAGCCAGACTACAGAATCTTACTTTGGTAGCAAAGAAGAACAAAACAACACTCAGAAGAAGACAAGAAAGTCAAAGCTCTTACATCCAAAGCCATCAAGAAAAAAAGAATCAGTCTCAGTCCATGGAAGAGTTCAAGAAGGATTTGGAAAATCAAGTAAGAGAAGTAGGAGAAAAATTGGAAAGAGAAATGATAGTGACTAAAGAAAATCACGAAAAATGAGTCAACAGCTTGCTAAAGGATACCCCCCCCAAAAAAAAAACACTGAAGAAAATAACACCTTAAAAAATAGACTAGACAAAATGGCAAAAGAGGTCCAAAAAGCCAATGAGGAGAAGAATCCCTTAAAAAGCAGAAATGGCCAAATGGAAAAGGAAGTCTAAAAGCTTACTGAAGAAAACAATTCCTTAAAATCAAAATGGAGCAAATGGAAGCCAAGGACACGTAATAGTAATTGATGTGGGACTTTTTGCTGTTCTTCTCTTAAGTGCCTTTAAGGATTCTGACCTTTGTTTGAATGGGGCAGGTAAAGTGGGATCTTTTTGTCTTGAAGTATTTCTCAGTACTGAGACAATTGGGAGTCATTGATTTGTATATGATGTGATACTGGGGATGGGGAACTGTCTCACACCCAGCATGGGTGAGTTCAGAGCCCTCAGGGGCTCTGAACAGGATATAATTGAGGAGAACTTGGCCTTTGACTTTTGAGGCACACTCATGCAAGCAGTGTTGAGACTCTGGGCAAGCTGTAAGTGCCCCCCAGCTTTGTAACCCAGACCCATTGGTTCTTCTCTGGTAACTATGTATTGTGATTTGAATCAGACAAGGTCTGTCTGTTGATGTTTGGAATTTCTGTTTGTATTTGCCTTGAAGTTCAGGGGGCTGATCTTTTCCCCCTAAACTGTGAATGATATTTGTATGTTTGATTAAACTATGATTGTTAACCACTTAACATTGCTTTCCTTAGAAAAACAGATCAAAGAACCTGTATTGGAAGCTTTCTGTGTGCTGGTTGTTGATGGGTCTTACACCCTTACAGCAGCTGTAGGCAGATTGTTGCTATTGTAAGAAAATCAGAAAATTTTAAAACAAAACCAAAAGAATGAAAATATAGAATACAATGTGAAATAGCTTACTGGAAAGGAAAATAGATCTAGGAGAGATAATTTTGAAATTGTTGGACTACATGAAAGCCATGATCAAAAAAAAGAATTATAGACATCAACTTTTAAGAAATTATCAAGGAAAACTGCACTGATATTTTAAAACCAGAGGGTAAAATAGAAATTGAAAGAATCCATCAATCACTTCCTGAAAGAGATCCAGAAATGAAACCTGCCAGAAATATTATAGCCAAATTCCAGAGTTCCCAGGTCAAGAAGAAAAAATTGCAAGCAGCCAGAAAGAAACAATTTGAGTACTGTAAAACCACAATCAGGATCGCATAAGATTTAGGAGCTTCTACATTAAGGGTTTGCTCAGCTATGAATATGATATTCCAGATGGCAAAGGAGCTAGGATTAAAACCAAGATCTACCTACCCAGCAAAACGAAGTGGAATCCTTCAGGGGAACAAATGGAAATTCAATGAGATAGAGGATTATATATATATATATATATATATATATATATATATATATATATATATATATATATATATATA
>CM053623.1:170985516-170998579 GCA_028646595.1 Phalanger gymnotis
TCACTTACATTCCTATAAGGAAAAATGGTTATTTGTAACTCATGAGACCTTTCTCATTATTAGGATAGAGGGAGGGAATATATATATATAGACAGAGGGAACAGGGTGAGTCGAATATAAAGGGATGATGTCTGAAACATAAAATTAAGGGGTGAGAGAGGAATGGACTAGGAGAAGGCAAAAGGAAAAGATAGAATGGGGTAAATTATCTCACATAAAAGAGACAAGAAAAGGCTTTTACAATGGAGGGGAAAGGAGAGGTGAGAGGGAATGAGTGAACCTTACTGTCATCAGATTTGGATTAAAGAGGGAACAACATACACACTCAGTTGGGTATGGAAATCTATCTTACACTACAGGAATGTAAGGGGCAAGGGAATAAGGGGGGACTGATAGAAAGGAGAGTAGATTGGGGGAAGGGATAATCAGAAGCAAACATTTTTGAGGATGTACAGGGTGAAAGGAAACAACATGATTATTACAGAACTGTTTTGTATGACTACACAAGTATAACCTATATTGAATTGCTTGCCTTCTTAATGAAGAGGCATGGGGAGGGAAGAAAGGAGAGAATTTGGAACTCAAAGTTTTAAAAACAAATGTTAAAAAAAAATTGTTTTTACATGTAACAGGGAAATAAGATACATAGGCAATGGGGTATAGAAATCTTTCTTACCCTACAGAAAAATAGAAGGGGAAGTAGAAAAGAGAAGGGGGGATGCTAGAAAGGAGGGGAGCTTGGGAGAAGGGATAATCAGAAGCAAAATGCCTTTGAGTCAGGACAAGGTGAAGGAGAGAGTGAATAGAATAAACAGGTGTAGGAGGAATAGGATGGAGGTAAATACAGTTAGCAGTAGTAACTGTGAAAAAATGTTTTGAATCAGGTTTCTTTGATAAACACCTAATTTCTTTTTTTTTTATTTGATATTTTTTAGTTTTCAGCATTGATTTTCACAAGATTTTGAGTTACAAATTTTATCCCCATTTCTATCCTCCCCACCACTCCAAGATGGCATGTATTCTGATTGCCCCATTCTCCAGTCAGCCCTCCCTCCTATCATGCCCTTCTTCTCCCCCACCCCAACCCTGTTCCCCCTACTTTCTTGTAGGGCAAGATAGATATCTATGCCCCAGTGCTTATATATCTTATTTCCCCATTGCATGCAAAAACAACATTTTTTGTGCATCTGCTTTTAAAACTTTAAGTTCCAAATTCTCTCCCTTCCTCCCTCCCAACCCACTCTCCCTAAGAAGGCAAGAAATTTAACACAGGCCATACACATATCATTATGCAAAACACTCCCATACTTTCATGTGGGGTAAGATACTTGATTGAGTGTGTATGTTATTCCCTCCTCAAGTCAAATTGACCGCTGGAATGTTATATTCCAAGCTCTTCAATCCCTTAATGTAGAAGCTGCTAGATCTTGGGTTATTCTGATTGTGCTTCCACAATACTCAAATTGTTTCTTTCTGGCTGCTTGCAGTATTTTCTCCTTGATCTGGGAGCTATGGAATTTGGTGACAATATTCCTAGGAGATTTCTTTTTGGGATCTCCTTGAGGAGGCAATCGGTGGATTCTTTCAATTTCTATTTGCCCTGTGGCTCTAGAATATCAGGGCAGTTCTCCTAGATAATTTCTTGAAAGATGATATCTAGGCTCTTTTTTTGATCATGTCTTTCAGGCAGTCCAATAATTTTTAAATTATCTCTCCTGGATCTATTCTCCAGGTCAGTGGTCTGGCCTTATTTGTCACCAAAAAAAGGTTCCAAAATCTGATTCTGAATCTGGGACTTTTGACCTTCTCCATTGTCTTTGGCATTTGTGGGTTAAGAAATCTGGTAACTGCCACAGTTCAATGATTCAGGGCCCTGTGGCTTGTTCCACCCATCTCCTGTTCTGGTTGGTCCTGGCATGACCCACACTGGGCTCTGCTCTGCCATACTCCCATCTCCACATGATAGACCCTTCCCCATGACCATCCAGGCTTTCCTGGGCTGGAGCCCTGCTTCCCTCTGTCACTTTTTGGGTTCTGCAGCTCTAATATTTCTTCAGAGCCATTTTTTACTAGTGTTTGGAGGGACCTGGGAGAGAGCTCATGCAAGTCCCTGCTTTCCAGCTGCCATCTTGGCTCCACCCCCCATAAAGGCCTACCTAATTTCTCTGAAATATAGATAACTATGTCAGGTTTATAAAAATTAAAGCCATTCTCTGCGAGATAAATGATCAAAAGTTATAATCAATTTTCAGGTGAATTAATTATAGGTATCTATAGCCATATGAAAAAATATTCTATCTCAGCACTGATTGGAGAAATTCAAGTTAAAACAATTCTAAGGTGCTACCTCATACCTATTAGATTAGATTAATAGGACAGAAAAAGTACATGGCAAATGTTTGAGGGAATTTGGGAAACATAAGACACTAAGGTACTGTTTTCGAACTTGTGCACTGATTAAACCACATGATAGAGTAATTTGGAACTATGCTCATTAGGCCATAAAATTGTGTATACACTTTGACATAGTAATACCACTACTAGTTCTGTATCCCAAAAGAGATTAAAAAAAAAGGAAAAGGACCTATATGTGCAAAAATATTTATAGCAGCTCTTTTCTGGGGGTAAAAAATTAGAAATTGGGGGATGTACATCAATTGAGGAAGGACTGAATAAGTTGTGGTATGTAATAATGATGGAATACTATCATACTATAGTTGCTCTCAGAAAAACCCAGAAAGACTTATAGGGGTTGATGCAAAGTGAAGTGTACCAGGTACAGAGTAACAGCAATATTTTAAGAGGATCAGCTGTGAATGACTTAGCTATTCTCAGTAATACAACCATCCGTGACAACTATCCATCCCCAGAGAAAGAACTGATGGTGTCTAAATACAGATTGAAGCAGACTTTTTTTTTAATTAATATTTTGGGTTTTTTTCACTTTATTTTTCTTGAGGGGTTTTTTTTTTTTGGTCTATGTTTTCTTTCACAACATGACTACTATGGATATGTATTGCACGACTACACACATACAACCTATATGGAATTGTTTGCATTTTCAATGGGGTGAGGGGGCAGGAGGGAGGAAGGGAGAGAATTTGGAGCTCAAAGTTTTAAAAACAAATGCTAAAAAATTGTTTTTACATGTAACTGGGATAAAATTAAATAATAAATAAATACCAAAGCAGAGGGAAAAAAGAAAAAAACTGGTGTATTTACCAAGAAAGAAGAAGAAATTAATGCAGTAATTAGGAGTTATTTTGCCCAACTGCGTGCCAAGAAATCTGACAATCTAAGCAAAATGGATGAATATTTATAAAAATATAAATTATCCAGATTAACAAAAGAGGAAAAAAAGACTAAAATAATCCCACTTTCAAAAAAAATGGAACAAGCCATCAATGAACTCCTTAAGAATAAATTTCCAGGGCCAGATGGATTTACAAGTGAATTTTACTAAACAATTAAAGAACAATTAATTCCAATAATATACAGGGTGTCCATAAAGTGCAATTTAAAATAGATGTAACTTTGCAACTATATGTGATAGAAACAATGTGTACCAAGGATTAGAAAGCTTGATGTATCCAGTTTAATTTTGTCTTTAGAAAATTTACGCTTATTTTATTTTTAGAAATTCAACTTAAAATTTCTTATTTTTCAGGATTCCTGTTGACCCATGACTTCACTAGAAGAGAAAGTAAACTGTGTTCTTTGGATGGCTGAACTAAAATCTACCACTGCTGTCTAAAGTTTACCATTTTCTTGGCCTCCACATTCACCAGATTTGACTCCATTGTATTTCTTTTTATGGGGACATGTGAAAACTAATGTTTATTCAACCAAACCTTGATTTAAAGAAGACTTGCAAGCTAAGATAACTGATGTGATTGCTGGCATTACTGAAAATCAGCTTGAAAATGTTTTCCATGAACTACAGAATTGTATTACCCTTTGTGTGAGTAATGACGGTGGACATGTTGAAAATTAACTAGAACAATAAAAAAAAGTGTGTTTCTTCTTTCTTTTGCTTTTTCCAGATTCTTTTTTTTTTTTACATATAGTTACAAAGTTACAACTTTTTTAAATTTCACATGTACTTTATAGACTCCTTGTATAAACTATTTGGAAAAATAGGCAAAGAAAGAGTACCACCAAGTTCCTTATGTAACACAAATATTGTGCTGATACCTAAACCAGGAAAAACCAAAACATAGAAAGAAATTTAGAGACCAATTCCCTAATGAATATTGATGCAAAATTTTAGATAAAATATTAGAAAAGAGATTACAGAAAATTATCACCAGGATAATACACTATGACCAGGTGGGATTTTTAGCTGGAATGTAGGGCTGGTTTAATATTGGGAAAACTATCAACACATTTGATCATATCATTAAAAAAAAAACCAGAAATCATATGATTATTTCAATAGAGAAAGAAAAGCCTTTGACATGAAGGGAGCTTATCTTAAAATGATAATTAATATTTATCAAAAATCACCAGCAAGCATTATATGTAATGGAAATAAGCTAGAAACTTTACAAATACTATCAGGCATGAAACAAGGATGTCCATTATCACCCCCATTGTTCAATATTGTACTAGAAATGTTAGTTATAGAAATGAGAAGAAAAAAGTTGAAGGAATTAGAATAAGCAATGAGGAAACAAAACTATCACTCTTTGCAGATGATATGATAGTTTACATAGAGAATCAATTTTAAAATGATTTGAAATAATAACCAAATTTAGCAAAGTTGCAGGTTGTAAAATAAACCCAAATAAATCATCAACATTTCTACTTATTACTAACAAAGTACAGCAGCAAGAGGCAGAAAGAGAAATTCCATTTAAAATAATTGTAAACAGTATAAAATACTTGGGAGTTTACCTGCAAAGACAAACCCAGGAACTTTATGAACACAATAACAAAATACTTTTTACACAAATAAAGCCATATCTAAACAACTGGAAAAATATCAGTTGCTTATGGGTATGCCAAACCAATATAATAAAAATGATACCTCTGCCTAATTTATGTATTTAGTTTCATACCAATCAAACAACCAAAAAGTATTTTTGATAGAGCTAGAAAAAATAATAACAAAATTTATTTGGAAGAACAAAAGGTCAAGAAACATCAATATGAAAAAATGTAAAGGCCTAGACATACCAGACCAAAAACTATCTTATAATGGGGCTATCATCAAAACTATCTGGTACTAGATAAGACACAGAGTAGTGGATCTGTGGAATAGATTAGGTACACAAGACACAGTAGTAAATGACCATAGTATTCTAGTGTTTGATAAATGTAACATCCAAGCTTCTGGGACAAGTATTCACTATTGGATAAAAACTGCTGGGAAAACTAGAAAACAATATAGCAGAAATTAGTTAAAGGTCAATAAAAACCACTATATACAAAGATAAGGTAAAAATAGGTATATGATTTAGACATAAAGTGTGATACCATAAACAAATTAGGAGAGAAAGGAATAGTTTACCTGTCAGTTCTATGGAGATGGGAAGAATTTATATCCATGATATGTAAAATGGATAATTTTGACTATGTTAAGTTAAAAAGGTTTTGCACAAACAAAACCAGTGTAACCAAGAGTAGAATGAAAGCAGAAACTTGGAGAAAATTTTTAGTAGCAAGTACCTCTGATAAAGGCCTCATTTATCAAATATATAGAGAACTGCATCACATTTATAAGAAGACAATTCATCTGCCAATTGATAAATCATCAAAAAATATGAACAGTTTGCAGAAAAAAAATATCAAAGCTTCTTATAGTCATATGAAAAATGCTCTAAATAACTCTGAATAGAGAAATGCAAATTAAAACAACGCCGAGCTACCACCACACACCTACAAGACTGGCTAACATGACAAAATAGGAAAATGATAAATTTTGGAGGTGATGTGAGAAATATGAGACATTAATGCACTGTTGGTAGAGTTGTGAACTCATCCCACCATTCTGGAGAGAAATTTGGAACTATGCCCAAAGGTGAACAAAACTGTGCCTACCCTGTGACCTAGCATATTTTTTTTCATTTTTTCCCTTTTGTTCTGTTTCTTCTTTCTCAACATGACTAAGATGGAAATATGTTTTAGCTGATTACACATATATAACAAATATCAAATTCATTATTGTCTTAAGAAGGAGAAAAACGAGGAAGGAGGGAAAGAAAATTTGAAACACAAATTTTAAAAACTTAAAGTAAAAAATGTTTTTACATGTAATTTGAAAAACTAAAATATTGTTAAAAGTAAAATTAAAAAATTTTTAAAAGAAAGTTACTGTGGTGAAAAGGAAAATAAATCACAACTCAGAAGACAATAAAATCAAAGCATCTACATGAAAGCCTCAAAGAAAAATGCAAATTGGTTTCAGACCCTGAAAGCCTTCAGAAAGAATAAATCAAAAAAGAGAGGTAGAGGAAAGATTGAAGGGCAGGTGGAGATGAGGATATTGGAAGAAAATCATGAAAAAAGAGTCAAAAGCTTGGTGAAGGAGTACAAAAATAAAACACTGAAGAAACTAATACTTTAAAAAACAGAACAGACCAAATGGTTAAAACAAAATAAAAGGCACAAAAATCAACTGAAGGAAAAAACACTCCTTCAAGATCAGAATTGGCCAATTTGAAAAAGAGATACAAAAATTTACTCAAGAGAATAACTCTTTAAAAAGCAGAATTGGCCAAATGGAAAAGGAGATATTAAAAACTCACTGAAGAAAATAGTTCCTTAAAAATTAGAATTTGGGAAGGGGAAGCTAATGACTCCACAAAACATCAAGAAACAATAAACTAAAATTAAAAAGAATGAAAAGAAAATAAAATGTGAACTACCTCAGTAGAAAAACAAATGACCTGGAAAATAGATTGAAGAGAGATAAATTAAGAATTATTGGACCACCTGAAAGTCATGATAAAAAAAGAGCCCAGACAAATATTTTAAGAATTCCTCAAGGAAAAACTACCCTTATATCCTAGAATGAGCAGTTAAAAAAGAAACTGAACGAATCCACTGATGATGTCCTGAGATTTTAAAATGAAAACTCCCAGGAATATTAATGCCAAATTCCAGAACTTCCAGGTCAAAGAAAAAATATTGCAGGAAGAGACAATTCAAATATGTGGAGCCACAGTTAGGATCAAAAAAAATTTAGTAGCTTCTATATTGAGTAATCAGAGGATGTGCAATATGATATACAAAATTTTAGAGAGGTTAAATTGAGTTACAGTACAAAATAGATAGTAAAACTATACTAGTTGGGGACCTTAACTTTTCCCTCTTAGAACTAGATAATTCTCACCAAAAATTAAACAAGAATGAAGTTAGGAGATGAATAAAGTTTCAGAAAATTTAGATATGATAGACACTGGAGAAAATTCAATGGGAAAAGAAAGGAATATAGCTTTTTTTCTCAGTGGTATATAGCACCTTCACAAAAAAAAAATGACCATGCTTTATGGCACACCTGAAAACTTGGCAGTAGGTCAGGCCCTAAATTAAAGTAGGTTAAACTTCTTCCAGCCTAAGATAGGTTAGAAGAAAGACAGACTGATGATGGCTGGTTGCCGCAAGTCGCATAACAGACAGGAGAGAGTACACAGTGACAACCCTACATTTTTTGCAGACTACCAGAAATCCTTAGTGGGCCACAAGCAGGTCCATAGGCCATACATTGTGCAAGCCTGCTATAGGACATAAAAATATCACAATCAAATACAGAAAGCAGAAATATTAAAAGCATCCTTTTCAGATCATGAGGCAATAAAAATTGCATTCAATAAAGGTCTATGGAAAGACAGATAAAAATTATTTGGAAACTAAATAATCTAATCCTAAAGAATGAGTGAGTAAAAGAACAAAAAACAGAAACAATCGAGAATTTTATAGAAGATTATGACAACAGTGAGACAACATACTACCAATATTTGTGGGATGCAGCTAAATAAAATTTATATCTCTAAATGCTTACATCAATAAAATTCTCAAAGAGGACCATGACATTAGGGAAATTATGACATGACTTGCAGGGTTTTTTTATTTGAGTGAGGGAGGGCTGTGCAAAGAACAGATCAACAAATTGGACATCCAAACAAATAAAAAAATCTAGAAAAAGAAAAAAATTAAAATCCCCAATTAAACACCAAGTTGGAAATCTAGAAAACGCAAGGAGAGATTAATTAAGCTGAAAGTAAGAAAAACATTGAACTGATAAAACTCAGAGGTAGCTTTATATAAAAATCTGTAAAATTGGTAAACCATTACATAATTTTTAAAAAAGAATAAAGAAAACCATATTAACAGTATCAAAAATGAAAAAGGTGAATTCCCATCAAAGGGGAAATTAAAGCAATTATTAGGTGCCATTTTACTGAACTATATGATAATAGATCTGACAATCTAATTGAAATGAATATTTAAAAAATGCAAATTGTCCAGATTAACAGAAGAGAAAATAGAATTAGTTACATAGCCCAATCTTAGAAAGAAAAATTGAAAAAGTCATCAGTGAACTCTCTAAGAAAAAAATCCCAAGGGCCAGATGGATTTATAAGTGAATTCTATCAAACATTTATTTTTAACAATACTTTTTCCCAATTATAAAGACAACTTCTAGCATTCTATTTTACAAAATTTTGAGTTCTAAATTTTTTCTTTCTTCCCTCCCCTCCACTCTTCTTAAAAGGGAGAGCAACTTGGTATGTTATACATGTTCAAACATATAAAACAATTTCTTTATTATTCATAGTTGTGAAAAAAAATAGACCAAAAGGAAAAAAAAGAAAAAAATTTTAATGTTAAGATAGTACGCTTTGATCTGCATTCAGAGTTCATCAATTCTTTCTCTGGATGTGGACAAAATTTTCCAGAAATTTCTGGAAAATTCCCTTTGAAATTGTCTTGGATCATTATATTGCTGAGAAGAGCTAAGTCATTCATAGTTGATCATCAAAGTTGCCATTAGTCTGTATGATGTTCTCCTAGTTCTAATCATTTCACTTAGTATCAGTTCATATAAATTTTTCCAGGTTTTCATGAAATTTGCCAGCTCATCATTTCTTATTGCAAATTAGCATTCCATTCATATACCACAACTTGTTTAGCCAGTTCCTCAACTGATGGGCATCGCCTTAAGTTCCAATATTTTGCCACCATGAAATGGCTATAAATGTTTATTGCAGCCAAGAGTAGAGGGAAAGCAGAAAACAGGAACAAATTTTACAGCAAGTTTCTCTGATTATATAAAGAAGTATATAGAAACATATAAAGAAGTGAGTCAAATTTATAAGAATATGTATGTCATTCCCCAGCTTATGAATCATCAAAGTTTTCAGAAGAAGAAATCAAAGCTATCAATAGTCATATGAAAAAATACTCTAACTTACAATTGATTAAAGAAATGCAAATTAAAACAACTCTCAGGAGCCACCACACAACTATCAGATTGGCCAATATGACAGAAAAGAAAAAGGATAAATGTTGGAGAAGATGTGGGAAAACTGGGACAATAATGGTAGAGTTGTGAACTGATCTAATCATCCTGGAGAGTAATTGGAAACTTTGTCCAAAAGGCAATAAAACTGTGCATACCTATTCATCCAATAATACTACTACTAGGTCTGTATACCAAAGAAATAAAAAAAAAAAGAAAAGACATACATGTGAAAGAAAATAAGATCTCTTTTTGTGGTGACAAAGAATTAGAAATTGAGAGGATGACCATTAATTGGGGAATGGCTGAACAAATTCTTGTATATGATTATGATGGAATACTACTGTGCCTTAAAAAATAGCAAAAAAAGATGCTTTCAGAAAAACCTAGAGAGAGTTACATGTACTAATGCAAAGTGAAGTGAACAGAACCAGGAGACCAATATATATGGTAACATCAATATTGTATGATGATTAACTGTGAATGACTGACTTGGTTTCAGCAATACAATAATTTGACACAATTCCAAAGGACTCATCATGGAAACTGCCATCCACCTCCAGATTAAGAACTTATGGACACTGAATGCAGATCAAAGCATACTTTTTCTTACTTTATTTTCTTGGTTTTGTTGTTGTTGTTGTTGTTGTTGTTGTTCTGTATTCTCTTTTGCAACATGTCTAATATGGAAATATGTTCTGCATAAGTAAACATCTAGTAATCTATATCAAAGTAACTGGGTTTTAGAGGAAAGGTGAGGGAGGGAATTTGGAACTCAAAAATTATAAAAATAAATGTTAAAAATTCTTTTGCATGTATTTGAGAAAAACTAACATTCTTAGAATGTTAAAAAATAAATGACATCAATATATGTCCATTAAAAAAGTGTTATTTGCAGAAATTTAATGCTTACCATGTACATATGTATCAGATACTGGCTTTTGAAGTCATTTTTAAGCTTCTTTTGTGCCAACAAGTTTAACTCACAAACCAAAAGTTCTTAAATTAAGGACCCTCAATTCCTTCGATTTCAAATGACAAGCCAAATTTCAAGTTCCATGAATGTTTATCTTCAAGGTTAAATTCATCTCACATCTTTTCATTTGATCACATTATTTTCTCCAGTATTTCTTTAAAACTATATGACTAATAATTGGTGTCATAGAATTAGTATTAGAGAAATGTAGATACAAAAAAATCAGCATTAATAAACTTGATTTTCACCATTTATCATGATACTGTTCTAGCCAAGAATATGCTATAAGAAAATAACACCAGCATTGTCAACCCTGTATAACAAAATAGCATCATAATCATATAGAACATTAACAATTTATTTTTTCCTATTACATCATTTCCTCTGCTATTACTTGAATATAATAATGTGAAAGTTACCCTTACAATGAATCTAATTGCCAAATCATCAGATTTTCACCGCTCAGAAGAAGAAAATTGACCAGAGGAATTCATTTTTTTAATTTTTATAGCAGCAAATTGTTAGACTGTATTAATTTCTTCTGCATGAGCCATCAAATTATCCAACTTTCTTCTACTGGTACACATTTTAATAAAATTTCATTAATCATTCTTTTTCAAGGAAAAACAGTTGAGAATTTTTACTCCTTAACATTGAATAAAAGTCAAATTGATTGACAAAAAATCTCACAGTGATCAGATAAACATATAGAGAGAATTATCCTTCACCTATACTAAATATGACTAACCAGTTAGAAGTCAGGGAGTAGACTGAAAGAATGATATAAAAAAGAAAGAATCACACCTTAAAAGTCTATAATGGTGACATGGATGCTCAAAACAAAACCCAAACACTATCAACATAATTGACTGTATCAATAAAAAAAAAACCAACAGAATAACATGATTAGCTGAAGAGATGCAGAAAAAGCCTTTGACAAAATGCAACACGAATTCCTATTAAAAACATAAAGAGCCTTGGAATAAATGGAGCTTAATTTAAGATGATAAGTAATATTTACCTAAAAGCATTAGCAAACTTTATCTGTAATGGGGATAAGCTAGAAGCCTTCTGAATACAATCAGGGTAAAACAAAGACGTCCATTATCACCACTAATATTCAATATTGTACTAGAAGTATTAGCTACAGAAATAAGAGAAGAAAAAGAAATTGAAGGAATTAGAAGAGACAATGAGGAAATAAAACTATTACTGTTTGCAGATGATATGATAGTATCAACTAGAGAATCAACTAAAAACTATTTGAAATAATTAACAACTAAATAAATGCACATAAAACATCAGCATTTCTATATATAACCAACAAAGTCCAGCAGCAAGAAATAGAAGGAGCAATTCCATCTAAAAAAAACTGTGGACAATATAAAATACTGGAAAGATCTACTTGCCAAGACAAAGCCAAGAGCTATATGAATACAAATATGAAAGTTTTCACGCAAATGAAGTCAGATCTAAACAATTGTAAAACTATCAGTTGCTCAAGGGTAGGTCAAGGAAATATATTAAAAATGATATTTTACCTAAATTAACTATTTATTCAATGCCATACCAAACAATCAAAATCATTTTATAAAGCTAGAAAAATTAATAACAAAATTCATCTGACAAGGTCAAGGAAAATAATAAAGAATGGAAAAAATGTGAAGGAAGATTGCCTAGCTACACCAGATCTCAAACTGCATTACAAAGTGGCTATCATCAAAACTATCTGGTACTGGCTAAGAAATAGAATGGTGGGTCAGTGGGATAGGTTAGATGCACAAGACATACTAATAAATGACCACAGTAATCTAGTACATGACAAACCCAAAGATCCAAGTTTTTGGAACAAGAACTCATTATCTGACAAAAGCTGCTGGGAAAACTGAAAAAATGATATGAAGAAACTAGGTATACACCAATATCTCACATCACATACCAAGATAAAGTCAAAATGGGTACATGATTAATGTAGAAAGAGTGATAACATAACCAAATTAGAATAGCAAGGAAAAGACTACCAGTCAGATAGATAGATAATGAAAAAATAGAGGATCAAAGAAAATAGAAAGAACATTATAAAATAGGTAATTCTGATTATGAAAATTTAAAAGTTTTTGCAAAAAGAAAACCAATGCGGGGGTGGAACCAAGATGGTGGCTGGAAAGCAGGGACTAGCATGAGCTCCCCGCCAAGACCCTCCAAAAACCTATAAAAAATGGCTCTGAACCAATTCTAGAACTGCAGACGCCACAAAATAGCAGAGGGAAGCAGGGTTCCAGCCCAGGACAGCCTGGATGGTCTCTGGGTAAGGTCTATCCCACATGGAGCTGGGAACAGAGGAGAGCAGAGCAGAGCCCAGCATGGGCGGCGTGGACCAACCAGACCAGGAGCCAGGTGGAACGTGCCCTAGCACCCTGAATCAGTGAGCTGTGGCAGTTACCAGACTTCTCAACCCACAAACACCAAAGACAACAGAGAACGTTAGTGGGTAAAGCTGCTGAGGACAGGAAGTTTGCAGTTTGGCCACCACCCCAGGGGCAGCAGAGGTGGGGCAGCTACAGAACTACAGCTGCAGTTGCTTCTGGGCTCAGGCCCACCTGGTGGGAGGAATTAAGTGG
>CM053623.1:170999079-171038499 GCA_028646595.1 Phalanger gymnotis
ATGTATATATGTATGTGTATACATATATATATATATATATATAGAGAGAGAGAGAGAGAGAGAGAGAGAGAGAGAGAGAGAGAGAGAGGGAGACAGAGAGAGCGGGCACAGGGTGAGTTGAAGAAGAAGGGAAGATATCTAAAAGAAAAAAAATCAAATTAAGGGATGAGAGAGGAATTTATTGAGAGAGGGCAATAGGGAGAGACAGAATGGGGCAAATTATCTCACATAAAAGTGGCAAGAAAAAGCAGATCTGTAGGAAGAGAGGAGAAGGCGGGTGAGGGGGAATGAGTGAATCTTGCTCTCATCAGATTTGACCTGAAGAGGGAATACCATAATAATCAACTGGATATCTTACCCCACAGGAAAGAAGGAGGAAGAAGACAAAAAGTGGGGATGATAGAAAGGAGGGCTGATGGGGTGGAGGTAATCAAAAACAAACACTTTCGAAAAGGGACACAGTCAAGGGAGAAAATTCAATAAAGGGGGATTGGTTAGGAAGAAGCAAAACATAATTAGTCTTTCACAACATGAGTATTGTGGAAGGGTTATACATAATGATACGCATGTGGCCCATGTTGAATTGCTTGACTTCTTAGGGAGGAAGGGTGGGTGGGAAGGGAAGAGGGGAGAGAATTTGGAACTCAAAGTTTTAAAAACAGACGTTCAAAAACAAAAAAAAAAAAGTTTTTTTGCATGCAACTAGAAAGTAGGATAGACAGGCAATGGGGCATAGAAATTCATCTTGCCCTACAAGAAAGGAAGGGAAAAGGGGATGGGAGGGGAATGGGGTGACAGAAGGGAGGGCAGACTGGGGAACAAGGCAACCAGAATATACACCATCTTGGAATAGGGGGGAGGGTAGAAATGGGGAGAAAAGTTGTAATTCAAACTCTTGTGAAAATCAATGCTGAAAACTAAATATATTACATAATAAACTGGAAAAAAAAAGAAAACCAATGCAACCAAAATGAAAAGGAAAGCAGAAAACTGGGAACAATATTCTGCAACAAGTATCTCTGAAAAAGGCCTCGTTTCTAAAATATATAGATAGCCAAATCAAATTTACAAAAAATATGTCATTCTCCAAATGATAAAAGTTCAAAGGTTATGAACAGGCAGTTTTCAAACAAAGAAAGCAATGATATTTATAGGCATGTGAAAAAAAATTCTCTATATTACCACTGATTAGAGAAATGCAAATTAAAAGAACTCTGAAATACCACTTATCAAATTGGATAATATGACAAGAATGGAAAATGATGGATGTTGGAGGGCATGAAGGAAAACTGGAACAATAATACTCTCTTCGTGGAACTGTGATCTGATCCAACCATTCTGGGGAGCAATTTGGAAGTATGCTGGAAGGGCAACCAAACTGTACATACCCTTTGATCCAGAAATACCACTGCTAGTTCTATATCCCAAAGATATACAAAAAAGAGGAAAAGTACCTATTTGTACAAAAATATTTATAGCAGCTCTTTTGGTAGTGGTGAAGAATTTGAAATCAAAGGGATGCCCATGAATTGGGAAATAACTAAACAAGCTGTGGTTTATGATTGTGATGGAATGTTATTGTGGTATAAGAAATGACAAGCAGTATGATTTCAAAAAACCTGAACAGATTTACATGAACTGATGCAAAGTGAAGTGTGCAGAATGAGAACAATGTGCACAATATTTTACAATGAAGAATTGTGAATGACTTAGCTATTTTCATCCAAGGCAACCCCAAAGATTTATAATGAAACATACTATCTGCCTCTAAAAATAAAATAATATTGTTTAAATACAGACTGAAGCATGCCATTTTCCCCTTTCTTTAATTTTTTTATTTTATTCAAGTCTTCATCTACAAATTGACTGACATAGAAATGTTTTACATGATTGGACATGTATAACCTATATCTGATTGTTTACCATCTGAGGGACAGGAAAGAGGAAAGAAAGGGAGAATTTGGAGCTCAAAACTTTAAAAAAAATGTTTAAAAATTGTTTTAGGTATTTGTCTTTAAAGTACTAAGAGAGGTGGAGCCAAGATGGCAGAGAAAAGGCAGAGAATCATCTGAGCCTTTCCAAATTTTTTATTTTATTAAATATTTTATTATTTTTATTAAATATTATTCCTTAAAATTATTAATTAAAATTATTAAATATTAAATAATGCCATAAAACAAATTCTATAATGGCAGAACCCCCAAAAGGAAGGAGTAAAGCAATTTTCTAGCCCAAGACAATAGCAGGAAGATAGTCAGCAGGAAAGATCTGTTGCACCACGGTGAGAGAGGAGTGCAGTCTCATGGAGGCCCAGCCAACTTAGACCTGGCCTAAGCAAACCCAGAGCAGACCTCAGGGCAACTGAGTCACTTGCAGCAGTGACAGTTTCCAAACCTCTCAGTCCACAGACTCCAAAAACAATTTAGAAGGTTGGCAGGAAAAGTCTGTCATACTTGGGTGAGAATGGAGCCCAGCACAGCCAAGGCCAGCACAGGCCTGGCCCCCACAAACCAGGAGCAGGCCTTGAGAGTGACTGAATCAAGCAGCAGCAGCTTCTTCTGGGGCTCTCAGCCCATGGATGGTAAGAATGACCAAGAACTGGCTAGAAGGAGATTACAGTGGTCTTTTTGCTAGTACTGAGGCAGGACTCTCTTGCTTTGCCCATACTTGGATCCTGGTAGTCCTGGGTAGCAGTCCCAGGATGAAGGGAACACTAGCATAGCAGAGCTTGCAGCTGCTCTGGAGGGGGGACCCTCCTCACAATTCCAGGGCAGAAAAGAGTGCTTGTGGTCATTCATAGATGAGAACACGGGCAAGGAGACGAGTAAATAACTTACTTCTCCTTAGATCATACCACCTTGGAAGAAGTGAGAACTTATAGGTCTCTAGAGGTATCTCTGAAAACAGCTGCACAAAAAATCTGAAGCTTGGGGCAGTGTGCCCTCCAAGAAATAGGCTGGGAAAATGAACAAACAACAGAAAAAAAAAATTTATTGTAGAAAGTTACTATGGTGATAAGGAAGATCAAAACACACACTCAGAAGAAGACAACAAAGTCAAAGCTCCTACATCCAAAACCTTCAAAAAAAATAATAATTGGTCTCAGGCTAAGGAAGAGTTCAAAAAGGACTATGAAAATCAAGTAAGAGAGGTAGAGGAAAAATTAGGAAGAGAAATGAGAGTGATGCAAGAAAATCATGAAAAATGAGTCAACTGCTTGCTAAAAAAATACTGAAGAAAATAACACCTTAAAAAAAGAGACTAATCCAAATGGCCAAAGAGATCCAAAAAGCCAAAGAGGAGAAGAATGCCTTAAAAAGCAGAATAGGCCAAATAGGAAAGAAGGTCCAAAAGCTCATTGAAGAAAAAAATTCCTTAAAAATTAGAATGGAATAAATGGAAGCTACTGATTCTATGGGAAATCAAGAAACAATCAAACAAAACCAAAAGAAAGAAAAAATAGGAAACAATGTAAAATATCTCATCGGAAAAACAACAGACCTGGAAAATAGATCCAGGGGCCATGATTTTAAAATTATTGGACTACCTGAAAGCCATGATCAAAAAAAAAAAAAAAAGAGCCTAAACATCATCTTTCAAGAAATTATCAAAGAAAACTGCTCTGATATCCTAGAACAAGAGGGGAAAATAGAAATTGAAAGAATCCATCAATCACCTCCTGAAAGAGATCCCAAAATGAAAACTGCCAGGAATATTATAGCTAAATTTCAGAGTTCTCAGATTAAGGAGAAAAAACTGCAAGCAGCCAGAAAGACTATTTAAGTATTGTGGAGCCACATTCAGGATAACACAAGATTCAGCACCTTCTACATCAAGGGATTACAGGGTTTTGAATATGATACTCCAGAGGGCAAAGGAGCTAGGATTACAACCAAGAATCACCTACTCATCAAAACTGGGTAAAATCTTTCAGGGGAAAAATGGATATTCAATGATATAGTTGAATTTAATGCATTTTTGATGCAAAGACCAGAACTAAATAGAAAATTTGACTTTCAAATAAAAGACACAAGAGAAGCATAAAAAGGAAAACTGGAAGGAGAAATGGTAAGGGACTTAATAAGGTTAAACTGTTTACATTCCTACATGGGAAGATGATATTTGTAACTCATTAGACATTATTCATTATTAGGGTAGTTAGAAGAAATTTATAAAGACAGGGGGCACAGGTGTGAGTTGAATATGAAGGGAAGATATCTAAAAAATAAAATTAGGGAAAGACCTTGTTTCAACAATCCAGCTAGCAGCTGCTGTGGGGGTGTAAAACCAACAACAACTAGCTCCAACCAGGTTCTTTTGATCTGCTTTACTAAGGAAAGCAACATTAAGAGGTGAACAATCTTACTTTAATCCAACATACAAATATCATTCACTCAGCTCAAGGGGAAAAGCCATCACCCTGAGATTCACAGCAAATGCAAACAAATTACGAACATTAACAGACCAAATACAGTTCAGCTGGAAGGCCCTTAGAGCAGCTGCCCAGAGTCCCATGCCTCCAGGAATGAGAGCCTTAAGCAAATAGCTCTGTCTTACCTTTTTATGCACTCTTTAAGTGTCATCAAATGTCATCTGAGTGACCAGAACTTAAGCTCTTACTATTGACTCTGGTCTTAGCAACTCCCCTTGGGACCCATGTGACCTAAAACGGTCACAAAAATGTGACTTAAACCCACACAGTCTAAAAGCCTCTGATGTCACAAACATGTCACTCAAACTCATGTAAACTAGGCTTTCCCTCGAGGCAAGGAGGTCATCCAGGACTCCTAATTTAATCAAGGAAACAAAGGCCAAACTCTTCAAGGGCACTTGGTTGAATAAATGCTAAGAGCCCATCTTGATTCCCAATACAGACCTGCATGAGCTGATACAAAATGAAGTGTACTATGTACAAAGTAAAATGAATCAGCTATTCTCAGCAATACAATGATCCAAGACAGCTCTGAAGGACTTATGATGAAATATGCTCCCTAACCCCAGAGAAAGAATTGATGGTGTCTAAATACAGATTGAAAGATACTTTTTTTTTTTTACTTTATCTTTCCTGAGGAGTTTTTTTTGTCTATGTTTTATTTTATAACATGACTATTATGGATATGTTTTGCATGACTACAAATGTATAACCTATATCAAACTGCTTGCCTTCTCAATGGTAGAGGGGGGAGGGAGAAAGGAAGAGAATTTAGAACACAAGGTTTTTAAAAATGTTAAAAACTGTTTTTACAAATAACTAGGGGAAAATAAAAATGCTAAATAAAAGCTTAAAATTGTTTTAAAAAGGCAAGAAAGAGCTTTTACAGTGGTTATGGTAGTGAAAATGGGGGACATGGTGGAGAATGCTTGAACTTTACTTTCCTCAGAATTGACTCAAAGTGGGAATAACATACACACACAATTGGGTATAGAAATCTATTTTACCCTACAGGAAATTAAGAAGGGACGGAGATAAGAGAAGGGGGAGGGGTGATAGAAGGTAGGGCATGTTGGGGGAGGGGTTAGTCAGAAGTGAAACACTTTTGAGAGGGGACAGGGTGAAAGGAGAAAGAACCAAATAAATGGGGAAACAGGATGGAGAGAAATACAGTTAGCAATCATAACTGTAAAAAAAATTGAAGCAAGTTTCTTCAATAAAGGCCTCATGTCTTAAATATAGAGAAATGAGTAAAATTTATAGAAATAAGAGCCATTCCCCAATTGACAAAAACTAGGTACAGTCAGTTTTCAGATGAAAGTAATCAAAGCTAGCTATAGCCATTTAAAAATGCTCTATCTCACTATTGACTGAAAAAATGCAAACCAAACCAGTTTTGAGGCACTACCTCACACCTATTAGACTGGCTAACAGGACAGAAGAGGAAAATGACAAATGCTGGAGGGCATGTGGGAAAATTGAGACAGTAATGCACTGTTTGTGAAGTTGTAAACTAATTCAACCATTACATCGAACAATTTGGAACTATGCCCAAATATTTACTGCAGTTCTTTCTGGTGGCAAAGAACTGGGGAACAGCTGAACAAGTTGTGCTATATGATTGTGATAGAATGCTATGGTGCTATAAAAAATGATGAGCCAGATGCTCTCAGAAAAAACTTGGAAAGACTTACCTGAAATGATGCAAAATGAAACAAAAAAAAAAACCAGGAGGACATTGTACACAGTCAACAGCAACAATGTAAGATGATTAACTGTGAATGACTTGGATATTCTCATAATACAATAATCCAAGATGACTCTGAAGGACTTATGATAAAAAATACTATGGAGAGAAAACTGATGGAGTCTGAATAGAGATTGAAGCATCTTTTTTTTTACTTTATTTTTGGAGGGTTTTTATTTCGTTCTATGTTTTTTTTTTAAAACATGACTAATAAGGAAATATGTTTCGCATGACTACACATGTATAACCTATATCAATTGCTTGCCTTCTCAATGAGGGGAGTAGGGAGAGAGGGAGAGAATTTGGAACTCAATTTTAAAAATGAATGTTGAAACTAGTTTTTCCATGTAATTGAGGGAAAAAAATAATAAAAAAGAAAAAGTGTTTTAACATGTAATTGGGGAAAAATAAAACATATTTAGAAAATAAAATGATACTCCACTGGGGAAAGAAAGCACAAACCAAGAATAAGAGAATGATCCCAAAACATCTACAAGCAAAGCCTCAAAGGAAAACACAGCCTAAATCCAAATTCAACTAGAATTCCTGGAAGAGAAAAAGAGTTAAAAAGAAATGAGTTACAGAAGAAAAAAACTTGAGAGGTAATTAATAACTTGGCTCAAGAGGAATAATGTCTTACTTGAATAACCAACTCCCTGAAACAATGGAATGGAACAAATAGAAGCTATTGACAGAAGTAGAAAGAGAAGAAGGAGGAGAAAGGAAGGTGAAGGAGGAGGAGAAGGAAGAAAAAGAGGAGGAGGAGGAGGAAAAAGAGGAAGAGGAAGAAGAGGAATAGTTAGTGATTCCTTGAGACATCAAATAATATTAGTGCAAATAATAAATAAAGTGCAAAGACTTAAAAAACAGAAGAAAATAAAACATCTTATGGCATAAACAAATGACCTAGATAAAAGACCAAATATCAAAAACTAAAGACTAATTGGACTGTCTAAAAGCCATAACCAAAAAAAGAAAAGCCCAAACATTTCAAATTACAAAAAAATTTCCCAAATCTCTTAGAACCAGAAGGTAAAATAGAAATAGAAAGAATGCTTCCACAAAATATTCTAAATAGACATATGACCTTAATATTAGAGATAATGCAACAAAAAATTAAAAGAGATCAAATAACTCTCATAGCTTTAGACAGGAGATACATTCTTTCTTTTTATTTTTTTTTTATTTTTAATTTACAACACGCAGTTCCACAAGTTTTTGAGTTCTAAATTTTCTCCCCCTCCTCCCCAAGATGGCATGTAATGTGATATAGGTTTTACATATGCCTTCACATTAAACTTATTTAAACAATAGTCAAGTTGTAAAGAAGAATTATAACCAATGGAATGAACTATGAGAAAGAGGAAACAAAACCAAAAAAGAAGAAAAAAAAGAGAGAGCAAATAGTTTGCCTCAATCTGCATTCAGACTCTGCAATTCTTTGGATGTGGATAGCTTTTTCCATCATGAGTCCTTTGGAGCTGTCTTAGAACCTTGTATTGCTGAGAAGAGCCAAGTCTATCAAAGTTAGTCATCACAGATACCATGTCTCTGTAATCATGTATAATGTTCTCCTGGTTCTGCTCTCCTCACTCAGCATCAGATCACGAAGTTCTTTTCAGGCTATTATGAAGTCCCTCTGCTTGTCACTTCTCATAGCACAATAGTATTCCATTAATATACCACAACTTGTTTAGCCATTCCCCATTTGATGGGCATCCTCTTGATTTCCAATTCTTTGCCACCATGCATTCTTAATCAAACAAGGGATAAAGCCTATTAAAAAAAGAAATAGGTAACTTTAATTACATGAAACTGAAAATCTTCTGCCCAGAAAAAAAAAATTAATGCACCTAGAACAGAAGCCATCAAATTAGAAAAGTCTTATCAAGTTACTCTCATAAGGGTTTGATATACAAAAATACATAAAAATTAACATATGTATGTGTATGTGTATACACACACACACACACGCACACACACACACACACACACACATAACATATACATAACCAAAAACTATTCCCTTAATAGGTAAGTGGTCAAAAGATGGGAACAAACAGTCCTTAAACAAACAATTGCAAACTATTAACAACAATATAAAAGAATACTCTGAATCACTAATAATAAGAGAAATGCAACTCAAAATAATGATGACATTTTACTTTACACCCTACAAATTGGCAAAGATTACGAACGATAGGAATAGTCAGTGTTGGAATAGTTGTAGGAAAATAGCACAATGGTGGTACATGGTTGGTGGAGTTGTATACTGATACGACCATATTTAAAATCGATTTGGAATTGCTAAGGAAGGGACTAAAAGGTCTTTACCGTTTGACCCAGGAATTCATTTCCTGGGCTTATACTTCAAGGAGGCCAAGAAGAAAGTCTCAATATACACTAAAATACCGATATCAGCACTTTCTCTGGGAGGAAAAATCGGAAACAAAATAGATGCTCATCGATTGGCAAACTAAACAAATTATGGTACATGAATGTTGTAACAAATGACTGTAAAGCCTATAAATAAGTGAAAATATTTTCCCACCCATTGAACAGGCTTCAGGTGGGACTCCAGGTGGGGCCAACCAAGGGAGGTCTGATTATATCTTTGTTCCTAAGTAGGCCCCAAACCCCTACTTACTAGGTGCTAAGCCAATGTGGGCATGAAGCCCTCAGGTCCCTAAGGGGAGTTGCTAAGACCAGAACCTATGTGCCTAAGTTCTGGTCAATCAGATGATGTTCTAGGTTTTAGTTGGATCAGATGATATCCAAGGACTGTATAAAAAGAGAGAACAGAGCTTGGAGAAGCAGATGTGGCAGAAGGAGGAGCAGCAGAAGCAGAACCAGCAGAAGTTGGAGCAGTACAAGCTGGAGGAGTGGATGCCAAGGAGCAGGAGAAGCTGAAGCAGCAGATGCTGAAGAAGTTGAGAAGCTGAAGGAGCAGCAGAGGCTGGAAAAACTGAGGATGAGGAGGAACAGAAACTGAGGACTGAGAGTGGGGCACAGAGCCAAAAGTCAGCTTCCAGAGAGTACAGACAGGAGGGTGCTGAGCAAGGGCATGGGACTTGTGAGTAATATTCTTAGAAGAGGGCCCTAGCATTGGGGGAAGTACAATTATGGCTTGGCTTGCTGCCATAATATTTTTCTGTAACCTCATGGTCACTGTTGTGAGATGTACATATTGGTTTTGGAAGGTTCTTGCCACAATATCAAACTGGGGGCATTGGTCCTTGGGTCTGATCCTTTGGAGTTTAAATAAGTGCTTTAATTCCTCTGCCTTGCACTTAGAGAATTCTTTACATCCTGCAATTCTGAACAATTCAGGCATGCTCATGGTCCTCTTTGAGCTCATGAACTTTGCTTTAATGATATAATGAACAATGTGATGAATATAGAAGCATGGAAGGATCTATATGGAATGATTCAGATGAAGAAAGTAGGGCCAAGAAAAAGTACACAAATAATTACAACAATGTAAACCAAAAGAATAACTACACATACACACACACATACACACATGTGCACACACACACACACACACACACACACACACACACTACATCTTGCAAAACTATGAAGAAGCATGGCTTGAAAAGAGAGATATGAAAAAACTCTCCCACTTCACCCCGTTGCAGAGGTAAGAGGTCTACAAATTTTCAGACTTTTTCAGAATATTAACTGTCTATTATGACTTTCTTCTTTTTCTCTTTGAAAAATAATGTTTGTTACATGGTATGACTCTCTGAGAGGGTGGAGATTACTGGGAGAAACTACAGTGATTTTTAAAAAAAAACCAAATATATCAATAAAAGCTTATTTAAAAAAGAAAAGTTTTGGAATAGCTGCTGTGAGGAAAAGAATAGTGAATGAGTAGTTAGAATAGTGGGGTGTAAAAGGATTGCTTTGAAGCACTACAGGCTGAGCTGGGGTTATATAATATACATTTATACCAGACTTAACACAGTTTTTTGATGGCAGCAAGCCATGCATGTCACAGAATCTTTTTGTATAATCTTAAAATATATATAGGTGACATTTTGTTTTTGACAGTCTTTAAAGGTGCATTTTGTTCACAATAAAATGATTTTTTAAAAATATTAATAAAAGATTCTGCTTCCAGGAGCCAAGATGGGAGAGCAAGAAGTAAGTCACTCTCACCCTCCCTTATTGACCTCTGAAATCTCAGAAAATATGCTCTAGGAAAAACCCTGGAACAACTGAGCCAGCAGAAAGACAAGGTGCAGCAATCTTTTAGCCCAGGAAGCTTGGGGGATTAATGGGAAAGGCCCCTCTTTCTCTGGGGGTGGGGGGACACTACAGGATGTGAAGCACCCTAGCAAGCCCTACCTCAGCAAACCAGGGGGAGACCCTGAGCACCAGGGTGGTGGAGCAAGCAAGTGACAACAGCAGGACTCCCAAGTGCCTTGGCACAGGCTGGGGAACCAGTAGACCCCAGCTCCAAAAACCACCACATGTGTGGGTGTTCTCCAGCAGCCAAATCTCGCAGTGCTTCATCACAACTCCAGGAAGCACAACTCCAGGAAGCACAACTCCAGGAGGCACAACTCAGGCTGTCAGACATCTTCCAGCAGCCAAACAATAAAGTGCATCGCCCAGGTGAGCAGGCATCTCCCAGTGGCCAGACTCCCAACTCCCACTCTAAGAACTCCAGTGTTGCTGACCCCAGCTTAGCACCAGGTAAGCTGCCAGACCCCTAGAGTCTCCAGCTGCCAGCACCTGAGGCCCTAGCACACAAAGACAGTGACCAGGACCTGGGCTCCTAGCACAAGAAGCTTGGGTCAGTGCCCCTTGTGCTCCAGCAGGAGAGTTCAACTCTAAAAGCCAGGAATTAAGTAAACATCATGTGCAAAAAGCAGAAATGGACAATGACCATAGATTCTTAGGGAAGATCAAGACACAAATTCACAAAAAGGACAATTTTTTCAATATACCCATATCTGAAACCTCAAAGGGGAATATGAACTGGTCTCAAGGTCCAAAAGCCTTCTTGAAAGAGCTCAAGAGAGATTTTAAAAGTCAAATAAAAGAGATAGAAGAAAAATTGGGAAAAGAAATGAGAGGTATGGAAGAGAGAGTCAATAACTTGGAAAAGGAAGGTCAAAAATTGACTGTAGAAAACAAGTCCTTAAAAAGTAGAATTGGCCAAATTCAAAAAAAAACACAAAAATTCAGTGAAGAGAACTCCTTAAAAAGCAAAATGGGACAAATAGAAAAGGAGGTACAAAATCTACTAGAAGAAAACAATTTGTTAAAAATTAGAATTGGGCAAGTATAAGCTGATGACTCTATGAGATATTAAGAATCAGTCAAGCAGAAACAAAAGAATCAAAAAATAGAAGAAAATGTAAAATACCTCATTGGTAAAACAACTGACCTGGAAAATAGATTCAGGAGAGACAATTTAAAAATTATTGGTTTGCCTGAAAACCATGATGAAAATAAAGGCCTGGACAGCATCTTTCAGGAAATCATCAAGAAAAACTGCCCTGAAGTCCTTGAACCAGAAAGTAAAATAGTCATTGAAAGAATCCACAAATCACTTCATGAAAGAGGTCCTAACTTGAAAATGCTGAGTAATATAATAGCCAAATTCTAAAATTACCAGGTCAAAGAGAAAATACTGCAATCAGCCAGAAAAATAACAACTTAAACATCATGGAACTACAGTCAAGATTATGCAGGACCTTGCAGCTTCTACACTAAAAGATTGAAGGGCATGGAATACAATATTCCATAAGGCAACAGAGCTTGGATAAGGATCAACTACCCAGCAAATGAAGAAGCAGAAAGATACACACAGAGTAAAGGTAAAAGACTAGAGTAAATATATTATGCTTCAGCTGAAGTAAAAAAAAAAAAGCAGGGGTAACAATCCTGATCTTAGACAAACCAAAAGCAAAAATAGACCTAAGTAAAAGAAAGAAACTAAATCCTGATAAAAGGTACTGTAGACAATGAAGTAACACCATTACTAAACATATATGCATGCTATTCAATGAAATAGGGGACTTCTGAACTTTCCTGATGAAAAGACCTGAGCTCAACAGAAAAACTGATCCTCAAATACAAGACTCAAGAGGCATAAAAAGGTAAATAGGAAAGGAAAAAAAAACCAATATGTTATTAATAAAAGCAAACTGTTTAGAACCCTACAAAGGAAGATGACACTTGTAACTCTTGAGAACTATATTGTTATTACACCATTTAAAGGGGATATATATATAGACAGAGGGCATGCGTATAAGCTGACTTTGATATTACAATAAAAATCTAATTAAGTGGTGAAAAGGGATTGTACTGGGAGAACAGAAAAGGAGGAGACAGACAAGGGCAAATTACATCACATGAAAAATCACAAAAACTGGTTTCAGCAGAGGGAAAGAAGAGAGGGAAATGAGCATTGTTTGAACCTTATTCTCATCAGATTTGGCTCAAAAAGGGAATAAAAGTTAGGTATAGAAATCTAATTGACCATATAGGAAGTAGGAGAGGAAAGGGGAAAGAAAAGGGAGGGAGTGGATAGAAGGGAGGGAAGAAGTAGTGAAGGAAAAGAGAAAGAAAAGAGAGGGGGCTGATAAAGGGAGGGCAGACTAAGGGAGGCAACAGTCAAAAGCAAAACTCTAGTGAGGAGGGAAAGGGAAAAAGGAGAGAAAAGCATAAACACGGTGGGAGGAAATAGAGTGAAGAGAAAGAAACAGATAGTAATCATAACTGTGAATGTGAATGGAATGAACTCTTGCATAAAATGGAAGAAGATAGCAGCATGGATCAAAAACTATAATTCTACAATATGTTCTTTACAAGAAACATTTGAAACAGGGGGATTCACACAGGGTAAAGGTAAATGGCTGGAGTAGAATATATTATGCTTCACCTGAAGTAAAAAAAAAAGCAAGGGTGGCAATTCTGATCTCTGACAAAGCAAAAAAAAAAAAAATAGATCTAAGTAAAAGAAGGAAACTAAATCCTGATAAAAGGTACCATAGACAATCAAGTAATGTCATTACTAAACATATATGCACCAAGTTGTATAGCATCCAAATTCTTAGAGAAGTTAAGGGAGTTATAGTATGAAATAGATAACAAACCCCCCCTCTCAGAACTAGATAAACCTGACCAGAAAATAAATGAGAAAGAAGTTAAGGACATGAATAGAATTTTAGAAAAGTTAGACATGGTTGACTTCTGAAGAAAACTGAATGGGGATATTTCACGGTGATACATGGCACCTACACCCACATAATATGGCATAAAGCCCCCAAATCCAATGAAGAAAGGCAGAAATGTTAAATGTATCCTTTTCAGATCATGATGCAACAAAAATTACATGTAATAAAGGGCCATGGAAAGATAAACTAAAAATTAATTGGAAACTAAATAATCTAATTCTAAAGAATGAATGAATCAAACAGCAAATCATAGAAACAATCAATAACTTCATTCAAGAAAATTATAATGAGATAACATACCAAAACTTATGGGATACAGCAAAAGTGATTCTTAAGGGAAGTTTTAGATCATGCTTACATGAATAAAATAGAGAAAGAAGAGTTCATTAAATTTGGCAAGGAACTAAAAAAGCTACAAAAACACCAAATTAAAAATCACCGAATGAACACCAAATTAGAAATTCTGAAAACCAAAGGAGACATTAATAAAGTTGAAATTAAGAAAACTATCAAACTAATAGATAAAACTAAGAGCTGGTTTTATGAAAAAATATAAATTAGATAAACCTTTTGTTAATTTGATTTAAAAAAAAGAAAACCAAATTACCACTACCAAAAATGAAAAGAGTGAATTCACTACCAATGAAGAAGAAATCAAAACAATAATTAGAAGCTATTTTGCAGAACTGTATGCCAATAAATTTGACAATCTTAGTAAAATGGATGAATATTTACAAAATATAGATTGTCCAGATTTCCAGAAAAGGAAATAAAATACTTAAAGAACCTCATTTAAGAAAAAAAAAATTGAACAAGCCATCAATGAACTCCCTAAGAAAAAATCTCCAGGGCCAGATTGATTTACAAATGAATTCTATCAAACACTTAAAGAACAATTAATTCTAAAACTATATAAATTATTTGGGAAAATAGGTGAAGGAGTCCTACCAAATTCTTTGCATGATACAAATATGGGGCTGATACCTAAACTGGAAAGAGCCAAAAGAAAAAGAAAATTATAGACCAATTTCTCTAATGAATATAGATTCAAAAATTTCACATAAAACAGTACCATAGCATTTACAGCAACTTATGTTGAGGATAATACACTATGACTAGGTAGGATTTATAGCAGCAATTCAGGGATTTTTCAATATTAAGAAAACTATCAACATAATTGACCATATCAAGAATAAAACTAAGAGAAGTCATATGATTATGTCAATAGATACAGGAAAAGCATTTGAAAAAATACAACAGGTGTTCCCATTAAAAACACTAGAGAGCATAGAAATAAATGAATTTTACCTTAAAATGATAAGTAGCATCTATCTAAAATCATCAGCAAGCATTATATGTAATGGGGATAAGCAAGAAGTACTTCCAATAATATCAGAGATGAAACAAGGATGTCCATTATCACCACTGTTATTCAATATTGTACCAGAAATGCTAGCTTTAACAGTAAGAGAAGAAAAAGATATTGAAGGAATAGGCAAAGAAGAAACAAAGCTAACACTCTTTGCAGATGATATGATGGTATGCTTATAGAATCCTGGAAATTCAAGTAAAAAAATTACTTGAAATAATAAACAACTTTAGCAAAGTTGCAGGATTTAAAATAAATGCATGTAAATCATTGGCATTTTTTTATATCACTAACAAAACCCAACAGCAAGAGATAGAAAGACAAATTCCATTTAAAGTTACTGTAGATATTATAAAATATTTGGGAATATACCTTCCAAAACAAACCCAGGAACTATATGAACAAAATTACAAAACTCTTTTCACACAAAGTCAGATCTACCTTAATTAAATTACTTTTTCAGTGCCATACCATCAAACTACCAAAAATTATTTAATAGAGCTAAAACAAACAATAACAAAATTCATCTGGAAGAAAATAATGTCCAGAATATCAAGAGAATTAATGAAAAGAAATACAAGGGAAGGTGGCTTAGCTGTACTAGATCTTAAATTGTATTATAAAGCAGCAATCATCAAAACTACTTGGTACTGGCTGAGAAATAGAGTGGTGGATCAGTGGAATAGATTAGGTATGCAAGATGCAACAGTCAATGCCTATAGGAACCTACTATTTGATAAATCCAAAGACTTCAGGTTCTGAGATAAGAGCTCTTTATTTAACAAAAACTGCTGGGAAAACTGGAAAATAGTATGGCATAAGCTAGGCATAGACCAACATCTTACACCACATACTGAGATAAAGTTAAAATAGGCACATAATTTAGATATAAAGACTGATACTAAAAGCAAATGAGGAGAGCAAACTATTCACTTTACCTGTCAGATCTATGGAGAAGTGAAGAATTTATGACAAAACAAGAGATAGAGAACGTTCAAATGCAAAATGGATAATTTCGATTACATTAAATTGAAAAGGTTTTGCACAAACAAAGCCAATGCAACCAAGATTAGAAGGAAAGCGGAAAACTGGAAAACAATTTTTACAACTAGTGTCTCTGATAAAGGCCTCATTTCTAAAATATATAGAGAACTGAGTTAAATTCATAAGATTACAAGTCATTACCCAGTTAATAAATGGTCAAAGGCTATAAACAGGCAGTTTTCAGAGGAAGAAATTAAAGAAATCTATACTCATATGAAAAAAATGCTCTAAATCATTATTGATTATATAAATGCAAATCAAAATGACTCTGAGGTACCACATCACACCAATCAGATTGACTAACATCACAAAACAAAAAAGTGATAAATATTGGAGTAGATGTGGGAAAATTGGAACACTAATGCATTGTTGGTGGAGTTGTGAACTGATCTAACGATTCTGCAGAGCAATTTGGAACTATGCCCAAAAGATTATAAAAATGTGCATACCCTTTGACCCAGTAATGCCACTTCTAGGACTGTATCCCAAAGAAATCATAAAAATGGGAAAAGGACCCACATGGACAAAAATATTTATAGCAGCTCTTTTTGTGGTGGTCAAGAACTGGAAATTGAAGGGATGCCCATCAATTGGGGAATGGCTGAACAAGTTGTAGTATATGAATGTAATGGAATAGTGTTATGCTATAAGAAAAGATGAGCAGGCAGACTTGAGAAAAACCAGCAGAATATCATACACCATAACAGCCACCATTGTAGGATGACTAACCTTGATAGACTTACCTCTTCTCAGCAATGCAAAGATCTAAGACAACTCCAACAGACTCACAATGGAAAATTTTATCCACATCCAGAGAAAGAACTTTGGAGTATGAATGCAGAGGGAAGCATACTATTTGCTCTCTTTTTCTTTTGTTTTTTGTTGTTGTTGTTCTTTGTCTCTTCTTTCTCTTGGTTCCTCCCATTAGTTCTAATTCTTTACATCATGACTAATGTGAAAACGTTTAATATGAATGCATAAGTAGAGCATATATCAGATTGTCTCCTGTCTTGGGGAGAGAGTAGAAGACGAGCGGGGAGAAAATTCAAAACTCAAAATCGTATGGAAGTAAAAGTTGAAAACTAAAAATAAATTGATTATTAAAAAAATAAATAAAATATCAATAAGCAGAAGACCCAGGTGAATCTTTGAATAAAAGAGAGAATCTACTGGTTGTCTCCTGAAAGAAATTCCAAAATGAAAACTCTTAAGAACATTATAACCAAAGTCCAGAGCTTCCAGATTAAAAAATATGTAATGTAAACAGTCAGAAAGAAATGATTCAAATGCAGAGGACCAATAGTCTGAATCACAAAGAATTTGGCAGCCAGTATACCAAGGGAGAAGATAGCTTGGAATATGATAATCTAAAGACAAAAGATATAGGCCTACAATTAAGAATAATCTACCCAACAAAATCGAATATAACCCTACCAAGCAAAAAAAAAAAATAAGTCCTTTAATGAAAAAGAGAACTTTGAAGCATTACTGATAAAAAGACAAGAGCTGCTTAGAAACCCTGAAGTGCCAACACAGGAATCAAGAGAAACAAAAAGGTAGACGTGTGTAAACAATCATAAGGAACTAAATAAGGATCAACTGCATAAACTCGAATAAGGGGACATGATACATGTGTCCCCTCTGAACCCTATCATCATCAGGGGTCACAGAAGGAGTCTAATTAGACAGAAGACCTAGGAGAGGTTGTGTTAGGCCTTAGCTAGGGAAAAGGAGAAGAAGGTTAGGGGAAATTATCTCACATAATCAGACTGCACAAGTGGAAGTCTATACCTGAACTGGTTGTTCAAAGGAAGAAAAAATACACATGCATGCACACACACACACACACACACACACCAGAGTTGAGTCTATTAATACGTTTCACTGAACAGGAAAATAGGAAGGAGAAAAGGGAGAAAGAAGAATTATAGGGAAGATAGATTAAAGGAGGAATTGAACCCAAACAAAACAAACTCCAAAGATGCATAAAAATATTTATAGTTGTTGTTAGGGTTTTTTTTTTGACATGGCAAAGAATTAAAAAGCTGAGAGGATGTCCATTAATTTGGCTGAACTACAGTAGATGAATGCGAAAATATTCATCTTATTGTTATGGAAAGTCTGCCTTACATAAATTTAAGGAGAAAACATGTCATTTATTCAATAGAAAAATAAAGGAAAAAAGAAAGTATGATTGCGGGCAGAAAGATGCAGGGTGAAAATAGAGAAAAATAGGAAAAGCACCTAAAAATGAAGATGGGGGATGAGTGAAGAAAGAAAACATAGGGAAAATAATTTACAACCAGAAAAGCAGTTTAGAAGACCAGCGTGAACTAGTCAAGTGGAAATAGGCCAGGCTAGAGACTTTAGGAAACGGTAGGAAACGGTTTAAGAAAAGTATAAGCGCCAAGGTGGGCTGGTGATAAGGAGAGGAAAGGGAGGAAGGGACAGAAACAGCAAAATAGCCTTGGTTATGGGAGAAACCTGAAAATCAAACAAGCTCACTAAAAGGGATGCAAGAGACAGGCCTGGCAAGAAGATCCAGGCTGAGCTGAGGGCTTGGTTAATAGTCATGGTGTTATGGGGAAGACTTGAATGACTGAATGAGATAAAGGCAGCCCAGTGTCCATGGGATGAGCTAAGATGGAGAGAGGAGAAATACATGGGACAAAATGTTTAATATAGGGGCTTAGATCGTGCTTGTTTCGAGGAGTTTCTCCACTACTAAACTTACCGATTCCGAGTCCCACGACAACTCGGCCTGATAACAGCGTTTCCTTATTCTGCGCCACCGACAGCACCACGGAGCCCGCAGTGAAGAGGGCACTGGCCAGCAGGATGGCGGCGCGGCGGCCGAATACGCCGTTGAGGGCCCCGCCGGCCAGTGCCGACAGGGCAGCTGCCCCCACAGTTCCAGACACCAGCAATTCCTGCCACAACGTGTCCAGGCTGAGCTGCCGCTTCAGCAGCAGCATAGCCCCGGACACTACTCCCGTGTCATAGCCAAACAGGAAGCCGCCCAGGGCTGAGAAGACTGACACTACGTAGACGAAGGAAGGGGTCTCGTTCTGCTGGAATTGCAGCCGCGCTGCCCGCTCCAGATCTCCGCTGTTGCCAAGGTAGGTGCTGGAACCCGGGCCAGGGCCACCATTCCCCTGCAAGCTGCAAAATGACTCGGTGGCAGCAATGAGGCTCTGTTCCCCAGAGGCGATGCCCGAGTCTAGATCCTGTTGCTTCCTCCGCCTCTCGCCCATAAGGCTGCTCAGGCTCCGCAGAGTGTACTCCACATTCTCGCTTGTCTTGCGGTTCATAGGGGAGCCTTCGACTTCCCCTGTGAGAGAGAAAACGAACCTCCAGAGCCGCGTATGTACAGCAGGCTAAGGAGCCTTAAGCAAAGCCAAGCCTCACAGCTGCTGCTGCTGCTGCGGCTGCCTCTTTCCCTCCTTTTCCTTTCTCTCCAGGAGCTCAATACGAACTCGGTACTCGCTGCTGCTCCCGCCTGCCTTTTTCTTGTTTCCCAACTGCAGCTGCAGTTAACACTTAGGGAAATTGCTGCCAGCTAAGGAGGCACTGAAGCTTCAGAGCTGGAATACAAGAGGACGTGGAATTTGAGCTGGTCTCACACTCTCTGGAAATGACTCCCCCCAAGCTAGAGACCTGGCGCAGCTGGGCTGAAACGGGAGGCGGAGCCCCACTGGTCACATGTGGCAGTGGCAGTAGTTGGGAATGTTTGAGCTGTTCTGCCTCTGCTCATTAGCTGCCTTCCTGGTGGAAGCACCCAACTCTGGCAAGTTGTGGAGCTACTGGGATTGTCCCTTTACGTTGCCCAAGAAATAGGTGACGGATAAATTTAGACCTACACTATACTGGCATTCAACATCTCTAGGACACTAGCAATAGCCTGTTGAGCTGGTGGATAAAAAGAAAGTGTGCTCAGATTCTCCCAAGTATGCTAACCTGAACCCTTTCGGGACAACCACACTTTTTGATTTGGGATTGTGAATTGTTTTTGGTGCAATCTAGAGCCCCACTGAAATTCAATGAAGCAGGTTTCCAAAAGAAAATCTACTTATATTGTTCATAGTCTGGTGGAAGAAAACCTCAAATCTCCCCTCACCTTCCTGGCCCCAGGTGTCCCGGAGTGGAAAGGGTCTGAGAAAAAATGTCTTGACTTGGCACTGCTGGTGGATTCGTTTTTGGTTTTTTTGTTTTTGTTTTTTTGTTTTTGTTTTTTGCTTCGCTAAATGTTAATATCCTTTTAAAAAAGACTGAATTACCTGGCTAATGTTGGGACTACCCTGTTAATTGTGAATTATAGATGTAGGGGTGCGGAAACTGGCCAATGAGCCTGCAGTCCTAGAAGCATGTACCTTTGTTTCTTGCCAACTTATTGGGGGAGGAGGAAAATTGGTGACCTTGCTTTTGGAAATACATGATGAAATGTAATGGTAGGACCCTGTCCTGATTCAGAGAAGGCATAAATGTTTTTTGAATATCTCCTTTCACGCTTTCATTTTTTTCTAGGCTCCTTCTGATTTTCCAGACTTCTTTCTCTATAATGCCATAGACTTGTCACCTTGGAACTTCACCCTGACCCACTGGCCTTCTCACCCTAGAAAAGCACTCATCCCCTACACACCTCTTTTTTTCTTATTGGTAAGTTTTTAGACACTCCCCAAGCACTCTTGGTAACACCCTATAGAACTTCCCATTTTGATTTCTCCTTCACTTGCTGATGGCTACTTGTGATATTCATTTGAGATTGTCCTTGGAGTAGTCATTGTGGAGAATCTGTCAGTCAACAAGTATTTGTTATATACCTACTATGTACCAGACCCTGTGCTAAAAACTCAGAGAGGTATACTATATTATTTCTTTCTATTCTACTATCTGGCTGGTGTCCCATATATGAACCTTTCAGCATAAAAAGTACAAAAATAAAAGTGACCAAGGATTGCACATGAAATTGTGAACTTCTATTATGAATAATTTGTTTACTTTTCACTATGTACAGTTTTTGATTTTTGGTTTATTTTGTTTTGTTTTTGCACATAATGAGACTCTAGACTGACTCAACCCACATGTACACTACCGGACCAGTTCCCCCCAACCATGAACAGTTATACTTCCTTCTCAAATTTCTAGAGGAACTCTTGAGGGGCAATGAAGTACTTCTAAAGCTATCATCTCAAGTACTTATTCCTGTGTATTATCAATATCAACCACCAATGACTTCCTCCCAAATATCATTTGCTAGCGTATAACAACAATTTGGCTAGCAGCTGCTGTAGAGGTGTAAGACCCAACAAGACCAGCCACAAGAGCTGCCAGCACAGGTAATTTGATCTGCTTTTCTAAGGAAAGCAGTTTTAAGGGGTTTACAATCTCACTTTAATCAAATATACATATATAACTCACTTAGATCAGGAGGAAGAGCCAGCACCCTGAACTTCAGACCAAATACAAATAGAATAGAAATTACAAACATCAACAGACAGACCTTGTCTGATTCAAATCACAATTCATAGCTACCATGGAAGCATCAATATCTGGGTTTGTAAGTGGGGCAGGGCAGGGTGGTCCTTAACAATGGCTGCCCAGAGTCTCTTCAAGTCACACAACACTCTTCCAGTGAATGAGAGCCCACAGACAAAATGCTAACCTCTGAGTTTATACCCTGTTCAGACCAAAGGGCATCACAACATGTGACTCAAACCCATGTGACCTAAAAGCTTCTGGTGTCACAAACATGTGACTCAAACCCATGTAAACTAGACTTTCCCTTGAGGTAAGACCATCAAAACCACTCATTTAATCAAAGAAACAAAAGCTGGATTCATCAAGGGCACTTGATTAAATAAGTGCTCCAAAAGAGAAAACAGTAAAAAAAAAAAAATACACGTTGCCAGTTCATATCTTCTCAGTATCAATCAGTTGAAAACTTCTTAATATTGTTGAAAAACCATTAACATCAATTAGCTTTTACAAAAGTATATTTACTGAGAAAATATAGCAAGAATAGAAGTATAAAAACATTCCCTTTCTACTAGAGTACAATCCCCTCTCTACTACTTTGGTCTCTGAGGAGAGTGAATTCAAACAAAAAGGGATAGCTACAATCACTTTTTCACCATTGAGTTCACTGCTGGGTATGACATAATTAATGAATGAGTTGTTCCCTTGCTTTCATGAAATGGTTTCTTGGCTGCCAGTGTGATCCACTGCTGGTGGCCCAAGCAGGTCATTCATTGGAGCTAGCTCATTCCTGGGCTCAGCCAGGGTAAGATAGATAAGAATGAAAGAATGAGAATGTCTGGTGGAGTAAAGGCAGCAACACAGCCGATTTCTTCTAACATTTCCCTCTAAACTATTTTAATGCCTCAAATCAAATTTTGAAGCAGCAGAGCCAACAAAAGGTCAGGCTGAGACATTTTCTAGACTAAGACAATTTAGGAGGTTGGTAGGAGAGGTCTGTGACACTTAGCAGATGCCACAACAGAGGTAACAGCAGTTTCAGGAGCTCTCAGCCCAAAGGCAATAAGGGATGGGGCGGGGAGGGAATCAGACAACTGGTCAGAAGGAGATTACAGGGGATCTTTTGAGGGTACTGGGCTCAGCTGGTGCTGATTGGTAACTCTATTGCCCATATGCAGCTCTGGGTCATAGTTCCAGGGCAGAGAGGACCACTGGTGGTCAGTTACAAGGGCTCAAGGGCCCTCATCTCAGTTCCAGGGCAGACAGGAGCACCAGCACTTGCAGCTGCAAGAGAGCAGGGGACCCGGTCACAATTCCAGGGACAAAAGCAGTGCTATATGCTTGCAGCTGCAAAAAGGGGTGCTACCTAGATAAAAACCAGATAACAGACAAGGAAAGCAGTAATGACTCTCTCTGGATCACACCACCTTGGAAGCACTAAAAACTTGCAGATCTCCTAGAACTACTTCTGAAAACAGCAGCATGAAAAAGCCTGAATCTTAGGACAGTGCTTTCCCAACTCCATGTGAGTAGAGTCCAACTTTAACAAAAGTTGAAGTCAAGAAATAGACTGGGAAAATAAGCAAACAACAGAAACAGAACTTGACCTAGGATGATGGCAAGAAAGACTCAGAAGGAGACTGAGGTGAAAAGAGCTACAAGAAAGGCCTCAAAGAAAAATGATAATTGAACAGAAACCCAATAAGGATTCCTGGAAGAGTTACAGATAACAGGATAAGAATATCTTATTATATATTATATTGTTATAATTATATTATGATATAATTATATCTAAATGAATATGTAATAATATATAATATAATTATAATAATATATAATAATAAAGATAATAGTCGTAAAGGAAAAATTGGAGAAAGAAATGAGAGTAATGCAAGAATATTAGGAAGAGAATTAAAAGCTTGGTTAAAGAGGCACAATATTCACTGAAGGAAAAAATACCTTAAAAAGCGCAATACAGGCAGAGCCAAGATCATAGAAAAAATAAGGCAGGGATACATCTGGGCTCTCCCAGATTCCCCTCCAAATGACTTTAGAACAGTACCTCAAAACTAATGCTGGAGTAGTAAAGCCAAAAAAAAAAAAAACAGGGTGAAACAATATTCCTGGTCAAAACAATTTAGGTAAGTAGAAAAGATCTGATGCACTGGAGTTAGAACAGAGCACAGACCAGGTATTTCTACCTATTAAGTTAAGAAGCAGGAAAATGAAAGTGGAAGAAAAGAAATAAAATAATTGAGTCTACAGAAAAAAGTCGTCAACAAATATTTATGAAACTTTTACTATGTGCCAGGCACTGAGGATACAAAGAAAGGTAATTAAAAGTCACTGCTCTCAAAGAACTCAGTCGAATGGAGGAGATAACAAGTAAACAATTATATGCAAACAAGATATAGACATGGCAAATTGGAGATTTATCTTAAATATAAATTCATTTTAAGGAAAACTTATTGGAAGAAATTTGCCAATCTGTTTTTATCTTGGTTTATAGAGTTTTAAAACTTCTGCTTCACTAACATTCCTTAATTTCTGAAAAAATGTTTGAGATTAACTTACTTAACCTCTTTGTAACTTACAAATCTCATCTCTAAAATGAAGGAGTTGAATTATATTATCTTTGAAGGTCTTTTCTAGCCCTTAGTCTATGACACTATGAAATTATTTTCATCTCAATGATATATTTATTAGAGGTGATTCAATTCAGCTCCTTCAGAATATCTAAGTTGGATGGGAATTCAGTGGTCATGTACTTCAAATCATTCCTGAACAAGAATGGACTCTATATGATGAATGGTCATCCATTTTTCCTGTAAAGATAGCAGTTCCACTATAAAGCAGCAAATGCCAATTTTAGATCACACTAATTGTTAGAAAGTCTAGGCAGACTCCCAGGAACTAAGATGGCAGAGTAAGTAGTAAGTTGCTCTCACCCTCCCTTATTGACCTCTAAAAACCCAGAAACTATCACTCCAGGGAAAAACTCTGGAACAGCTGAACCAGCGGAAAGATGGGATATGTTAATCTTTTAGCCTAGGAAACTGGGGAGATTAATGGGAAAGGTCCCTCTTGCTCTAGTGGAAGGGAAGCAGAAAAGGACAGGAAGCAACCCAGCTAGCCAGCAGCAAGCCCCATCTCAGCAAACAAGAGGGAGATCCTGAGCCCCAGGGTGGTAGAGCAGGCAAGCGCCAACACCAGGATCCCCTGAGTGCCTTGGCACAGGCAGGAGAGATGGTAGATTCCAGCTCAGAAAACCACCACATGCACCCACAGGCAGGTGTCTTCTGATGCTTCAGCACAATTCCAAGAAGCACAACTCCAGCCAGGCATGTGTCCTCCAGCAGCGAAACCTCCCCATGTTTCAGCACAACTCCAGGAAGCACAACTCTAGGCAGGTAGGCATCCTCCAGCAGCCAAAACTTCTAATGCTTCAGAACAGCCTGGGTGAGCAGGCATCCACTAGGGGGAAGACCCCCAAAGGTACAGTGCTGCCCACCCTAGCTCAGCTCCAGGTAAGATGCCAGACCCAAATAGCCTCCAGCTGCCAGCACCAGGGCCCTGACACACAAAGCCTGAGACCCAGAAACAGAGATCAATTTTCAAAGTTAGGAAATAGGCAAACATCATGAGCAAAAAGCAGAACTGGACAATGAACATAGATTCTTTCTATGGGAACAGGGAAGATCAAAACACAAATTCAGAAGAGGACAACATTGTCAATATACACACATCCAAAAGGTCAAAGGGGAATATGAACTGGTCTCAAGCCCAAAAAACCTTCTTGAAAGAGGTCAAGAAGGATTTTAAAATTCAAATAAGAGAGGTAGAAGAAAGTCGGTAAAAGATATGCAAGGAATGCAAGAGAGAGTCAATAGCTTGGAAAAGAAAGGATAAAAATTGACTATAGAAAACAGGTCCTTAAAAAAATACAATTGGCCAAATGGGGGAAAAAAGTATATCAAAGAAAATAACTCCTTAAAAAGTAAAATTGGCCAAATGGAAAAGGAGGCACAAAAACTCACAGAAGAGAAGAACTCCTTAAAAAGTAAAATTGGCCAAATGGAAAAGGAGTTACAAAAGCTAACTGAAGAAAACAATTCATTAAAAATTAGACTGGGCAAGTGTAAGTTAATGACTACAAAATATCAAGAATCAGTCAAATAAAATCAAAAGACAGAAAAAAGAGAAGAAAATGTAAAATACTTCATTGGAAAAATAACTGACCTGGAAATAGATCCAGGAGAGATAATTGAAGAAGTGTTGGTCTACCTGAAAGCCAGGATCAAAAAAAAGAGCCTGGACAGCATCTTTCAAGAAATCAAAGATAAATGTTGACGAAGATGTGGGAAAATTGGAACACTAATGCATTTCTGGTGGAGTTGTGAACTGATCCAACCATTCTGGAGAGCAGTTTGGAAGTATGTCGAAAGGGCTATAAAACTCTTCATACCCTTTGACCCAGAAATACCACTTCTAGATCTGTGTCCCAAAGAGATCATGAAAATGGGAAAAAGATCCATATGTGCAAAGATATTTATAGCAGCTCATTTTGTGGTGGCCAAGAACTGGAAATTAAGGGGATGCTCATTAATTGGGGAATGGCTAAACAAGTTGTAGTATATGAATGTAATGGAATATTATTGTGCTGTAAGAAATGATGAGCAGGCAGACTTCAAAAAGACATGGAAAGAATTATATGAACTGATGCTGAGTAAAGTGAGCAGAACCAGAACACTGTACACAGTAACAGCCACATTGGGCAATAGCTAACTTTCCTAGACTTGACTCTTCTCAGCAATGCAAAGATCTAAGACAACTCCAAAAGACTTCATGATAAAAAATGCTATCCACAACAAGAGAAAGAACTATGAAGTCTGAATATAGATCATTGCATACTATTTGATTGCCTTTTTCCTTTTGTTGTTTTGTTTTGATTCTTCTTTCTTGTGGTTCCTCCCATTTGTTCTAATACTTCTTTACAACATGACTAATGTGAAAATATGTTTAACATGAATGTATACATAGAGGCTATAACAGATTGCATGCTGTCTTGGGGAGGGATGAGGAAAGGGAAAGGGAGAATATTTAAAACTCAAAAGCTTATGGAATTGAACATTGAAAACTAAAAATTAGTTAATCAATTAAATTTTTTAAAAAAAGAAATCATCAAGGAAAACTACTCTGAGGTCCTAGAACCAGAAAATAAAATAGTCTTCGAAAGAATCCACAGATCACCTCCTGAAAGAGATCCCAAATTAAAATGCCAAGGAATATTGTATCCAAATTCCAAAATTACCAGGTCAAAGAAAAACTACTTCAAGCAGCCAGAAAGAAACAATTGAAATACTGGGAGCTGCAGTTAGGATTATGCAGGATATTGCAGCTTCTACATTAAAAGATTGAAGGGCATGTAATACAGTATTCCAAAAGGCAAAGGTGCTTGGATTACAATCAAGTATCAACTACCCAGTGAAATTGAGCATAATCTTTCAGGGGAAGAGATGGATTTTCAATGAAATAGAATAATTCCAAACTTTGTTGATAAAAAGACAAGAGCTCAACAGAAAATTTGATCTTCAAATACAAGACTCAAGAAAGGCATAAAAAGATAAACAGGAAAGAAAAAAACATATTATTCCATAGGGGCAAACTGTTTACATCCCTATATGGTAAGATAATACTTGTAACTCTTGATAATTGTATCTTTATTATGACATTTAGCGGGCACATACATAGGCAGAGTAGATGAATGTAAGTTGACTTTGATGTGATGATAAAAAAAATCTGATTAAGTGGTGAAAAGGAGAAAGAGGAAAAGAAAAGGCAGAAAAAGGTAAATTACATCACATGGAGAGTCACAAAGACCCTATTATGGTAGAGGGAAAGAAGGGAGGGAAATGAGCGTTGTATGAACGTTACTCTCATCAGATTTGGCTCAAAGAGGCGATAACATAATCAGTTAGGTATAGAAATCTAACTGACCCTGTAGGAAGTAGGAGCGTTAAGGGGAAGGAAAAGAGAGGGGGTGGATAGTAGAGAGGGAAGAAGTAGTAAGGGGAAAGGGTGTTGGGTTAAAGTAAGACTGTTAACCCCTTAATGTCACTTTCCTTAGCAAAGCAGATCAAAGAACCTATGTTAGCAGCCCTTCTGTATGCTGTTTGTTGTTGGTTTTACACAGCCACAGTGGCTGCTAGCAAGATTGCTGCTACAAAGAGAAAGAAAAGGGAGGGGGCTGATAGAAGGGACAGAAGATTGATGGAAGTGGTGGTCAAAAGCAAAACTCTAGTGAGGAGAGAAATAGAGAAAGGAGAGAGAAAAGCATAAACGGGGGGAAACAAGATGAATAGAAAGAAACAGACAGTAATTGTAACTATAAATGTCAGTGGAATGACCTCCTATAAAACATAAGAGAATAGCAGAGTGAATTAAAAACCATAATCCTAAAATATGTTGTTTGCAAAAAGCATGTTTGAAGCAGAGAGATACACACAGAGTAAAGGTAAAAGGCTGGTGCAGACTATATCATGCTTCAGCTAAAGTAAAAAAGAAAGCAGGGATAGCAATCCTGATTTCAGACAAAGCAATATCAAAAATAGTTCTAATTAAAAGAAATAAGGAAGGAAATTGCATGCTGCTAAAAGTTACCATAGACAATGAAGTAATATCATTATTAAACATATATGCACCATGTGGTATAGCATCCAAATTCTCAGAGAAGTTAAAGGAGTTACAGGAAGAAACAGACAGCAAAACTATACCAGCAGGGACCTCAACTTGCCCTTCTCAGAACTAGATACATCTAACCACAAAATAAACAAGAAAGACATTAAAGAGGTGAATAGAATTTTAGAAAAGTTAGATATGGTTGACCTCTGGAGAAAATTAAATAAGGATAGAAAGGAATAGATCTTTTTCTTGGTGGTACATGGCACCTACACAAAATTGACCATGTTAGGGCATAAAAATCTCAAATCCAATGCAGAAAGTCAGGAGTGTTAAATGTGTCCTTTTCAAATCATGTTGCAATAAAAATTACATGTAATAAAGGGCCATAGAAGATAATCTAAAAATTAATTGGAAATGAAATAATCTAATGCTAAAGCATGAGTGAGTCAAACAATGTATCATAGAAACAATCAATAATTTCATTCAAGAGAATGAGAATAATGAGACAACATACCAAAACTTATGGGATGCAACAAAATCAGGCCTTAGAGACGGTTTTATATCTCTGAATGTTTACATGAATAAAATAGAGAAAGGGGAGATCAGGTAACTGAGCATGGAACTGAAAAAGCCAGGAAAAGAAAAATTAAAAATCCCCAATTAAATATCAAATTAAAAATTCTGAAAACCAAAGGAGAGAGTAATAAAACTGAAATTAAGAAAACTATTGAACTAATAAGTAAAACGAAGAGCTGATTTTATGAAAAAATCAATAAATTAGATAAAGTTTTGGTTAATTTGATTTAAAAAAGGAAGAAAACCAAATTACCAGCATCAAAAATGAAAAGGATGAATTCACCACCAATGAAGAGGAAATCAAAATAATAATAATCAGGAGATATTTTGCCCAACTGCATGCCAATAAATTTTACAATCTTAGTGAAATGGCTGAATATTTTCAAAAATATAAATTGTGCAGATTAACAGAAGAAGAAATAAAATAATTAAATAACCTATTTTAGAAAAAGAATTCAAACAAGCCATCAATGAACTCCCTAAGAAAAAATCTCCAGGGCCAGATAGATTTACAAGTGAATTCTATCACATATTTAAAGAACAACTAATTCCAATACTATAAAAACTATTTGGGAAAATTTGCAAAGAAAGAGTCCTACCAAATTCTTTTTATGATACAAATATGGTTCTGATATTAAACCAGGAAGAGCCAACACAGAGAAAGAAAATTACAGACCAATTTCCCTAATGAATATAGATGAAAAAAATTAAAATAAAATAATAGTTTAAATATCAATACTAAATAATTAATTATTACATAAAATTATCTCAAAGATAATAGATTATGATGATGAAAGTTTTATACCAAGAATGCAAGGCTGGTTCAGTATTAGGAAAACTACCTGCATAATTGACCGTATCAACAACAAAACTAGGATTATCATAGTATCATATCAACAAAACTATGATTATCTCAATAAATTAAGAAAAAGCTTTTGAGAAAATACAACACCCATTCCTATTTAAAACACCACAGAGCATAGTAACAAATGCAGTGTTCCTTAAACTGATAATTAACATCTATATAGAACAATCAGCAAGCATTATATGAAATGGAGATAATCTAAAACATTTCCAATAAGATCAGGTTTGAAACAGGGATGTCCTTTATCACTACTGTTATTCAGTATTGTACTAGAAATCTTAGCTTTATCAATGAGAGAAGTAAAAAATTAAATTAGAATAAGCAAAGAAGAAACAAAGCTATCACTTTTTGCAGATGTGTATTTACAAGGCAACAATCACAATGTAGACGATTAATGTCAAAATGCCTATGTGATTCTGTATCGCAAAATATGAGAGACTCTCCATACAGAAGGCAGAAAAAGTAAACCATTTATTCAGACACCACAGAACCAGATCCTAAAACCAATAAGCCCAAATCCATCATAGCAGCAAAGAATTCAATGCACAGTATCACAGCAGAGAACTACTCCATCTCAAATCCATCTGCTGGGGCCTTGCCACCAACAATCACTCACAGCACAGCCACCAGGTCTACTCTCTCCCTCAGTTCTAACTCTCTCCGAGCATTTCCTGTGACACACTTTCTTTTTCCTCTCAGCAAGTGGCCACCACATGTGACTTGGGCTTCTTGTGACATAAGCAGGTCACATGGCCTATTAATGGGTGGGAAAGATCTTCAAATCTAAATTGTTATTACAAGGTGATACGATGGTATACTTAGAGAATCCTAGAGAATCAACTTTAAAACTACTTGAAATAATAAACAAATTTAGCAAAGTTGCAGAATATAAAATAAATGCACATAAATCATCAGTATTTCTATATATTACTAACAAAGCTCAATAGCAAGAGACAGAAAGAGAAATTTCATTTAAAGTTACTATAGATATAGAATATTTGAGAGTTTATCTGCCAAAAGAAACACGGGAACTTTATGAACACAATAACAAAACACTTTTCACACAAATAATGTCAGATCTAAATAATTGGGAAAATATCAGTCGTTCATGGATAGGCCAAGCTAATATAATAAAAATGACAATTTTGCCTAAATTAAATTACTTATTCAGTGCCGTACCAATTAAACTACCAAAAATTATTTGACAGAGCTAGAAAAAATGATAACAAAATTCATCTGGAAGAACAAAAGGTCCAGAACATCAAGGAAATTAACCAAAAGAAATGCAAGGGAAGGTGGCCTAGCTGTACCAGATCTGAAACTGTATTATAATGCAGCAATCATCGAAATTATTTGGTACCTGTTAAAAAATAGAGTGGTAGACGAGTGGAATACGTTAGGTACACAAGACACAATAGTCAATGACTATAGTAATGTACTACTTGATAAACCTAGACTCCAGCTTCTACGATAAGAACTCACTATTTGACAAAAACTGCTGGGAAAACTGGAAAATAGTATGGCAGAAACTAGGCATAGACCAACATATTATACATTGTACTGACATAAAGTTAAAGTGGGTACACGATTTATATGCATAAATGCTGATACTGTAAGCAAACTAGGAGAGCAAAGGATAGTTTACCAGTCAAATCTATGGAGAAGGGAAGAATTTATGACCAAACAAGAAATAGAGAACATTATAAAATGCAAAAAAGATGATTATGATTACATTAAGTTGAAAATTTTTTTAGACAAAGATTAGATTAGAAGGGAAACAGAAATCTGGGAAATCATTTTTACAATCAGTGTCTCTTAAAAAGGCCTCATTTCTAAAATATATAGAGAACTGAATCAAATTTATGAGAATGCAAGTCATTCCCCAATGGATAATTGGTCAAAGGATGTGAACAGGCAGTTTTCGGAGGAACAAATTAAAACTGTCTATAGTCATATGAAAAAATGCTCTAAATCACTATTGATTAGAGAAGTGCAAATCAAAATGACTCTGAGGTACCACATCACACCTATCAGGCCAACATAATAAAACAGGAAAATCGTAAATGTTGGAGATGTGGGAAAATTGGAACACTAATGAAATGTGAGATTATCTGACCATTCTGGAGAGCAATTTAGAACTATGCCCAAAGGGCTATAAAATAGTGCATAGCCTTTAACCCAGTAATACCACTTCCAGGGCTGTATCTCAAAGAGATCATAAAAATGGGAAAAGGACCCACATGTACAAAAGTATTTATAGCAGCTCTTTTTGTGCTGGCAATAAAAATTGGAAATTGAAGAGATGTCCACCCAGTGGGGAATAGCTGAACAAGTTGTGGTATGTGAATATAATGGAATACTATTATGCTATAAGGAATGATGAGCTGGCAGACTTCAGAAAAACCTGGACAGACTTATATGAATTGTTGCTGAGTGAAATGAGCAGAACCAAAAGAATATTGTACACAGTAACAGCCACCATTGTGGGATGACTGACCTTGATAGACTTACCTCTTCTCAGCAATGCAAAGATCTAAGATTAACTCCAGTGGGAGGGGCCAAGATGGTAGCAGGAAAGCAGGGATTTGCATGAGCTCCTCCCAAAGTCCCTCCCAAAAACCTATAAAAATGTCTCTGAACAAATTCTACAACTGCAGACCTCACAAAATAGCAGAGGGAAGCAGGGCTCCAACCCAGGACAGCCTGGATGGTCTCTGGGTAAGGTCTATCACTCATGGAGCTGGGAGCAGAGGGGAGTGGAGCCCAGCGTGGCAGCATCAACCAGATTGGGACCTGGGCAGAACAAGCCTTAGTGCCCTGAATCAGTGAGCTGTGGCAGTTACCAGATTTCTCAACCCACAAACACCAAAGACAACAGAGAAGATTAGTGGGAAAAGCTGCAGGAAGTGAAAGGAGTTCGGGATTCAGCCACAACCCGGGGCAGTAGAGGTGGTGCAGCTACAGAGCTACAGCTGCAGTTGCTTCCAGGCCCAGGCCCACCTGCTGGGAGGAATTAAGTGGTAGATCCCAGGGGGAGCGCAGAGCCTGCTTAAGATCTGAGTCAGGTCTCGGTTGGCGGTTCTTGGGGAAGGAGGAGTGCTGGTGTGGCAGAGCTGGCTGTTTAGAAATAGCTCTGAAAACAACAGCACATCTCCTCAAGCTTGGAACAAAGTACTCTTTACAAGCAGTCATACCCTGCTGAAAAACTCTAGGGTCAAGTAGTTGGCTGGGAACATGGCCAGGCAGCGAAAACTGATTCAGATTCAGACTCAGACTTTGGAATTTGTCCCTATTTGTATATTAGTATCAGTCTCACTCCCATTAAGTCACAGATTTTCTAAGAATCTTGCCTGCTTCTATTGACTGGAAGAATGTTTGAGTGTGGGAATTCATTGCAGGCAGATGCTGCCCCATACTCTGACATTTCAGGGTTCCCAGCACCCCAAACTTCATCAATACCATGTGCACAATAAATAGTAAATAGTAAGCACTTAAATCCTTTATCAAACTATCTACTACTGTGTGTGTAGGGGGTAGAAATCTAAGAACTGGAACCTGAAAGTATCTCCCAGAGGAGGAAAAATTAGGAAGAGAAATAGGAGTGATGAGAGAAAACCATAAAAAACAAGTCAATGACTTGCTAAAGGAGACCCCAAAAATACCGAAGAAAATAGCACCTTAAAAATATACTAACTCAAATGGCAAAAGAGCTCCAAAAAGCCAATGAAGAGAAGAATACCATGAAAGGCAGAATTAGCCAAATGGAAAATGAGGTCCAAAAGATCACTGAAGAAAATACTACCTTAAAAATTGGGTGGGAGCAAGTGGAAGCTAGTGACTTTATGAGAAATCAAGATATCATAAAACAGAACCAAAGGAAACAAAACATGGAAGACAATGTGAAATATCTCATTGGAAAATCCACTGACCTGGAAAATAGATCCAGGAGAGAGAATTTAAAAATTATTGGACTCCCTGAAAGCCATGATCAAAAAAAGACCCTAGATATCATCTTTCAAGAAATTATCAAGGAGAACTGCCCTGATATTCCAGAGCCAGAGGGTAAAATAGAAATTGAAAGAATCCACAGATCACCTCCTGAAAGAGATCCCAAAAAGAAAACTCCTAGGAATATTATTGCCAAATTCCAGAGCTTCCAGATCAGGGAGAAAATACTGCAAGCACCCAGAAAGAAACAATTTGAGTATTGTGAAAACACAATCAGGAAAACACAAGATCTAGCAGCTTCTACTTTAAGGGATTGAAGGGCTTGGAATATGATATTCTGGAGGTCAATGGAGCTAGGATTAAAACCAAGAATCACCTACCCAGCAAAATTGAGTATAATGCTTCAAGGCAAAATATAGATTTTCAATAAAATAGAGGACTTTCAAGCTTTCCCAGTGAAAAGACCAGAACTGAATAGAAAATTTAAGTTTCAAACACAAGAATCAAGAGAAGCATGAAAAGGTAAACAAGAAAGAGAAGCAGAAGAAGAAGGCACAGGTTGCATTGAATATGAAGGGGTGATATCTAAAAAAATAAAATAAAATTGAGGGATGAGAGAGGAATATATTGAGAAAGGGAGAGAAAAAATGGGGTAAATTATCTCACATAAAAATGGCAAGACAAAGCAGTTCTGTTGGGAGGGAAGAGGGGGCAAGTGAGGGGGAATGAATGAGTCTTGCTCTCATTGGTTTTAACTTGAGTAGGGAATAACATAAAAACTCAGTTGAGTGTCTTACCCCACAGGAAAGTAGGGGGAAGGGGATCAAAAAGGGGGGATGACAGAAGGAAACTCAGATTGGGTGAGGAAGTAATTAAAAGCAAACACTATTGAAAAGGGACAGGGTCAATGGAGAAAACTTAATAAAGTGGGACAGGATAGGAGGGAGGGAAATATAGTTAGTATTTCACAACATGCATATTGCGGAAGTGCTTTACATAGTGATACATGTGTGGCCTATGTTGAATTGCTTGCCTTCTTAGGAGAGTGGGTGGGGAGGGAAGAGGGGAGAGAATTTGAAACTCAAAGTTTTAAGAGCAGATGCTCAAAAAAAAATGTTGTTTTTGCATGCAACTGAGAAATAAGATATATAGGAATGGGGCATATAAATCTATCCTGCCCTACAAGAAAGTAAGGGGAAGGGGGATGGAGGGGGAGTGGAGTGACAGAACAGAGGGTGACTGGGGAATGGGGCAGTCACAATACATGCCATCTTGGAGTGGGGGGAGGGTAGAAATAGGGACCAAATTTGTAACTCAAAATCTTGTGGAAATCAGTGTTAAAAACTAAAATATTAAATAATAAGATAATTGTTAAGACAATATAAAATTTCAAGGGAGAGCTACTAAATGTAAAAGCAAAATAAAAATTAGAATTGGGCAAGTAGAAGCTAGTGAATCTATGAGGTATCAAGAATCAGTCAAACAAAATCTAAAGATTGAAAAATAGAAGAAAACATAAAATATCACTTTGGAAAAACAACTAACCTGGAAAATAGATCCAGGAGAGACACTCTAAAAATTCTTGGTCTACGAGAAAGCCATGATGAAAAAAAGAGCCTGGATAGTATCTTCCAAGAAAAGATCAAGGAAAATTGCCCCAAGGTCCTAGAACCAGAGGGTAAAATAGTCATCGAATGAATACACCAATCACCCCCTGCAAGAGGTCCCTAATTGAAAACTTCAAGGAATATTGTAGCCAACTTCCAGAATTATTAGGTCAAGGAGAAAATATTGCAAGCAGCAGAAAGAAACAATTCAAATATCATGGAACTACAGTCAGGATTACACAGGATCTTGCAGCTTCTTCATTAAAAGACAGGAAGAATTCCAATATGATATTCTGAAAGGCAAAGGAGCTTGGACTTCAACCAAGGATCAACTATCCAGAAAAATTGAGCATAATTTTTCAAGCAAGGAGGTGGATGTTCAATGAAATAAGGTAATTCCAGATCTTCCTGATGAAAAGGCCAGAGCTCAGTGGAAACTCTGGTCTTCAAATACAGAAAGCAAGAGAGACATAAAAAGCTAAACAGTATTCAGTAAGAGCAAATTGTCCATATCCTTATGTAGGATTATATTGTTTTATATATGTTATATATATACATATATATATATATATATATATATATATATACACACACACACACACATATGTATATGTCAGCCTTGAGAATAGTGCAGTTATTACAACAATTGAAAAGGATATATATAGATTGAGGTTATCAGTATGAAATAACTGATATAATGATAAAAAAAAACATAATTAAGGTATGTAAAGGGATGGTTTGTGGAGAAGAGGTAAGGAGGTGGTAGAAAAGGGTAATTTATATCACATGAGGCACGGAAACATATTACAGTAGAGGGAAAGAAGAGAGGGAGAAGTTCAGTTTTACTCTCATTGGATTTGGTTCAAGGAGGGAATAATATACTCTGATAGGTATAGAAATCAAACTTGTCCTACAGGCAATAGGAGGGAAAAGAGGAAAGAAAGGGGGGGATGGTTAGAAGAGAAGGAAGAAGTAGCAGGGGGTAAAAGGAGATGAGGGAGGGGAGTCAATAAGGAGGGTAAACTAAGGAAGGTGGTGGTCAAAGACAATACTCTTTTGAGGAGTGGAAGGAAGAAGGGAGAAAAAAAAGCATAAACTGGGGGGGGGAATAGGATGGAGAAACAGACACAGATAGTAATCATAACTGTGAATGTGAATGGGATGAACTCTGCCATAAAATGGAGGTTGATAGCAGAATGGCTTAAAAACCATAATCCTACAATATGTTCCTTACAAAAAAACCCATTTGAAACAGGGGGATACACACAGCATAAAGGTAAAAGACTGGAGTAGAATATATTATGCTTCAGCTAAAGTTAAAAAAAAAATAAAGCAGCAGTAGCAGTCCTATCTCAGATAAAGCAAAGGCAAAAATAGATCTAATTAAAAGAGATAAGGAAGGACCCTATATCCTGCCAAAAGGCACCATAGACAATGAAGTAATATCATTATTTAACATATACACACCAAGTGGTATAGCATACACATTCTTAGAGGTGAAGTCAAAGCGGTTACAGAAAGAAATAGACAGCAAAACTATATTAGTTGGGGACCTCAATCTCCCCCTCTCTGAACTTGATAAATCTGACCTCAAAATAAACAAGAAAGAAATTAGGGAGATGAATAGAATTTTAGAAACAGTAGGTATATTAGACCTCTGGAGAAAACTGAATGGGGTTAAAAGGAATATATCTTTTTCTTGCGGGACATGGCATATACACAAAAACTGACCATGTACTAGGGCATAAAAACCTCACAACCCAGGGCAGAAGGGCTGAAATAGTCAATGCATCCTTTTCAGATCATGGTGCAATAAATATTATTTGTAATAAAAAGCCATGGAAAGATAAACTAAAAATTAATTCAAAACTAAATAATCTAATCCTAAAGAAGGAGTGGGTCAAAGAACAAATCATAGAAACAATTAATAACTTCACTCAAAAGAGTGACAATACTGAGACAATATACCAATATTTATGGGATGCAGCAAAAGCAGTTCTTAGGGGAAGTTTTATATCTCTAAATGCTTACGTGAATAAAATAGGGAAAAAGTACATCAATGATTTGGGCATATATCTGAAAAAACTAGAAAAAGAACAAATTGAAAATCCCCAATTAAATACCAAATTAGAAATACTGAAAATCAAAGGAGAGGTTCATAAAATTGAAATCAAGAAAACTATTGAAAGAATAGGTAAAACTAAGAGCTGGTTTTATGAAAAAAACCAACCAAATTGATAAATATTTGGTCAATTTGATTTAAAAAAAAAAGAAAGAAAACCAAATTACCAGTCTCAAAAACAAAAAAGGGGAATTCACTTCCAATGAAGAGGAAATTAAAACAGTAGTAACGAATTATTTTGCCCAATTGTATGCCCATAAATTTGACAACCTTAGGGAAATGGGTGAATATTTACAAAAATATAAATTGCTCAGGTTTAACAGAAGAACCAAAATACCCAAATAACCCCATCTCAGGAAAAGAAATTGAGCAAGTCGTCAATGAATTGTCTAGGAAAAAATCTCCAGGGCCAGATGGTTTTACATGTGAATTCTATCAAACATTTAAACAACAATTAATTCCTATACTTCATTTGGGAAAATAGGCAAAGAGAATTCTTACCAAATTCTTTTTATGACACAAATATGGTACTAATACCTAAACCAGGAAGAGTCCAAAGAGAGAAAGAAATTATAGACCAATTCCCCTAATGAATATTGATGTAAAAATTTTAAATAAAATATTAGCAAAAAGATTGCAGCAACTTATCATGAGAATAATACACTATGACCAGGTAGGATTTATTCCGGGAATGCAAGGTTTGTTCAATAATAGGAAAACTATTAGCATAATTGATCATATCAACGACAAAACTAGCAAAAACCATATGATCATCTCAACAGATGCAGAAAAAGCTTTTGACAAAATACAACACCTATTACTATTAAAAACACTAGAAAGTATAGGAATAAACAGTCTTCCTTAAAATTATAAATAGCCTTTACCTTAAACCATCAACAAGCATTATATGTAATGAGGATAAATTAGATGCATTCCCAATAAGATTTGGGGTGGAACAAGGATGTCCATTATCACCCTTGTTATTCAGTTTTGTAGTAGAAATGTTACCTATAGCAATAAGAAAAGAAATAGAGGGGGATGGAGCCAAGATGGTAGCTGGAAAGCAAGGACTTGCATGAGCTCCCTGTCAGGTCCCTCCAAAAACCTATAAAAAATGGCCCTGAAAAAATTCTAGAACTGCAGAACTCATGAAATAGCAGAGGGAAGCAGGGCTCCAACCTAGGACAGCCTGGATGGTCTCTGGGTAAGGTCTATCGCACACGAAGCTGGGAGCGGAAAGAACCAGAGCCCAGTGTGGGCTGCGCCCAGTCCAGCCACAGTGGAAGGTGATGGAACAGTCTCTAGTGCCCTGAATCAGTGAGCTGCAGCAGTTACCAGACTTCTCAACCCACAAACACCAAAGACAATAGAGAAGGTTAGTGGGAAAAGCTGTGGAGTCAGAGTGAAGGAGTTCACAGTTCAGTCACTGCCCCAGGGACAGTGGGGGTGGAGCAGCTGCAGAACTACAGCTGCAGTTGCTTCTGGCCCCAGGCCCACATGGTGGGAGGAATCAAGTGGTGGATCCCAGGGGGAGTGCAGAGCCTGCTTAAGATCTGAGTCAGGTCTCGGCTGGCGGTCCTTGGGGGAGGAGGAGTGCTGGTGTGGCAGAGCTAGCTGTATAGAAATAGCTCTGCAAAAACAGTGCATCCCCTCAAGCTTAGAACCAAGTACTCTTTACAAACAGTCATACCCCACTGAAAAACTCAAGGGTCAAGTAATTTGGCTAGGAACATGGCCAGGCAGTGAAAATGGACTCAGATTCAGACTCAGACTTTGGAGTCTTTCTTTGGGGACAAAGAAGACCAAAACATACAGCCAGAAGAAATCAACAAAGTCAAAGAGCCTACAATAAAAGCCTCCAAGAAAAACATGAACCGGTCTCAGGCCATGGAAGAGCTCAAAAAGGATTTGGAAAAGCAAGTTAGAGAAGTAGAGGAAAAATTGGGAAGAGAAATGAGAAGGATGTGTGAAAACCATGAAAAACAAGTCAATGACTTGCTAAAGGAGACCCAAAAAAAAAATACTGAAGAAAACAACACTTTAAAAAATAGACTAACTCAAATGGCAAAAGAACATCAAAAAGAAAATAGGAGATAAATGCCTTGAAAGGCAGAATTAGTCAAATGGAAAAGGAGGTCCAAAAGACCACTGAAGAAAATACTACCTTAAAAATTAGGTGGAAGCAAGTGGAAGCTAGTGACTTTATGAGAAATCAAGATATTCTTTTTTTTTAATTTATTTTAATTTATTTTTAATATGTTTAGTTTTCAGCATTGATTTTCACAGACATTTGAATTACAGATTTTCTCCCCATTTCCACCCCCCCCCCCACTCCAAGATGGCGTACACTCTGGTTGC
>CM053623.1:171038999-171061528 GCA_028646595.1 Phalanger gymnotis
AGGGACAGGGTCAAGGGAGAAAATTGGATAAAGGGGGATAGGATAGGAAGGAGCAAAATATAGTTAGTCTTTCACAACATGAATATTGTGGAAGGGTTTTGCATAATGATACATATGTGGCCTATGTTGAATTGCTTGCCTTCTTTGGGAGGGTGGGTGGGGAGGGAAAAGGGGAGAGAATTTGGAACTCAAAGTTTTAAAAGAAAATGTTCAAAAAAACCATTTTTGTATGCAACTAGAAAATAAGATATACAGGCAATGGGGCATAAACATCTATCTTGCCCTACAAGAAAGTAAGGAAAAAGGGGATGGGGGCGGGGAGTGGAGTGACAGAAGGGAGGGCTGACTGGGGAACGGGGCAATCAGAATATATGCCACCTTAGAGTTGGGGGGGAGGGTAGAAATGGGGAGAAAATTTGTAATTTAAACTCTTGTGAAAATTAATGCTGAAAACTAAAAAATATTAATTAAAAAAGTCTTAAAAACAAAAGAAAAAAATTTAAGGAATTAGAATAGGCAAAGAAAAACTAAGTTATCACTCTTTGCTGATGTTGTTATGATTTACTTATAGAATTCTAGAGAATCAAGTAAAAAACTACTTTAAATAAGAAATAACTTTAGCAAAGTTGCAGGATATAAAATAAACCCACATAAATTCTTGGCATTCCTATATATTACTAACAAGTCCAACAGCAAGAGATAGAAAGAGAAATTCCATTTAAAGTTACTGTAGACATTATAAAATACTTGGGAATCTATCTGCTAAGACAAACGCAGGGCCTATATGAACACAATTACAAAACACTTTTCACACAAATAAAGTCAGATCTAAGTAAATGGAAAACATCAGTTGCTTGTGGTTAGGCTGAGCTAATATAATAAAAATGACTAATTTGCTTATTCAGTGCCATACCAATCAAACTATAAACAATTATTTTATAGATCTGGATAAAATAATAATAAAATTCATCTGAAAGAACAAATTTTCCAGAATATCGAAGGAATTAATGAAAAGAAATGCTAGGGAATGTGGCCTAGCCATACCAGATATTAAACTATATTATAAAACAGCAGTCATCAAAACCACTTAGTACTGGCTAAGAAACAAAATGGTGGATCAGTAGAATAGGTTAGGTACAGAAGATACAATAATCAATGACTATAGCAGTCTACTCTTTGATAAACCCAAGAAATTTAACTTCTGGGATAAAAATTCACTATTTCACAAAAACTGCTGGGAAAATTGGAAAATAGTATGACAGAAACTGAGCGTAGACCATATCTTACACTATATACCAAAATAAACTCAAAATGAGTTTGTGATTTAGGAATAAAGGCTGTTATAAGCAATTTGGGAGAGCAAGAAATAGTTTATTTGTTAGATTTATGGAAAAGGGAAGAATTCATGACCCAACAAGAGATAGAGAGCATTACAAAATGCAAAATAGATAATTTTGCTTATGCTAAACTGAAAAGTTTTTGTATAAAGAAAGCCAATGCAACAAAGATTAGGAGGGAAGCAGAAAATTGGGAGAAAATCTTTACAACCAGTGTCTCTGATAAAGGCCCCATATGTAAAATATACAGGGAGCTGAACCAAAGTTATAGGAATACAAGTCATTCCCCAATTGAGAAATGGTCAAAGGATATGAACAGACAGTTTTTGGAGGAAGAAATTAAAGATATCTATAGTCATATGAAAAAATACTCTATGTCACTATTGATTGAATGCAAATCAAAACAAACTCTTAAGTTCCACATCTCTTCTGTCAGATTGGTTATCATGACAAAACAGGAAAATGATAAATGCTGGAGAAGATGTGGGAAAATTGGAACATTTTTACATTGTTGGTGGAGTTGTGAACTGATCCAGCCATTTTAGAGAGCAATTTGGAAGTATGTCAAAAGGGCTATAAAAATGTACATACCCTTTGGCCCAGCAATTCCACTCCTAGGGCTATATCCCAAAGGGATCATACAGGGGGGAATGGACCTGTATTAACAAAAAATATTTATAGTAGCTCTTTTGTGGTGGTAAAGAGTTGGAAATCAAAGGGATGCTCATCAATTGGGGAATGGCTAAACCAATTGTGCTATAGGAATGTAATGGAATACTATTGTGCAATAAGAAATAGGAACTGAAGGACTTCTTTGTAACCTGGAAAGACTTATATGAATTGATGCTGAGTGAAGGGAGCAGAACCAGGAGATAATTATACAGGATTACAGACACACGGTGTCTGTGAAGACTAACGTTGATAGACTTGACTTCTCTCATCACTACAAGGTTCAAAGACAGCTCCAAAAGACTCATGATGGAAAAAGTTATGCACAACCAGAGAAAGAATCATGGACTCTGAATGCAGATTGAGGGAAACTATTTGCTCTTTTTCTTCTTTCTTTCTTTTTTGGTTTCTCCTTTAGTTTCTCCTTTCTCATGATTCATTCCATTGGTTCGAACGCTTCTTAACAACTGGACTATTAGGTAAATAAGCTCTATGTGAAAGTATATGCAGAACCTACATTGGATTACATGCCATGTTGGGGGGAGAAGAGGGAGGAAGAAAAAATTTGGAACCCCAAAACTTGTGGAACTGCATGTTATAAACTAAAAATAAAAAAATAAATTTATTAAAAAAAAAGGAAGGGAGGCGTGGATGTGTAAAGGGCTTTTCATGATTTAAGAAGTAAAAGCTCCTCAGGGGATATTGACATCAATTGATCTCTAAGGATAACTCCCCTACCCCAGGGGAAAGGAAACTATATGCTTATCATAGAGTCCTAGAGGGAGGCCAGCTTCTGGGGTTGGAACCACTGAGGAAACTGACTACTTGCTAGGTCATCATAGCTCTTAATATAATGATACAATATGGTATAAGATAATACAATGTAGGATATGATGTGATACTATGTGATATGAGATTGTTTTGGGGAGAGGCAAGTTGGAAGTGGGTCCACAGATTATATATTAGCTCAAGAAAGAAGGGAAAGATGCACAGGACATGTATTGAGGGGACCCAGAGCTAGGGGCCTCCATGCTGTGTGCAGTGTTGGGCCTGGAGAGACATGGAGCTATTTCTCACTCTAGTTCAAGATGACAGGTCTCTGAAGGCTGGAGTGATTTACGCTGTAGGTGCAGACATCTCCATGCCTAGGTGTCATTTCCAACATCACTAGGTTCTGGAAGGTCCACATCAGGCCTGTGGACAGAACCCCAACTGCCTTCTGCCCATTTCAGGAACTACCTGATCTCAGTATTACCAGCATAGAAACCAGTGACAGAGCAGACATGCAGGTTGTGGTGTCCCATGGGAGCCATCTTTGATTGATATACAATCCCCTCTGGTTCAGAGCATCTGTGCACTATGAAGGACACGACCACTTTGTGGTGGTATTCCACCTGCACTATCTCTGCCCCAGGTAATTCTTCAGGCTGTTAAAGTATTTGGCATCACACTGCCCCAACTCCTTTTACCACTGTATTTCCTCACTTCTCTTCCGGGTTATAGAACCACAAGTGCTGCGTTGAGTGCATAAAAAACACTCAGCCTTCACCTGTTCAGTGAAATGCCCTTGAAAAATCCTTTTAGTAAAAAGAGGAAAATACTGGAATAATGAGAATGAGATAGCTGCCTAGACATTTTCTCCTAGGTTCCATCAACTCTCCAAAAAAAAAAAAAAGGAATTATGTGCCAGATATAGAACAATTATAGCTAAATTCACAGAATAAGAAAAGAACAAGCCTGATTAGTTCAAAGTCTTACGAATTAACATAAGCGAATGCTTATTAATAATGCCTTAATATTCTTACTGAGCACCCCTCTTAGATTAGCCTGTCAAGCAGAGACATACACAAGTCCACTTATGAGTTTGTGTTTAGATCCCAAACAGGGACCTCCCTCCTTCTGCAGAGACTCTGTTGGTACACCCCACCCACTACTTTCCACCCCAATTGCAACAAGTAGCAGATTGATTCTGCCCAGGCATGTGAGGAGGTACCTTTTGCCTGGGAGGGAAATGTCTAGGGAACCCCAAAGCAGTAGAAACTCTCACCAGAACACCCTACTCACTTCCCTCAAAGCTTCAAAACATGATTGTGGCCCCACCTCAGGAGAGAACCTTTTTCTCATATTTTACTTAAAGAAAACTGAGGCCCTTTGCTGAGAGCTCCCTCTCCATTTCTCCTCATCTCATATCACTCAGATGCCTTCTGCTACTATTTCCTTCACTCCAATCTCATATGAAGAAGTGGTGCTACTTGACAAGGCAAACTTCTCTGTAAGGGATTCCATTCCAATCTGTCCCCTCCAACATATTGCCCCTCAGCCATCCTTGCTCTCTCACTTATCTTTGATCTTTTCCTGTCTACTGGCTCTTTCCCCTCGGCCTATGAACATGCCCATGTCTCCCCTATCCTCAAAAAACCTTCTCTTGATCCTTCCATCCCTACTATCATCTTACATATCTCATCTACCCTTTGTGTCTAAAGTCCTCAAAAAGACCCTCGACAATAGGTACCTCCACTTTATCACTTTCTTAACCTTTTACAATCTTTTTTTAACTCATCATTACATTGAAACTGCTCTCTCCAACATTACTAATGATCTTCCACTTGCCAAATCCAGTGGCCTTTTATCAATCCTTATTCTCCTTGACCTTTCTGTAGCCTTTAATGCTATCAATCAGCCTCTTTTCCTTGATACTAACTTCCCTCTAGGTTTTCAGGACACCACTTTCTCCCGCTTCTCCCCCTACTTATCAGACTGATTCTTCTTAATCTCCTTTATTGGATTCTTATTCAGGTCACGGATATCCCACAACACCTTTTTTCTGTCCTAGACCCTTTTCTCTTCTCCCTCTGTATTACTTCATTTGATGTTTTCATCGACAACCATGGATTTAATTACCATTTCTGTGCTGATGATTCTCAAATCTACTTATTCACCCTTAACCTTTCTACTGATCTCTAATATCATATCTCCAGCTGCCTTTCAGACATCTCAAATAGGGTATCAAAGGATATCTTGAACCTATCTAAAATGGAAGTCATTATCTTTCTCCCTAAATCTTCTCCCCTTGTAAATTTCCCTTGTACTAGCAAGAGTAGAACCATCCTTTCAGTCCCCAAGGCTTATAAGCTAGGCATCATCCTTGACTCCTCACTATCTCTCAATCTGTTGCCAAGGTCTGTTGATTTTACCTTTGCAACATCTATAAAATGTACCGCCTTCTATCTTCTTTTTTTAACACTTTTTTTTTATTTTTAGTTTGCAACACACGGTTCTACACAATTTTGAGTTCCAGATTTTCTTCCTTCCCTCCCCCCTCCCTCCCCAAGATGGCATGGAATCCCATATAACTTCCATGTATAACTTGGCATTGAATTAATTTACACACTAATCAAGTTGTGGAGAAGAATTATGATCAATGCCCCTTCTATCTTTTGATAGTGACACCACCTTGGTACTGGCCCTCATCACTTATGTCTGGACTACTGCAATGGCTTGCTGGTTGGTCTCCCTGTCATAAACTTCTTTCCACTCCAATCCATCTCCTCCATTCAGTCACCAAAGTGATTTTCCTAAAGGGCCGATCTGACCATGTAATGCCCCTGGAACAGTAAGACAATAAACACAACATCAATGATAATCGTAAATATGCCTATGTAGTTCTGTGTTGCAAAGTATGAGAGACTCTCCATAAAGATAAAAGAAGTATAACACTTATTCAGACACAAGAAAACCATATCCCATAACCAAACGTTCAGCTCCCACAGCCAGTCAGCCCACTTTATCGTAACAGCAAGGAACTTAAAATACCATATCACAGCCTGGAGACTGCCATCCCAAAACCTCTCTGACACCCCCCCCCCCCCAGGTCTTCCCCAAAACAAACTCACAGTACAGCTAAGTCAACCTGTTCAGTTCTAACAATCACGAGGGTGGCCATTAACAGCCATTAGTAGCCATAATATCTCTCTCTCTCTCTCTCTCTCTCTCTCTCTCTCTCTCTCTCTCTCTCTCTTTCTCTCTCTCTTTCTCTCTCAGCATTTTCTGTGACATAACTTCCTTTTCCTGTCAGGAAGCTCCTCCCACCACATGTAATCTAGGCTTCCTGTGACATAAGCAGGTTACATGGCTTATTAAAGGGTGGGAAAGATCTTCAAATCTAATTGCTACTACAGCCCCCTACTCAATTAAGACTCTAGTCTGGGTATCCTCGACAGAGGCAAATATCCTTTTCTAGGGCTTTGATGATGGATTTATCATCAGGTTGGTGATGCCATACTCTATATCGGTATTTACAGCCATCAGAATATACAAAGAATTCTTATTGTGGTAATGGCCTTATATAGTCAATTTGCCAAGAGTGTGTTGGTACATACCCCTCATGGGATTTTCCTGGGCTGGAGATTTAGGATGTACCTTCAGAACTGACAAGTTTTGCAGTATTTGGGAGCATGGTTTGACTTGTTATGAGTGATATGGAGTTCTCTCTCATGGGCTCACTGCTGCACGATTTTCTCATTATTATGGCCTATATAAGCATAATTCATTGGGCAATGGAAAGTATCTGAGCTGCACAGGCCTGGTCAGCTTGTTTATTCCATATCATTTTGGTGGGAAGGGGACTTTCTTGTGGGCAGAGACATGAGTTACACAGAGTATTCAATTGCTGAAATTGGAAGTGCTGCTTCTCCACAGTGAAGCTCCCTAGTCAGCCAGTTGGTCACGATCCTGAACACACACAACTAGGAGACCTTAATTTTATCTAAAGTGTAAACAGGATCTAATCTAGGTAGATTCTAGCCCTAAAAGCATTAAACCTATGCCCTTGTACCCCTCCACTATAGTTTAGGGTAACCTAACTCATGAAGGAGAAAACCAAACAGAGTGGTCTGGGTAGAGATGGATTCCTCTATCCAGATTGCTGGAGGAGACTGAGTCTCATGATTAAGCCATGTTCTCAGTAGGAAGAATTGAAAACTTTTAGCCCACCTTGGAAGGATTCTGCCAATCAGGCTTGATTTATTCTGTCAGGAGCATGCCCTTTCAAAAAAATATTTGAAGCATTCAGTGTCTCCATTAAGTGTCTTTGATTACTGAGAGAAAACTCTGACCACCAATTTATTGATTATCAGCTAGCCTAATTAATAAAATGTTTATTTACCCAGAAACTCTGTCTCAGGATTTTCATTTGTGTCATACTCCTAGCTGAATTGTGAAGTACTAGCAAATGCAGGTGGGTTTGTTACACTGAGTGTCATAAAACTTGTTCCTCTGATTATGCTGGCTTATTGGCACTAACTAGTTGAACCAATGTCTAAGTCTTTGCAACATCAAACTGATGATACCTATGCTGTGGCTGGGCTTTTGGCCCAGGCATTCTAAAACCACATAGAATACAGATTTTCCTGGCCTATAACTATGGCTGGCAGTAGGTCTTAAAGCCAATGAGGAAGAGTAGGAAATCAGCCACTAAGGCTAGTTAGGGAGTCAAACAGGGCTGCTGGCTGGCATGACATAGAGGGATATGTCAATGCTGGGAGTTCATGCAGTTGAAGTATAATAGAAGGGGGGAAAGATAGAAAACAAAAAAAATTAAGAAAGCTGCAGACTCCTCTGGGCCTGTTTTGAAAGAATTTTTAGAGTCTTTATTAGATACTACCCAAATAAATCAGCACAGAATACAGACAAGTAAACTGCAGTTTATTTACCCAAATAACATACACCACACCATTTGTAGGTGATGGACATGTGTCTGACAATTCTGCAGATTTTATGTATATATATATACACACACATATATACACAAGCATATAGATATATAATATATGTATGTATGTATATGTGTGTATAGGCAGCTAGATGGCGCAGTGGATAGAGGGAGGAATGGAGAGGGAGTGAGAGAACTTTTTTATACTATGCAGCATCTCTTTCCTGTCAGCTAAATTTGATTGTATGCATTTGTCACATTTGTCTATATCTCCAACATATTTGTCAATATATCTAACATTTAAGGAAATATCTCTTGGCTTCTGGGGAGATTTGACATCTTTTCAAATGCCTCCTCCAATGGCTCGAACCTAAGAATCACAACAAAATTCATGTGACAAAATTGCAGTTGGTCTTATCCAAATTAAAAAGAAAAAACAAAAAAACCCAAACTCAAGCAGTTTCTTTTGGACAGTGGTTCTATCCCAAAATTCCAGAGCCATGCCCTCCTCTGCATTCTCTCACTGTCGTGGTTTCTTCATGCCAAAGCTTGGCTGCGTCCTTAAACAATTACAAAACTGAGGGCCCTCTTGTTCAGTTAATGTCAGGATTTAAATCCCAAAGTGTTTCCCTTGAAGAGACAATGCCTTTTTTTAACAAAACCTTGGCTTTCTATTTTTAAAGAAGAAACCAAGCTACCAAGTCTTTCTTTACAAGGTTCCCTGATTTAGACCCTACTGGCTCTTGCAGCTTCCTCTCTCATTCCCTCTCCAGGCTGTCATTCACTCTCCTCCAGTCATCTCTTGCTTTCTAACCCCAATTCCTCTGCTCTTCTGGCTAGGGCTAAGTAAACCCCAAATCTTTAAATCCAGCCAATTGGAGTCCTTCTGCCCTGGTCTCTGGGCAGGTCAGTCCTCCTTGGGGCCAGAATCCAGGACGGAAGGGTGCTCTAGTCCCAGTAATTTTGGATTTACCACAGAGAGGTTAGAAGATTCCAGGGTTAGCAGCTTTCAGCTGCTTGCTGCCTCTTATCTCCTCCCCCCAAAGTTTGCATAGAGTTCATTTTCCGGCCGGGGGGTGGGGCAGTAGGAGGACTACTCAGGAAGGGCGGGGTAGAGGCTGTTTTCCCAAACCGGCCAAAGCCACTGAGTTTGCCTGCTTTGGGGACTTCCCGGAATCTGCTGGATCAGCCTTCCCTAGTCCCTTGTTGGAGTGCTCCGCCTCAGGGTTAGGGCCAGGGGAGGGCCTCAGGAGGGAGTCGGGACCGTCATGGCCAGTGGCTGCAGCCTCGGAGATGAAGAAAAAGAAGAGGAAACTTTAAAGAAGTTGATAGTTAGGCTGCAAAATGTCCAGGAAGGAAAACAGATAGAAACCCTGATCCAGATACTAGAGGATATGCTAATGTTAACGTACTCTGATCACGGTAATCCTTTGGTCGTTGTTTCTTCATTGTTTTTTTTAAACTTGGGGCAGATATAGCAATCTAAGGAATATATCTATATCCATGAAATCACGGGCCCTTCTAAGGAAATTTATTGGAGATAGTTTTTCTGCATTGGCTCAAACTTTTCAGGGAGCAGAGATCGCTATTAGGAAGGAATTGAAAACGAAATGGACTTGCTTTCACTTATTTTCTTGTACTCTTCTGATTTAAAAAGCTACAGTGAATAACAGTTTTGGTTTGTTTTCTTACCTAGCTTCCAAGTTATTTCAAGGCAAAAATGTCCATATGCCTTTGCTACTTGTTTTGGATTCCTACATGAGAGTCGCAGGTGTGCAACAGGTAAAAAAATATACTTTATCTTTGCCCTTTCCTGTTTGGAAAGAATTGTTTTAAACTCCAAGTTCTTGGGAGAAACTGTTCTGATGAACCCTTTATATGCTTGGTCTTAACTACTAAAGATACTATTTTTGTGTTTACTGTGATTTTTAAAATGGAGAGGTCGTTAAAGGTTTTTTGAATGTTTTTTTTTTAAATGCCAAAGGATAGTGACTCGTAGTGAATTAGCCTTAGAAGAACAGCATAAAATACGTGGACCGAGTACAATTGTAGTGGAATTGTTTATGGAGGAGGCTATTGGGTAGAGAACAAGAAGGGGTCATTAGGGGAGTGAAGATTTATCTGAGGTGGGAGATGAATGTATAAATATAAATATTTAACCATTCATTATGGTTCTAAGTGTAGTACTGTAGCTGAAATAGCCACTAAAATATTTAGCTGTTCATCAGTTGAGCTATATAATGTAACTTCCTTTATATTTTTGCATTTCCAACAATAGTACAGTGTCTTTTACTTGGTATATGCTTTGTTGTTGTTCAGTCCTGTCTGACTCCTGACTCTTTGTGATCCTATGGACCATACGTGTTTTTTGGTTTTTTGGGGGGGAGGGCAAAGATACTGGAGTTGTTTGCCATTTCCTTCTCCAGTGGATTAAGGCAAATAGAGATTAAGTTACTTGTTTTGGGGCACTTTGCTAGTAAGTACCTAAGGTCATATTTGAACTCTAGTCTTCCTGATTTCAGCATAGCAATCTAGCTGTCTCTAAGTGCTTAAAAATGTGAACCCTAATTAAGATAATAACTATATTGTTAAGACCTTCATTTGGGATACAATTTTTTTCTTTAATACTGTTCAAAAGATCTTAGATTTAGAACTAGAAGTGATCTCAGGAGTTATCAAATCCAATTCATCTTACAAATTAGAAAACTGAGTCACAAAGGTTAATTGATTTGATTTAGGTCACTCAGATATTAATATTAGAGGGTTCTAGATCAAGCCCTCTAATTTCAAATTCAATTTGTCATACATATATATTGAACTCAGTAATATCCCTTATTGCTATGCATTGGCTCAATTTGCTTTGCAGTATCTAATGAGTGCTTTGATGTCTTGCCACACCCCAAGTTATATTTAATTTGTATTATATGATCAAGTCCAAATAAAATGAAAGTAGAATAGAGTAGCAAAATTTCTATAATCTGCCATAGGAACCACAGGAATTAGCTGTGCTGCATGGGGCATGCTACATTTATTAAAAATTAAGTATCTTGACAGCTGAAAATGGGATTTATAGTCAAAATAGCCTCTGTAATACTGATAGAGTTTTAAAAGTATAAATTGAGCCCTGTACAAGTAGGCAGGCTGATTTCATGCATTTGCAAAAGGAAATGAGTTTTTCATTTTCAGCATGGTTAGGTGGCTGATGGAAACTGAACTTGGTGAATGTTGATAGCTAACATGATATTAAATATACTCATTTGGGAGGCTAAGCAAATTTTTAAGCTATCTAAATTAAAGGACAACTAGATCATTTTGTGTAGAACTTTACATGGCAAGAAAAACATTCTCTTTTCCCCAAGTTACTATGTGTTCTTTCAGTTTGAGTTCAGATGTAAACAAAAATAAAATTAAAACAAAGATATAATAGAGACTTTTTTATATTTTGTGACATTAGATCATTGTCTGACCAAAATAAAAATTTCACATATGGCATATTCCAGTATTTCATTTCACCAGCCAATTATGAAATGTTTATTCTCTGTAAAGTACTGTTATGGACCTAAACATAAAGATAATTAAGACATAGTCCATGTCCTCTTCTACTTACAGACAGGTTTTTGATTTTATTATATTCTAATGATCTCCCATGTTATCTTTTTTTTATTTAAGTAATTTGGTGTTTGTCAGGTGATCAATATTTACCTTCTTCAATTAATGTTTGAGTTAGGTCTAAGGTAGTTGATGGTATCAAGAATCCTCTGAAAACAGGCTGATGTAAGCTGGACTTTATCTGTATGCTCCATAGGAGTTGTAAGACTGAACCCCTGGCATACATTTGAAGGTCTTCTAGCCTCCTGGATACTCTCCAATTCTGGGACAGCTTAGTATTGTACCCATATCTTTCTGAGGTAGCTCACAATTGTATCCTCCAGCACAGGAATGTTTGATGGGTTCTGTGATAAAGGCACTTGAAAGTAGGTGTAACACCACCAATGTTCAAGGCAATGGAAGCCTGACTTAAAAGTTTAAGTTTTATCATTTTCTCATTTGGTGGATAGAGTTCACAGCACCTTATTTTAAAAAGGGAAGCAACCTCTTGGAGTGGTAGTAGTCACGGTAATAGTGGTGGTGGTGATGGTGGTGGTGGTGGTGGTAATAGTAGTACTACCACAACTGCTACCATCGCTACTAATAATAATGGTGCTAGACACTGTGCTTAGTGCTTTATAAATATTGAATTATCTGATCTCACAACAACCTTGGGAAGCAGTTGCTATTATTATTGTCATTTAACAGTTGAGAAAACTGATGCAAGCAGGTTCGTAGAATGATAGAATTTTTTCCCCCTTTTTTTGGTCATGCTAGACTGTCTGTAGATAGATCCTGCTGTACATGGCCCAGATCACACCTGGAGTTTTGTGTTATGTTCTAGGCACCACAGTTTTAGAAGAATTTATGCTGGATATCAGAATAAGTTTCCTAATAATTAGAGCTGTTCAAAATTGCAATTGACTACCTCAAAAGGTAATAGGTTCTCCTTCCTTAATGGTCTTTAGGCAGAGACTGGATGACTATTTAATGGCTATGTGGCAGAGGCATTCTTTTTTGAATGTGACCACTTAGGTGCCTTCTGTCTCTAAAATTCAATAAAGTATAAAGTAATTAAAAAGAACACTGGACTTGGGACTCAAGAGGCATATATTTAAAATCAGGTTTTAATGTTAGCTGTTTCTTGTCTCTAAATTGGGGAATACCTGTGTTATTTAACTCTGATTGTAAGAAAAGTGCTTTGTAAATCATAAAGTGTTATAGCAGTAGTTAGTAAATAAATATTTATTAAGCATCGACTATGTGCCTTATTTGTAATTATAAGTGAAGTATCCATTGGAAATAGCTGTGGTGTGGTTGATGGAGAGCTGGCCTCAGTGCCAGAAACGCTTAGGTTGAAGTCACACCTCTGACAGATACTGGTTATATGACCATGGCCAAGTTAGTTAAGCATTTGAGTGCTTTGGGCAACTCTTTTTTAAAAAATTAAATTTTGTTTCCAGTTCTAAATTGTCTCCCTTCTACCTCCTCCTCTCCTTCCCACATTGAGAAAGCAAGAACACAAAACTTGTAACAAATAGTTAAGCAAATCATATCCAAAAAAAATGCCTCAATATGCACTCTGAGTCCTTTCTATCTAGAAATGAATAATATGTGGCATCATGAATCTTCTGGAATTGTGGTTGGTCATTGTGTTAATCAAATTTTCTAAGTTTTTCAAAGTTGCTTGTATTTATGATATTATTGTTATTGTATGAATTATCCTACTTAGGTTCACCGCTTTTACATTGAGACCCCCTGTGAACTGCAAAGATCTGATGTCACCCACCTCATCTTTTAGCCCTGGGACTTGGTCCTTAAAAGAACTCTTACGTTGTTTTGTTTTATTTTTATTATATTTTTGTTTTAGTTTATCTCTTCCTATTTCAGTGCTGCCTGTATCAGGCTTTTTGTATACTGGAGTAAAGAGTTATAGCCCTAAAGTCATGGTGGAAAGTTCTCTAGACCTTTAAGGAGCTTGACTTTCTAATGGATGTAATATGGTGGGAACAATATCCTAAACCCTCCATCCATGCGGATTTGGTTAGTACTTAAAAAGTATTGAAACATTCTTCCAAAGTTTGTTGCCTCAGGGCTAAAGACTCAGAGTTAATGTTACTTCCTTATTGCCTGAGTACAGAGCAGTCCCTCGGGAGCCCTATGGACCTTCTAATACTTGGCTGGTCGATCATAGTGGTTACCTCAGATAAGGGAGCTTCTATTGGCCGAATTAATTTTCATTGTCTTCAGTGCCTCTTCTTCTGGTTCTATCTCCTGCTGTGGATAAGTAAAACTCTTTTTTTGTTAATGGTTGAATGAGACACTTTAAGTATCTCAGCTTATTCCAGCATCCAACCCAAACTTACCAGGAGTCTGACCTGAGTCATTCCTATCCCAGAACAATTCCACTTTTAAATCTTAGCCACTTCAGGGAGGTTGATCTCTGAAGCAGAGTCTACTAATTAATTCCACAAGTAATTTTTGTTATTTTTTTAAAACTTCTTTATTGAATATTCTGGAAACATTTATTAATTTTCCTATATTTTGAGGAAGGGGTATGAATCTTTCCGTAGCTTCCCTTTGATGATGAGCCCTGTATTTCATATATGGATTTTTGTTTGAAGAGCTATATCTGTTGTCATTCCTTTTACATTCATACTTACATTACGTAGTTATTAATTATTCCCAATATGCTTTTCCTGTTAAGCTTTGACATTGGGATGCCAGTCAGTCACTTAACATGCACACATGCCTTAGCTAATCTCTTGATTGATTTGTGCTTGATCATCTCAGTCTTGTTTCCCTGGCTTCTCTTAGGGTTTAAGCTCAAAGCTTGGTCTCTATAGCCACTAATACTTTTAGATGATCTTAAATATACTTATTTATTTACTTGTTATTTCCCCCATTAGAATTATGATACTTGAGAATAGAGTCTATATTTTTTGTTTTTCTTTGTGACCTACTGGCTGCCACATAGTAAACACTCAATAATGCTTTTTGCTTGACTTACACTGCCTTCCTTCTATCATAATGCTTTTGGCTTTTTTTTATTTGTTTTTTGTAGAAGGCTGCTTTATTGCCTGTTGATACTTCTCAGTAGAATTACATTGCATAATTTAGTTTTGAAAAATTGTTTCATTTGTCAATGTTCACATTGGCCATTTCTGTTAAGAAAGAATACGTTTTAACTTAATAGACGTTTAACTAATATCTATAAATAAACATATATTTGCCTTTTTTACTTTTCAGGTGGGTTGGTCACTTCTTTGTAAATTGACAGAAATTTGTCCTGATATAATGCAGAGCTTAATGGGTCCCCAAGATGTTGGAAAGGACTGGGAAGTCCTTGGTGTTCACCAGTAAGTATTAATTTATGTAAAAAGCAGTTATATTTTCAGTTAGACATACAAATCAAGAATCTTTAGATTTGCCTTTTTTAGACTCCTATGAAAGAGCAAAGATATCTTGAAGATATATTTATTATGCTATATAATTTTAAAATAATATTTTACATGTGTATAGAACTTTATTCTCAAAAGTCCTTTTCCAGGGATTCATTATGGGCAGGGAACTGGCTTTGAGGTCTTGAAGCTTATGTTAGAGAAGATTGCCAACTTCAACTTCAGTAGGTCCTATTAAACTGGGAAATCATCAAGTATGGGCTCCATTATGGATTATCTGTTTGTTATCTGAGGCCTAAGCTGGCTAAGATTGCAATAGTTCATTACCCAGAGCATTGGCTGTCAGATGATGGCTATTTTTGGCCACAGCAACACAAGAATACTATCTATTAATGTATAGAAGGATTGTGAACTGCATCGGTGGAATGAATAATCACACCTATAAAACTTATACTTGACTTCACTTCTATGAATATTATTTAATTCAGTCCTTGAGATTCATGAGAGGTAGGTAGAATAGGTAATTATTATAGTAGATGATAGAGTTTTGACAGGTTGGAGTGAGTCTTGAATTCTGTATTCTCAGAGAACAGAAAGTTAAAACTTTAAACAAGGTACTTTTTTTTTGACAAAATAACTAACATAGAATAGTTAGTTCTACAAAAATATAGGAACCAGGTAGTGAGTTTAGTAATGTGTTAATTTAAACTGTGCTTTTCCTTCCTCAAGCAGTAAATATATATTTAGGTGGTTTAAACTACTGCTTTCAAAAAGAAGAAAGAGGAAATTACTTCCTAGCACTCAGTTGATAGTAATTTCACCAGCTGTCCTTTTGCAGTTTACAACATTATGACTTCGTCGATGAGACCACTTCCTTGAATGTAGTTGAGAAAACAAAAAATTTCTACAGATGGAGAGGTGTTCTAGGGGAATTCCTTTTTGTATAATTTTGTTAGCTCCTTGGCTTTTGTCTTTTGTGGTTAACATTATGCACTCCTTATATTTAAGTTATCCTTTTTCTCTGATAGTGAAGAAAAGTAGGATAATAGAGTGATTCTGATTTATTTCATTGTTTGTGTACAATTTATAATTGATACTGCAGTACTCCTTCAGATCTGTGGCTTCTTTAATATGGTGTTCCCTTTTTGGGTACAAATGGAAATCCTTTCACACCTTAGTCTTCCTTAATTGCTACTCCTGTGCTTTGGGTAATATTCTACTGCCAACCCCGTACTTGAGGATGTTACTGCTTGTTAAGATCTGCCAGACTTGTGCTTCACTGGCATAGCCTTTGAGAGTCCTTGGTCACCTCCATGTCACCCTGAGACGCTGTAGTGGGACTTTGGTGAAAAATATAATTTATTCCATAGTTCACAACATTTAGTTGTAAATTTGTATTAATTATCCATATTTCTTAGCTCATAGATTATCACAGAATATAATATTTTCAGACAATATATTTTATTTACATTTTATAAAAAAAAGTCAATGTGATAGGGCAGGCCTTGGAATCATCAACACTTGGATTCAAGTCTTTCCATTTACGTGTACCAGCTATGTGACCAGAGATAAGTCCGCAGGCAATTCTTTAAGACTATAAGTTATAGAGTTAACACTGACCTGTATTAGGGGAGAGAATTTCCCATGTTGTTGAGAAAATTTCCCAGCCCGGGTTCCTGGAAGAATTTTATCCACCATGAGGTCTGCAAGACTAATGGGCAAAAAATGAGTAGCTAAATTGAAAGTAAAAAAGAAATTTATGAGCTTATTAAGGAAGATTGCTGGGGCTAGTAGAAGTTTCAGCTTTTTAGGGTACAGATTACATAGAATTTTTTATAACTTTTCAGGCTTACTTAAAATACAAAGCAAATCAGTAGCCTTCAGTGGCAAAAAGGAAATGAGGGTAGTGAGAGAAGTAATTATTTTTCTATTATCCTAATAAACAAATTAAGATTGAGGTTTTTTTCCCCTTCTGTTTCCTCATTCAGGGACCAGTCCTTGTAGATCAGACAGTTTCTGAAGTACTGCGTTGATGATGAGATTTGCCTAATCCTCCAGGAATGTTCTCATTCTTGGGCTATACCCCACCAGACTAAGGAAGTTTACTTCCCATTAAAGTATAAACAGAATCTAATGTAGGTGAATTCCAGCCTTAAAGCATTCAGTTCATAATCTTGAAATCCCCCCCCCCCCACCCCTTGTTCAACTTGGAATGGTCTGGGTGGAGATGGATTCCTTTGTCCAGATTACTCAGAAACTTTATTTCTCAGGCTCTATTTGTCTCACTAGTGTACATGCTTTGGAGTTACTGGAGTTGCTAAAGATCAAATTTGTTCCAGTGGTAAAACTCATTTTTCTGTGGTTAGTATTATTAGAATACTCTTTGTATTCACAGTAAATCTCTAAATAGTGGAGGCCTCCTTCAAGTCAGTCTGGTTCATCTTATTGTTTCCAGTAAGGGGTGGGGTGGGAGATAAAATACAGCCTGAGAGTCTCTTTTACAACCCTATGGAGTCTGTTTCTTTGGCCTCAGTGGTTACTTTTTCTGGGGAGATATGTCCCAAAACTCACAGTACTTAGGCTCTTCATCTATCTCTTCTACATACCGAACTCTCCCAGGTTTTTTGTTATGGTCCTCAAAAGATTTCAGAAGCTACATACCAATAATGCAAGGATATTTATAGTGCATATTATTTATATTGGTATTATTTGAACACTCAAAAGAGCTGTGATATTGTCAGAGTATTGAACTCCCAATGGGGAAACTCTCCATCAATAAATATAGTAAACATGTGAATAAAACTATATAAGTCCTAGGAAGTTGCCTGAGATAAAAGTTAAATGATTTGAGCAGAGTTACTCAGTTAACACTTGTTAGTGGTAAGATTTGAACTAAGTCTTTCAGACTCCTAGCTCAATACTTTATTTACCCCACTGCCTGCCCAATTCATTTTAATTTATTTTTAACATTTAAAAAAATTTTAGTTTCAAATCCACTCCCTCCTTCCACCCCTCTTCCTTTCAATTGTGAAGGTAAGCAAAATGTTACCAGTTATTCATGTGGAAATGTTGAAATTCAGGAGCACCTCAAAATCTTGGGGTATAGGTCAGACTGTCTCCAAATTAAATAAAGGGGTTTATTGGGATAACACAATACAACACAACACACCAAACAGGCTTCTCTGCACCTGAAAGGAGATGAAGTTTAAGGGTGATGAGTCCTTAATGGAGGCATCAACTAATGGAGATTGCTCTTAACAAGGACAGCTTCTGATTAAGGAAGACTCCCACTAGCTAGGAGAGCCTACAGAGGAAAACCTGCTATGGGTGGGGAAAGGAGGTAACCAGGGAGTTTAGGGCATTATTTATGATGATGATGATGATGATTATTATTTATTATTCCATTGTTGGGGAGGGGGGCTGTTAGTTTCTGTATTTCATCGATCAGCCTGTTTGAATCCCATTGTCTTCTAGTTGTTGTCCTTTGTTCTTGAAGAGGACCAAAATTACATCACTATGCTAGAGTCAAGTTTCAGTGTGTCTGACTGTGGCTAATCAGAGCAATACAAGCTCGGAGTGCTCTACCACAGGTCAGGCACAAACGTTTGGGGTGGATACTCTAAACGTGCACATCCTGCACGTCTTTTGAGCTGTTTCAGTTCTGCTTTGCTCGTAGAGCACAGCACCTTCTCTGATGTGGGCACACCATGCTGAGCGGTTCTGTGCCAGTGTCTCCCATATCACATAATAAATTCCAGAGTTCTTGAGAGGGTCCTTGTATCGCTGCTTCTGACCACCATGTGAATGCTTGCTCTGTGTGAGTTCTCTATAAAATAGTCTTTTAGGCAAGTGTATGTTTTGCATCCAGACAATGTGGTCAGCCCATTGGAGTTGTGCTCTCTGAAGTAGAGTTTGAATGCTTGGAAGTTTAGTTTGAGTAAGGACCTCCGTGTCTGGTATCTTAAGGTGATCTTCAGAATCCTCCTAAGACAGTTCAGATGGAAGCGATTCAGTTTCCTGGCATGGCAGTGGTAGACTGTATTGCACAGGCATACAACAATGAGGTCAGCACAATGGCTCCGTAGATGTTCACTTTGGTGATCAGTCTCATACCTCTTCTCTCCCATACTTTCCTTCGGAGCCTCCCAAACACTGAGCTAGCTCTGACAATGCATGGGTCAACCTCATTATCAATGTGTACATCCTTGGAAAGTACACTACCAAGGTAAGTGAACTTATCCACAGCATCTAAAACTTCTCCATTTGCTGTAACTGATGGTTCCATGGATGGATGGTGTGGTGGTGGCTGATGGAGCACCTGTGTTTCCTTGGTGTTAATTGTTAGGCCAAAATTAGCACAACCAGTAGAGAATTGATCCATACTTTGTTGCATCTCAGCTTCAGAGGCTATCAAATGCTTTCTGTGAGGATGAACGTGGCATCAAAGTGAGCTACCTCACTGATGGTAAATTCTTTAACTTGAAAAGGCTAGGAGCCAAGATCAAAGTGGAGGGAGTGTTGGTGCATGATTTTCTCTTTGTAGATGATTGTGCATTGTCTCCTAAAGTAGATTTAAGGGGTACTTTAGATAATGGGCTTCTTATTGGCCATTCTATTTAAATTTCATCAAAACCGTGTAAAACATATTTACATATTAGCCATATTGCCAAAAAAAAAATAAAAAAGCAAGAAGATTATACTTCAATTTGTACTCAGAGTTGAGCAGTTTTCTCTCTGGAGGTGGATAGCAATTTTCTTCATGAATCCTTTGCAATTGTCTTGGATCACTGTAGTGACCTGAATAGTCAAGTCTTTCACAGTTGATCATCATTACAACTTAGCTGTATGCACAATTTCCCAGTTCTTCTCACTTCACTTGACATCAGTTAATATAGTTCTTGCCACATTATTTTTTTCTGAAACTCCCCACTCCCTTACCATTTCTTAGAGCACAGTCATTCTCTATCACAATCATATGCTACAACTTAATCAGTCATTCCACAATTGACAAATATCACTTCAATTTCTAATTCTTTGTTATTGCAAAAAAGATCTTCTATAGATATTTTTGTACATATAGGTCTTTTTCTTTTTTCTTTGATCTCTTTGGGGTACAGACCTAGTAGTGGCAATGCTGGGTCAAAAGGTTTACATGGTTTTATAGCCCATTGGGCATAGCTCCAAATTGTTCTCCAGAATGGTTGGACCAGTTCACAGCTCTAACAACAGTATATTAACTTACCCTTACACGCTCCAACAATTGTCATTTCTGATAGGTTTGAGGTAGTTGTTTTACTTTGCTTTTCTCTAATTAATAGTGATTTAGAGCATTTTTTCATAGGACAACATAGCTTTGATTTCTTCTTCTGGAAACTGCCTGTCATATCCTTTGACAGTTTATCAGTTTATCCTGAGCTGAGAGGCCTGGGGATCACTTCCTTCCTTAGGGCTGCTCCTGCTCCCACTCAGATATGTTTTAGTTTCCCAGCGCTCTCCCAGCCTAGTTCCTGGCCAAGTTCCTCTGCTGCTGCCCTTCTGGTGCACCCAGTGCTCCTGCCACACTCAGTCTACTAACTCTCAGATCTGCTCAGATTCACTTTTATAGAAGTATCTGAAAGGATTTGTAAGAGAGCTCCACTAAGTCCCTGCTTTCACAGCACGCATCTTGGTTCTGTCCTCCCAGGAATCTCCTTAAACTTATTGAAAATATTATTAAGTGCTCTAGGTATTACATCTAAATCATCTACTGAACCCACACTGTATAAGTTTTTCTTGAAACATCTGTCCATATGCAAATATTGTGCCATTATAGCCGTGTATGGCAGAACACATCATTAGTATGCTATTTCTTCGTGTACCTTTTCTGTAGTTTCATTAGAATGAAATATATGATCAAAATTCAAAGATTTTTGTTCCATCAATTTGAGAAATGAGTCTACCTTCAGTCTTCCACTGATGGTGTGTAGCATTTCCAAAATCTTGTTCTCTGCTAATGAGTAGCCATACTTGTATGCAGACTATGACAGTGCCTTCCTCTGCCATACTGGCAGTGTTAAAAGACAGAAATTGAACTGACTAGGCAATTATCTTTCTAATGAGATATTTGACATATTTCACATTCATGTATTCAGTATATTTTCATTCTTTTGGTTTCGTTTTATTGTTTCTTGGTTTTTTATAAAGTCATTAGTTTCCATTTGTTCATTTCTGATTTTTAAGGAATTATTTTTTAATGAGTTGATTTATTTTTAGTTTTCAACATTCACTTCCATAAGTTTAAAATTTTTTCTCCCTCTCCCTCTGCCCAAGATGGCATGCAATCATATATAGGCTCTACATATAAATTCTTTTTTTTTCTTTTGATCTGCTTTAATAAGGAAAGCAACATTAAGAAGTTCACAGTCTTACTTTAATCCAGTATACAGACATCATTCACTTGGTTCAGGTGAAAAGGCCAGCACCCTGAACTTCAGAGCAAATACAAACTAATTACAAACATCAACAGACAGACCTTGCCTGATTCAAATCTCAATTCACAGTAACCAGAGTTTAAAGTAGTCTGAACATCCGGGTTTACAAGCTGGAGGGCTCTTAACCTCAGCTGCCCAGAGTCTCCAGATCAGCATACTGCCAAGAGTGAGAGCCCTAAGCAAATTTCTCTGTTCTCTCTTTTTATGCACTCTTCACCCATTGTCAAACATCATCTGAGCAACCAGAAATGAGGCTGTTACTATTGGCTCTGGTCTTAGCAGCTCCCCTTAGGACCCTGAGGCCCCGAGAGCTTCACAGCTTAGCACCTAAGAGATAGGAGATTGGGCCTGGAGCTTAGCCCCTAATAAGACTCAATCAAAGACACCCAACTAAATTGATATTTCACTTTCCCATCCTCTACTTTTGAAACTGCTTTAAACAAATGAATAACTCCAAATTTATCCCTATCAACTTTTTTTTCTTTTTTTTTCCTTTTCTTTTTTAGTTTATTTAATTTAGTTAATATATTTAGTTTTCAGCATTGATTTTCACAAGTTTGAATTACAAATTTTCTCCCCATTTCTACCCTCCCCCTCACTCCAAGATGGCACATATTCTGATTGCCCCGTTCCCCAGTATGCCCTCCCCTCTGTCACCCCACTCCCCTCCCGTCCCCTTTTCCTTTCCCTTCCTGTAGGGCAAGATAAATTTCCATGCCTCATTGCCTGTATATCTCATTTTCTAGTTGCATGCAAAAACTTTTGTTTTTGTTTTTGAACATCTGTTTTTAAAATTTTGAGTTCTAAATTCTCTCCCCTCTTCCCCTCCCACCCACCCTCCCCAAGAAGTCAAGCAATTCAACATAGGCCACATGCGTATCACCATGTAAAACCCTTCCACAATACTCATGTTGTGAAAAACTAACTATACTTTGCTCCTTCCTAACCTATACCCCTTTATTGAATCTTCTCCCTTGACCCTGTCCCTTTTCTTTTTTTTTTTTTAAATTTATTTTTGACATGTTTGGTTTTCAGCATTGATTTTCACAGGCGTTTGAATTACCAATTTTCTCCCCATTTCCTCCCCCCCCACTCCAAGATGGCGTACACTCTGGTTGCCCTGTTCCCCAGTCTGCCCTCCCCTCCGTCCCCCCATTCCCCTTCCATCCCCCTTTCCCTTCCTTTCTTGTAGGGCAAGATAAATCTCTGTGCCCCATTGCCTGTGCATCTTATTTTCTAGTTGCATTAAAAAAAAAAAAAACAACTTTTTTCTCCCCTCTTCCCTTCCCATCCACCCTCCCTAAGAAGTCAAGCAATTCAACATGGGCCACATGCATATCATTATGTATAACCC
>CM053623.1:171062028-171169849 GCA_028646595.1 Phalanger gymnotis
TTTTCATGCTTCTCTTGATTCTTGTGTTTGAAAGTCAAATTTTCTATTCAGCTCTGGTCTTTTCACTGAGAAAGCTTGAAAGTCCTCTATTTTATTGAAAATCCATATTTTGCCTTGGAGTATGATACTCAGTTTTGCTGGGTAGGTGTGCGCTGGGTTCTGCTTGGCTCTGCTCTGCTCCCCTCAGCTGGGAGCTGGGAGTTCTGTGTGGGACAGACCTTACCCCGAGACCATCCAGGCTGGCCTGGGCTGGAGCCCTGCTTCCCTCTGCCACTTTGTGGGTTCTGCAGTTCTAGAATTGGTTCAGACCCATTTTTTTATAGGTTTTTGGATCTTGGTGGGGAGCTCACGCCAGTTACTGCTTTCCAGTTGCCATCTTGGCTCCGCCCCCTAATCATCACCTCATTATCTTTATCTACTGAACATCTTGATACTACCTTGTAGCTGTTTGATTTCCCTTTTGGGTTGGGACCATTGCTTTACTCTCTTGCTTGAGAAACTTCACTGACTTAACCAACTTGGCAAGATAACTTTTATTACTCTTGGAAACAGAGCCTACTGGACAGACTGTGGGTTTTGATTATTAGTAACAAAATCTCTTTTATTGATTCATGTAAATAAGACTTTACATTAGTTAATTAAAGATTAATTTTCAAATGCATTGAATAAAGAAAATCAAAAGGAGAAAATGTGAATGTGACATTGAAAAACAAACTGACATACCATTGAGATGTTGATCTTATTTCTGATCTCTTTTTCAGGCTGATTCTTAAAATGCTCACTGTTCACAATGCTAACATAACTCTTTCAGTGATTGGACTGAAGGCATTAGATCAGCTTCTGACTTCAGGTATTTAAATTTAATTTACTTAAACTCAAAATTCTTTTTAAAAGGTTAAACTCTTTATTGATGTATTTTAACTTTTTTTTTTTTACATTTTGCTAGTAATCATAAAAAAAATTACTCATAAAATTTGAATTTTAGGTATCCAAATCCCATAATAGGGAAAAATCCATCATTGGCCTTACTGTTTGATGGTTTCCCACCTTTTTTTTTTTTTATTAATTCAATAGCATTAATCCTTCTGATCACAACTTTTACTCTGGAATCCTGTTTTTTAATTTTTGTTTCTTAAGAAAGGATTAAAAAGAAAAGAAGTTGAAAAGGAGGGGAAATGAACTGAAGAAAGGACAATTTTAAAAGAAAATAATGAAATGATATTCAGAGGATCAAATTAAAGCGCTTACATTTTGAAAATACATACAATCTTTTTTTCTGTAGAAAAAAATTGATGAGACTGTATTAAACCTTCTTATTTGTGTTTTATTTTAACCTCATACTTTTTAAAGGTTTTTAAATTTTAAATATTTGCATCCTCAGATTAGCAATAAATGGAGATTGAAAGAAATCTCATCGATGTGTATAGAAATCAGCAGTATTTGTATAATGTTAGAGCTTTTATATTTTTGTTTAGAAGTACTAATTCTTCAGAATTCAGAAATTAGAAAAGTTTCAGTGTGTATTAAAGTCATTTCAGATGTTATCTGTAAGTCACTTGATGAATTCTTTGAGTTGTCTTTTATGTGAACTTTGCCATGATAACTTTTGATTAAACTAAGTAACTTGCAAGAAGAAGTCCAGAAACATGACTATCACATAAGAACTTTGAGTCTTCTGAGTACCAAAAGTACTATTCATTTTTGGTTTCTTTATTTAGATTTGATGACTCTGCGGATATTGGAAGAAGATTGCAGTGATGTATTCACATTAATCTTTGATGCCATGCATACATTTACCACTAATGAAGAGATCCAAAAGTTTGGCTGTAAAATTTTACATGTGCTTTTTGAGAAAGGTATTCTAATTTTTTATATTTTATCTTTCTTTCATTTTTAAAAATTTTGAGTTCCAAGTTTTCTCCCCCTTACATGCACATCCCCCACAAATTGAGAAGGCAAGCTATATGTTAGCCATTATACATGTGAAGTCAAGCAAAACATGTTTCTGTATTAGCCATGTTCCCCCCAAAAGCAAGAAAAATAAACAAAATTAAAAATATATGAGTTTTTCCATTCTCTCTGGAGGTAGATAGCATATTTCCTTATGAGACCTTTGGAACTGATTTGGGTCATTGCATTAATCAGAGTAGCTAAGTCTTTCAGAGTTGATCATTTTACAATATTGCTGCTAATGTGTTCGATATTCTTTTGGTTCTGCTCACTTCATTTTGCATCAGTTCATATGTCTTCCCCAAGTTTTTTTGAAACTATCCCCCTCATCATTTCATCACAATTATATATCACAGCATTTTAAGTCATTCCCCAAAATGATGGATATCTCTTTAATTTCCAATTCTTTGCATCCACTAAAACAGTGGCTACAAATAATTTTGTACATACAGGTCCTTTTCTTTCTTTCTTTTTTTTTTTTTGATGTCTGAGATACAGACCTAGTAATAGTATTGTTGCTCAGTTAAATGGTATGCAGTTTTATAGCCTTTTGGGTGTACTTCCAAATTACTCTTCAGAATGATTGGATCAGTTCACAGCTCCACCAGCTGTTAGTTCATTAGTGTCCTAATTTTTCCACATCCCCCTCCAACATTCATCATTTTCCTTTTCTATCTGTTAGCCAATCTGGTGGGTGTCAGGTGATGCTTCGGTTGTTTTAATTTGCATTTCTCAAATCAGTGGTGATTTAGAACATTTTCTCATTATGACTATAGATAGCTTTGATTTCTTCATTTGAAAGCTGCGTGTTCATATCTTTGATCACTTCCAACTGGAGAATGGCTCATATTTTATGAATTTGACTCAGTTCTCTCTATATTTGAGAAACTAGAACTTTATCAGATAAACTTGCTGTAAAATAGTTGTTCCCAGTTTGTACATTTCTTCTAATTTTGGCTGCATTTGTTTCATTTGTGTAAAACCTTTTTAGTTTAATTAAATCAAAATTATCCTGTGATCCTCTCTATCATTTGTTTGCTTATAAACTCTTTATCCACAGATGTGCCAGGTGAAATTTTCTGTGGTGCCTTAATTTGCTTGTATTATGCTTTATATCTAAATTACATGCCCAGCATACCCTTACCTTGGTATAGGGTGTGAGATGTTGTTATATGCCACATGTAAAAATATATCCATTTTAGTCACTGTTGTGAAAGAAGAAATCAAAAGAAAAAACAAAGAATTTTAAGTGAAAAAAATATGCTTTGACCTACATTTAGAGTCCATCAGTTCTTTATCTGGATTTGGATAGCATTTCCTCCTGAGTCCTTTGTGCTTGTCTTTGATCATTATGTTGCTGAAAAGAGCTGTCATCCATAGTTGATAATCACAAAATGTTACTGATAATGTGTACAATGTTTTCTGGGTTCTCCTCACTTTACTTTGCATTAGTTCATGGAGTCTTTGTAGGTTTTTCTGAAATCTGCCTGTTTATCATTTCTCATTTCACAGTAGTCTTCCGTTACTTTCATATAATATAGCTTATTCAGCCATTGCCCACTTGATGGCCATCCCCTAAATTTGCAACATTTTGCCCTTATGAAAATATTGAAAGAATATTTTTGCATGTGTAGGTCTCTTTCCCTCTTTTTGTAATCTCTTTGGGACACAGACCTAGTAGCAGTATTGTTGAGTCAAAGCATATGCGCAGTTTGATTACCCTTTGAGCATAACTCCAAATTGTTCTTTAGAAGGATTGGATCAGTTCACAACTCTACCAACAGTGCATCAATGTCCCAGTTTTCCCAAATCCTCTCCAACACCTGACATTTTACTTTTCTTTCATATTTGTCAGTATGATAGGTGTGAGGTAGTACCTCAGAATTGTTTTAATTTGCATTTCTCTTCTCAAGAGTGATTTAGAGCATTTTTTCATGTAACTACTAATAGTTTTGCTTTCTTCATTTGAAAACTGCTTGTTCATATCCTTTGACCATTCATCAATTTGGGAATGGCTTGTATTCTTGTAAATTTGACTTAATTCTCTATATCGTTGAGAATTGATGTCTTTATCAGAGACACTTGGTTTAAAGATTGTTTCCCAGCATTCTGCTTTCCTACTAATCTTGGTTGCATTGGTTTTGTTATACAAAAACTTTTTAATTTAATATAATCAGAAGTATCTGCTTTACTTTTTGTAATGCTCACTATTTCTTGTTTGGTTATGAATTCTTCCCCTCCCTGTAGTTGGAACAGGTAGGCTATTCCTTGAACCTCCGATTTGCTTATGGTGTCACCCTTTATGTCTAAAGTCTGTCATATCTAAATTTGCTCGTATTCTATTTACTTCCTTAGTTTCCTTCTTATTAACTTTTTGGTTGTAGTTATGGAGTTCTGAGATGGGACAGTTGAGGTCCCCTCTGGTATAGTTTTGCTGTCTATTTTTTCCTGTCATTCACTTAATTTCTTCTTTAAGAATTTGGATGCTATACCATTTGGTACATATGTGTTTACTATTGATATTGCTTCATTGTCTATGGTACCTTTTTAGCAAGATGTAGTTTCTTTCCTTATATCTTTTAATTAGATCTATTTTTGCTTTTTCTTTGTTTGAGATCAAGATTGCTATCTCTGCTTTTTTTTTTTTTTACTTCGGCTGAGGTGTAATAGATTCTGCTCCAGCCCCTTACCTTTACACTGTGTGTGTCTCTCTGCTCCAAGTTTTTTTCTTGTAAACAACATGTTATAGGATTATGGTTTTTGTTTCACTCTGCTATCTGCTTCTGTTTTATGAGAGAGTTCATCCCATTCACATTACAGCAGTGATTACTACCTATGTGTTTCCTCACAGCCTATTCTTCCTCTTGTCTGTCCTCTCTCCTTTCACCTTTTCCATTCCCACCTGTGTTTTGCTTCTGTCTGCTACCTTTCCTGATCTGCCCTTGCTTCTCTCAGTCCCCACCCTAGCCTTTACTTGATCTCCTCTCCTCCTACTTCCTTGTGGTAAGATACATTTCTGTATTCAACTGAATGTGTATATGATTCCCTCTTTGAGCCAATACTGATAAGAATAACCCACCCTCCCATCTTCTGCTCCACTGTAATACGTCTTTTGTGCCCCTTCAGTGAAATAGTTACTCCATTCTTCTTCTCCCTTCCTTTTGCACCCAGCATACTCCTTTTTCTCATCCCTTAATTTTTTTCTCATTCCCTCAAATTCACCTGATACCAGTTCCCTTCTAGCTATACTATTAAGTGATACAAATTTTTAAGAATTGCAAATATCCTCTTCCCATGTAGGGATATAAATAGTTTAATACTGTTGAATCCCTTATGTTTTCCTTTTCTTTTTGACCTGTTTATACTTTTCTTGGGTTTTCATATTGGATACCAACTTTTTAGTTTAGTTCTGGACTTCTCCTTATGAAAGCTTGAAATTTGTCTATTTCATCGAATGACTGTTTTTCCCCCCTGATGTATTATGCTCAATTTGAGTGATTCTTTGGTTGTAGTCCTAGCTCCTTTCCCTTCCCATGAGCTCAGTTCTTTAATGTTGTAGCTTCCAAGTCCTGTGCAGTCTTGATTGTTGTTCTCTGATATTTGAATTTTTTCTTTCTGGACACTTGTAGTATTTTTTCCTTGACCTGATAGTTTTGAAATTTGTCTATAATGCTCTGTGGAGTTTTCATTTTAAGATCTCTTTCCTGAGGCAATAGATGAATTCTTTTTTTTTCCTTTTAAATTAATTTTTTTTTTAGTTTACAACATTCAGTTCCACAAGCTTTTGAGTTCCAGATTTTCTCCCCACTTCCCCAATATGGCATGCAGTCTGATATAGGTTCTACATATACATTCACATTAGACATATTTTCACATTAGTCGTGTTGCAAAGAAGAATTATAACCAATGGAATGAATCATGAGAAAGAAGAAACAAACAAAAAAGAGAGAGCAAGTAGTTTGCTTCAATCTGCATTCAGACTAAATAATTATTTCTCTGTATATGAATAGCATTTTCCATCATGGGTCTTTTGGAGTTATCTTAGAACCTTGCATTGCTGAGAAGAGCCACGTCTATCAAAGTTAGTCATGACACAATGTGTCTATAACTGTGTATGATGTTCTCCTGGTTCTGCTCCTCTCACTCTGCATCAGTTCATATAAGTCTTTCCAGGTTTTTCTGAAGTCTACCTGGTCATCATTTCTTATAGCACAATAATATTCCATTACATTCATATACTACAACTCGTTCAGCCATTCCACAATTGATAGGCTTCCCTTCAATTTCCAACTCTTTGCCACCTTCAAAAAGAGCTGCCTGTTTCAACAATCCAGCTAGCAGTTTCTGTGGGGGTATAAAACCAACAACAACCAGCTCACAGAACACTGCAAGCCCAGGTCCTTTTGATCTGCTTTACTAAGGAAAGCAACGTTACACAGGGGTTAACAATCGTACTTTAATCCAACATACAAATATCATTCATTTAGTTCAGGGGAAAAAGCCAGCACCCTGAACTTCACAGCAAATACAATCAAATTACAGACAGACCAAATACAATTCGTAGTTACGAACATCTGAATTTGGCCAGGAGCTCCACAATCATGCGTCACTACTGCTGCAGCTCAGACCTCTGAAAAACAGAAAGCCAACCTCTGGTTTTATATCTTTTTCAGGGTCAAGGGTGAGTCACACATGTGACTCACCTATGTGACCTAAAATCGTCACAAAAATGCAACTTAAACTCACGTGGTCTAAAAGCCTCTGATGTCACAAATATGTCACTCAAACCCATGTAAACTAGGCTTTGCCTTGAGGCAAGGAGGTCACCAAAGACTCCCTAATTTAATCAAGGAAATAAAGGCCAAACTCTTCAAGGGCACTTGGTTAAATTAAGTGCTAAGAGTCTGTGTTGATTGCCAATACATTGCCATAAATATTTTTGTATATGTGGGTCCTTTTCTCATTTGTATGATTTCTTTGGGATACAGCCCTAGAAGTGATATTACTGGGTCAAAGGGTATGCACATTTTTATAGCCCTTTGGGCATAGTTCCAAATTGCTCTCCAGAATGTTTGGATCAGTTTACAACTCCTAGGTGGATTCTTTCAATGCTTATTTTGCCCTTTAATTTCAGGGCATCAGGGCAGTTTTCCTTGATAATTTCTTGAAAGATTCTGTCTACATCCATGTTTTGATTATGGCTTTCAGGTAGTCCAATGATTCTGATATTGTCCCTCCTGGATCTGTTTTCCAGGTCAAATGCTTTTCCCTTGAGATATCTTACATTTTTTTTCATTTTGTCATTATTTTAATTTGTTTGATTGATTCTTGATGTCTCATAGAGCCATAGCTTCTACTTGCCCAATTCTAAATTTTAAGGTGTTATTTTCCTCATTTAGATTTTGTACTTTCTTTTATGTTTGGCCAATTGTGCTATTTAAGGAGTTGTTTTCTCAGTGGATTTTTATGTCTCCTTTTCCAGTTGGCCAATTCTACTTTTTAAGCAGTTTTCTAAGCTTTAAACTATTTTTTTCGTAATTTTCTTGCATCGCCCTCATTTCTTTCCCTATTTTTTCTTCTCCCTGTTTTATACGACTTTTAAGCTGTTGCATGAGTTTCTTTCTGGGCTTGAAATCACTTCCTGTTTTTCTCCGGGGGGGGGGGGGGGGGGGGGGGGGGGGGGGGGGGGGGGGGGGGGGGGGGGGGGGGGGGGGGGGGGGGGGGGGGGGGGGGGGGGGGGGGGGGGGGGCAGGGTTGTCCATAGGTGTTTTGACATTATTGTCCTCTTTTGAGTTTGTATATTGTATGTTGGTCTTCTTTGTCACCATAATAATTATGGTCAAATTTTTTTTTGTTGTTTTTTGCTCATCTTTTTTTTATCCTTTTTCCTTTGTTTTCAATTTGCCCCCAGGATGGAAGGGACATTGTCTTCTGTTTCTTGTGTCAGTAGCTGCAGGCTCTGGCTGTTTACCTGGTGTTTCCCTAAGTCCCCCAGGGGAATCTTCGAGTCTAGTACTGTGCTGTTGAGGTGGCATTGGGATTGGCTGGTGGTGCTGGAGGCCATAAGAGTCTGGCAGCTTACCTGGTGCTGAGCCGAGGTCCTAGCAGTGGTATCTGCTATGTGCTGAGGCATTGTGGGTTGTTTCTGCATTCTCACTTGGCTCCACTGAAGCACATAGAGATTTATAGCAGCTGGAGCATGTCTATGTGAGTAGAGTAGGAGCTGCCTACGAAGGACCAAGCATCTAGTTAGATAACATGGCTCGCTCTCTCTCTCTCTCTCTCTCTCTCTCTCTCTCTCTCTCTCTCTTTCTCTTTCTCTCTCTTTCTTTCCTTCCTTTCTTTTCTTTCTTCTCTCTCCACGTAAGGTATCACACCCTTACCTGCTGGTGCCTTGCCCAAAGAGATTGTAAATTTTAGTCTCTGAATTTTTTATTTGTTTTTCTTTTTCATTCCTAAAGACCAGCCTTAACCCCAGTCACTCTGGTCCCTGACCATGCCCTACTTGGTCTCTTTTTGGGCCCTGATTGGCTCACTCTGAGGGTCTTCCCCTTTGAGATCTATTTATTTTTCTCTTTCTCTCAATTTTTTTTTTTAAAGAGGCCATTCTTGGCCTCATTTTTTAAAGCCTTAATCACTGAATGAATGCTGTCTCAATCTAATTGAGACGTGTTAAAGACCTTAGCTTGAAAAGGCCAAGGTGTCCCACTGCATCCTGGACCATCTCCAGTTGTCCTGATTCATGTCTGGCCACTGGACCCAGATGGCTCTGGAGGAAAAAGTGAAGCTAGTGACTTTGCACAGCCCTCCCTCACTTAAATCCAATTCACTTGCATGTCATGGCATCACATCTCTGATGTCATGGTCCTCTTCAAGAATGAAGGACAAACAGTAGCAAGATACTGAGTCAGGGTCTTAGTGGTGGTGTCTGTCATATGCTGAAGCTGGCTGGAGTGTTTCTGCTTTTCCCCATGGCTCCACTGAAGTACATGGAGGTCTACAGCCACCAGAGGATACCTGTTTTTCTGGGGCTACACTGAAGTTATGTTAGGGTCAGGCCTACTTTCTTGTCATGATGGAGGATGCTTGTTTGCATGAGACTCCAATGGAGCATGTGGCAGTTCTCAGAACTAGAGTCCACCAGGTCCCTTGGCTATGCTAAGGAATGTGGGGGGTCCTGGTGTTGGGTTTTGCTTGTTTCACCACTAATTTTCAAATTATCTCTCCTAGATCTGTTTTCCAGGTCGGTTGTTTTTCTGACAGGGTATTTCACAGTTTCTTCTATTTTATGTGTTTTTTTTAACTGTTTTATTGTTTCTTAATCTTTCATGGAGTCACTTGTTTCATTTTACTTTTTAAGAAATTATTTTCTTTACTTGCTTAATTCTCCTTTTTTAGAAAATATTTTCTTCAATGAGCTTTTGTGCCTCTTTCCATTTGGCCATTTCTGCCTTTTAAAGATTTCTTTTTATCAGTGAAGTTTTCTGCTTTTACCATTTGACCAATTGTGTGTTCTTTACTTTTGCAAATTGTGTACTTCTTTTACCAAGCTATTCTCTTTTTGTAATTTTCTTGCATTTCTCATTTATTTTCCCAAGTTTTCCCCTACCACTCTGTAATATCAATTAAGTTGGGACTTTCTTACTGTTTTAAAATGATTAAGTGTCTTTGATAGAGACTTACTAGGTGCTAAGCCCCAGGCTTATTTATTTTATTCTTTTCCACTTAATAGTATTTTGCTTTTTCCAATTACATGTAAAGATAGTTTTCAACATTCTCTTTTATAAGATTTTGAGTGCCAGATTTTTCCTCCTTTCCTTGTTCCCTCCCCTCCTCCCTGCACAAGACAGCAAGCAATCTGATATAGGTTACATATGTACAATCATATTAAACATATTTCCACATTAGTCATGTTGTGTCAACTGATTTTTAAAGGCCCCACCACCCCCTTTTTTTTCTCTATCTTTAGCTCTTCCTAGAATTCTCTTATGGCTTGTGTCCTTTCTGCATTTTTTTCCTTTGAGGCTTTGCTTGTAGCTGTTCTCACGTTGTTGTCTTTTTGTGAGTTTGTATCTTGATCTTTCCTGTCACCGTAGTACATTTTTGTGGTCAGATTCTTTTTACTTTTTGGTTGTTCACTCATTTTTCCATCCTATTTCTTGCTTTTGAACTTTATGTTAAAGTTCTTTACGTACCTTAGGGGTACAGGGCACTGTCCTAAGCTTATGACTTTTTCACACTGCTGTTTTCAGTCAGTCCCAGGAGTCTTAAGTTTGTGGTTCTTCCATGGTGGTCTTATAGGAGAAGTGTGGTCACTGGCCTCCTGGTATGGGCTCTGCTTTTTTTGCACTATAAGCGCTAGCACTCCTCTTTGCCCTGGAACTGCCAACTGATACTGGGTATGAGCATTGGAATTAATAAGTAGTGCCCTGTCTTATGCCAAGTGCCAGTACAGTGTTCCCTCATAATTTTTCACCAAGTTTCTGAAATTGCTACTGCTGTTATTCCTGCCATATGTGTCATAGCCCCTACTTCCCTTGCCCGGACTCCAATGAAATGGATATCTCTTTCTGACCTCCTAAGTTTTTTTTGACAGGAAAAATACCTCACTTTTACCTTTTGCTGGCTGTCCTGCCCAGAATTTGATTTGTTGCGTTATTTTAAAGTTTTTGGAGGGGAGTGTTGGATGGGTTAGTCCAGAATGCTGAGTCTACTCTGCCACCTTACCTTGACCAGTTTTCTTCACAGTCTTCTTTACTCTGTGTTTTATCTTTCTTAAAATAGTGTTTTAAAAAGATCAAATTTGCAGTTAAGAAAACCTATTTTACTTGTGGAATGGTTAGAGAGCTGGTCTCCAAGCCAGTAAGACCTAGGAATTTTGCTTTTGACATATTTTTGTTATGTGGTTCTTGGTAAGTAACTTCTTACTGTTCTAAGCATCTCCACAGTGGTGGAAAGCTTTTCCTTACCTGAGAGTTCCTTTACGAATGAAACCACAGATCCAATACCCATTCCTAAGTAAACAAAATGTTCTAAATTATGCTCTTTATTCATAAGTAAATTACTTTGTTGTATGTAATAGGGTTCATTTAGATACACTAGTCTGGAGAATTAACTGTCAGTGTTGTGGCATATGACAAGGTATTAATTTTGGCAAACTGAATGGTTCGTGCTTACAGAGAATTAATAAAACTGTAGATCTATGAGTAAGTGAAGACAGAGTATTAAGTCATTGCCAGACGTTTCTAAATCTGGCACAAACTCTGTAAAAAGGATTAGAAGAATGTAGGTAAATGGTAGAATGAATTGACTCTTGGGGAAAAGACTTGGCCTTTTTTTTGTGGGACACTGACACTACTGTAGCTTTCAACACTTTCAACAACCATTCTTTACTTTTCTTATTAAAGAGTCCATTTCTTTACTGATTATGTGGACATATTGATATTGATTTAAAGAGAAGTCATCATCAGGATTACATACGAATACATGAATAATGCCTACCACATTTCCTCATTTTAAATATTAATGTGAAAATATCTTTGTTGATATTCCTGCATTATATTGCATAAACTCCTATTTTTAAACCAATCTCCGTGGTTTAAAAAATCCATTATTTACTTCAAATATTTGAAAATCAAAGGTTGTAATTATGAAAATTATTGTTGACATTTTTTAATGTCTTTTGGGATCCCTTAAGAAAAAGTTGGATGACAAAACTTCACTTTGTTGCCATTTATTGTGTTGACTAAATGTATTTTGGATAGTTGGGCTGCCTTGAGGAACTCTACTTTTCTTTAAAGTGATTCACTCACTTTCCAATCTGCCTTCTAACAGATTCTCTTTGTTAATGACATGTAAAATTTTAATTGAAAGTACCTCTTTGCTTAAATTCAAAACCCTTTATTCCGTTAACCACTTATTCAATAGCATGTTTTGATTTTTGGACAGTAGTGCAAATAAATTTGGTCACGATGTTTTGTTTTTTCATTCTTCTTGGCTTAGTTTTGTGTAAAGAAAAACTTTTGATTTTAAGGGATTAGTTCAGAAATATTTTTATTTTTCAAACTACACAAAATCATTGAATAATTCATGCTTTTATGTAATCCTTAAAGTTTATATTTTCCTTCCAATTTAGTTTCAGAAGAGCAGCTGACTGAATTTATTGAGAACAAGGATTATATATTTTTGCTGAATGCATTAAAAAGATTTAATCATGAGGAGGAAGTCGTTCTTCATGTTCTGCACAGTTTACATTCCCTAGCACTCCCATGTAAGTATCTACAAGTAAAATTGTTATTACCCACGTGAATCACTATAAACTGAAATGTCTTTTCCAAGAACTTTTTCGAAGATAATTTATAAATTAGATGTCTAAATGCAATGATCCCAGGAAAGAAATCAACTATTGGTAATGTTAAAATAAGATTGTTTTCTCTTGAAAGAAAGCTGTGCAGAATGAGTGAATTTGGCTTATGGGGCCACAGTCAAGTTTAGCGAACAGGATGATTTCATGTCTTAGTTCTCAGTCAGTCTATACATCGCTAATTTCTGTAAGTTGCCATTAATATTTTCCATTTTTTGTAGCACTTGTATTTTATTGCGGTTATGAGCTTTTTGTTTTGTGTGCATATATATACATACATGTATGTGTGTGTCCATACGTATGTGTGTATATGTATATATATTCATATATATGTATATATACATATACTTCCTCTATTACTGCTGATCACAACTTATAAATGCCTTTTTTGTGTACAGTTCCTCTCTGTGTCTTTCCATTTATTTTTTTTTTGTAGGAGTTTAACTGGTTACATTGGCGGCCTCCTTTCTAGATCTTTTAACATTGTGTATTCAGTCATAGCGTTTTGTATGTTTTGTTACCCTTACTATCAATATGCTACTAGCTCACCTCCTTTTCCTGTTTATATCACTTTTTGTGTCCAAATTAGCATTGGTAATATAGTCTTTGTCTACATGTATCATTGTCTCTTGGAATAAATCAGACTTTTTTTTTTCCTCCTACCACGGAAAACCTTGAGTTCATTGGCAGTATTTTTCCATTTTATAAATGCAACCTGCAAATACTACTAATAAGTGAATATTTCACTGATCCATAATTTCATCTTTCCACTGAAGAAGAAAACAATCCTTTTATACTCACTCAACAAGTACTTAGTAAGCACTTACAATATGCCATCACATAGCAGTAGGTGGAAGTATAAAGAAGGAAATAATTCCTACTTGTAACGAATGTAAATCCTAATGGGTGAGACAGCAAGTAAACATAGAAAGTTAATAAATATACATATATACACATATAAAGATAGGTAGGTAGATAGAAATAGTAGCTAAGTACAAATAAATAAGTAGTTTAGGAGAGAGGTTACTAATAGTTGGGGGGATCAGGAAAGACTTCTTGAAAAGGGGTGTGTCTGAGCTGCATCTTAAAAGAAGAGAGAATGGATTCCATGAGGTAAAGGTAAAAAGGGAGTACACATTCCAAGCAGATGGGATGGTCAGTGCAAAGGCACTGACATCAGACATGAATTATTGTGAGTGAGGAACAGAGAGAAGGCTTGTTTGTCTAGATCCTGTTGTGTGGAAAGGGGAGTAATGCCAAGGAAATATGGAAAGATAGATTGGGCCCAGTAGTGTAGGGCTTTAAAAGCTATACCTTAGTAGATGTCTTCTTGAGCTGCTATGGATAAAAAAGAAATATTATTAATTGGGGACTAGCATTCCATTGATTAGTTTTTTCAAAACTAAGTAGGCTGTGGCTTAGTCAACAGGGATTGTTGTAAAACCATGTTACAAAGCATGTTTTTAAGTGGTAGAACATATCAGAGCTTGTACTTCATTATTATAATCTTCAAGAATCCAGGGCTTACCTCCATTATGTGACAGGGTAGAAGATTAGAACTGTAGTGGAAGATATATAGTATTTTAATTATTTACTTATAGTATAAATATTCATGTATACATATACATTATATGTAAATGTGGTGGGTATGGCTTCATCAATAAATTCTGGAGATGAGGGAGTTAGCATTAATAATCATGTAGGGCAAAAATGGACTTTGAACTTTAGTAAATCAGAGTAAAGTACTTTTTACTTTAAGAAGTAAAAAAAGTAAAATAAGTTTACTTTGATAAATTTATTAAATATTATTTTCAAATGAAAATCCACCTAATTGGGGGATGGACCAATATGGTGGAGTAAAAGCAGTGACTTGCTTGAGCTCTCCCCCAAATCCCTCCAAACATCTGTAAACATTGACTCTAAGCAAATTCTAGAGCTATGGAATTCACAAAATGACAGAGTGAAACAAGTCTCCAGCCCCGAATGGCCTGGATGGTTGCTGGGAAGGGTCTGTCACACCATGTTGGGAGTGGAGTGCAGCCCAGCATGGGCCATGTGAGCACTGACCAGGCTTGAGCAGATTGGGCAGAGCAGGCCTCAGAACATAGAATCACTGAGCTGTGGCAATTTCCAGACTTCTTAATCCAAAAATACCAAAGACGATAGGTCAATGGACAAACTCTGTTGAACCTGGGTGAGAGAATGTTGCAGTCTGGTCCCAGCCCCAGGGGGGCTGAGGTGGCTGCAGCAGCAGCAGTGGTGGCAGAAGCAGCTGTGGTAGCAGCTGTTTCTGGAGCTCCAGGCCCACAGACGGTGGGGGTAATCAAGGGGCTCATCAGAGAGGGAGTGCAGGGATCTCTTTGATGGTGCTGAAGCGAAGCAGATTGGGAAAAGGGGCAATCAGACTACATACTATCTTGGGGTGGAGGGAGGGGAGAGATGGGGAGAAAATTTGTAACTCAAAATTTTGTGTAAATGACTGTTGAAAAATAAAAATAAATTAATTAATCTTAAAAAAAAGAAAATCCACTTCCTTCTCTTCCATCTCCCTGCCACCCGCCTCTTGTCTCTTTTTCCCCCTTCCCCTATTGAGAAAAAAAGAAAAAAAAAAAGCTTCCCATTATAAACAAGGAAAAAAAATTCCTACATTGGCCATATTAAAAAAAAGTATTCTTAATCCATCAACACTGTCAGGAGGTAGCCTATATACTTTTGAAAAAAAGTTTTTTGTCCCGATTTGAAGTTTAATTTGCATTATATCTTTTGACATCTGGATTTTTCTTTTTTTAAATTTATTTATTTAATATTTTTAGTTTTCAGCATTGATTTTCACAAGAATTTGAATTACAAATTTCCTCCCCATTTCTACCCCCCCACTCCAAGATGGCGTATACTCTGATTGCCCCATCTCCAGTCAGCCCTGCCTTCTATCATCCCCTTTCCCTTCCTTCCCCATCCCTTTTCGTCTTACTTTCATGTAGAGCAAGAGAGATTTCTTCTATGCCCCATTGCTTCTATATCTTATTTCCCCATTGCATGCAAAAACAACCTTTTTTTTTGAGCATCTGCTTTTGAAACTTTGAGTTCCAAATTCTCTCCTCTCTTCCTTCCCCACCCACTCTCCTTAAAAAGGCAAGCAATTCACCATGGGCCATACATGTATCATTATGCAAAACACTCCCATAAATAGTCATGTTGTAAATGACTAACTATATTTCCCTCCCTCCTATGGAGTCCCCCTTTATTCAATTTTCTCCCTTGACCCTGTCCCTTTCCAAAGGTATTTGCTTTTGATTACCTCCTCCCCCTATCTGCCCTTCTTTCTATCATCCCCCACTTTTTTATCTCCCTCCTTTCCTGTGGGGTAAGATACCCAATTGAGTGTGTATGTTATTCCCTTCTCAAGTCAAATAAGATGAGAGCAAGATTCACTCATTCACTTTCACCTGCCCCCTTTTCCCTTCCAGTGAACTGCTTTTTCTTGCCACTTTTATGTGAGATAATTTACCCCATTTTATCTCTCCCTTTCTCCCTCTCTCAATATATTCCTCTCTCATCCCTTAATTTGATTTTATTTTTTAGCTATCATCCCTTCATATTCAACTCACCCTGTGCCCTCTGTTTTTATATACATATATATATGTGTGTATATATAATATGCACATATATATGTGTATATATGTATATATGTATATTCCCTTCAACTACCCTAATACTGAGGTCTCATGAATTATACACATCATCTTTCCATGTAGGAATGTAAACAAAACAGTTCAACTTTAGTAAGTCCCTTTGGATTTCTCTTTCTTGTTTACCTTTTCATGCTTCTCTTCATTCTTGTGTTTGAAAGTCAGATTTTCTATTGAAAATGGTCTTTTCACTGAGAAAGCTTGAAAGTCCTCTATTTTATTGAAAATCCATATTTTGCCTTGAAGCATTATACTCAATTTTGCTGGGTAGGTGATTCTTGGTTTTAATCCTAGCTCCATTGACCTCCAGAATGTCATATTCCAAGCCCTTTGATCCCTTAATGTAGAAGCTGCTAGATCTTGTGTTATTCGGATTGTGTTTCCACAATACTCAAATTGTTTCTTTCTGGCTCCTTGCAGTATCTTCTCCTTGATCTGAGAGCTCTGGAATTTGGCAACAATGTTCCTAGGAGCCTTCTTTTTGGGATGTTTTTCAGGAGGTGATCTATGGATTCTTTCAATTTCTATTTTACCCTCTGGCTTTAGAATATCAGGGCAGTTCTCCTTGATAATTTCTTGAAAGATGATATCTAGGCTCTTTTTTTGATCATGGCTTTCAGGGAGTCCAATAATTTTTAAATTCTCTCTCCTGGATCTATTTTCCAAGTCAGTGGTTTTTCCAATGAGATATTTCACATTGTCTTCCATTTTTTCATTCCTTTGGTTCTGTTTTATAATATCATGATTTCTCATCAAGTCACTGGCTTCCACTTGCTCCAATCTAATTTTTAAGGTAGTATTTTCTTCAGTGGTCTTTTGGACCTCCTTTTCCATTTGACTAATTCTGCCTTTCAAGGCATTCTTCTCCTCATTGGCTTTTTGGAGCTCTTTTGCTATTTGAGTTAGTCTGCTGTTAAGGTGCTATTTTCTTCAGTATTTTTTTGGGTCTCCTTTAGCCAGTCATTTACTTGTTTTTCATGGTTTTCTTTCATCACTCTCATTTCTCATCCCAATTTTTCCTCTACTCCTCTAACTTGCTTTTCCAAATGCTTTTTGAGCTCTTCCATGACCTGAGACCAGTTCATGTTTTTCTTGGAGGCTTTGGATGTAGGATCTTTGACTTCGTTGACTTCTTCTGGCTGTATGTTTTGATCTTCTTTGTCACCAAAGAAAAATTCCAAAATCTAAGTCTGAATCTGAATCTATTTTTGCTGCCTGTCCATGTTCCCAGCCAACTACTTGACCCTTGAGTTTTTCAGTGGGGTATGACTGCTTGTAGAGTAGAGAGTACTTTGTACCAACCTTGAGGACATGCACTGTTGTTTTCAGAGCTTCTTCTACACAGCAAGCTCTGTCACACCAGCACTCCACCTATCCCAAGAACTGCCAACCCAGACCACGACTCAGATATGAGCAGGCTCTGCACTCCCACTCTGATCCGCCACTTAATTCCTCCCACCAGGTTAGCCTGGGGCTGGAAGCAACTGCAGCTATAATTCTGTAGCTGTGCCACTTCCACTGCACCCGGAGCAGTGGCGGAACCGTAATCTCCTTTCATTCTGTCCCCACAGTTTTTTCCCACTAACCTTCTCTGTTGTCTTTGGTGTTTGTGGGTTGAGAAGTCTAGTAACTGCCACAGCTCACTAATTCAGGGCACTAGGGCCTGTTTCACCTGGCTCCCCTTCTGATTAGTCCAAGCCCAGTCCACGCTGTGCTCTGCTCTGTTTTGCTCTCAGCTCTGTGCTATAGACCTTACCCACTGACCATCTGGGCTGTCCTGGGCTGGAGCCCTGCTTCCCTCTGCTATTTCATGGCTTCTGTGGTTCTAGAATTTGTTCAGAGCCATTTTTTATAGGTGTTTGGAGGGACCTGGGTGGCGGAGCTCACGTAAGTCCCTGCTTTCCAGCCACCATCTTGGCTCTGCCAAAAAAAAAAAAAATTAAGTGAAATAAATATTGTAGATTTCCAAGCTTTGCTTTTTGATTTCTCAGCCATAGGCAATTAAATACTTGAAAGTAGAGCTGGCTGAATAAGGATAGGAAATGGCCATACTTCTAAAGATTATAAATTACTCAGTGTCTTCCAGCTTTTGGTTTCTTTTTTCTCTAGTTATGTTGGACTTCTTATTGCTTAAAATCTTAGGCATTGTGTAACACCCACGTCTTGCATAACACAAGAATTAAAATGGCTTAATTTGTAATGCAAAGATCAAAGAAAATAACTCTTGGAAACCAGAATTTTTAACCATTTTAATTTTAACTATTTTACTTCTGATTTTTGGCAGTTATCTCCTTATTTTCTAAGTTATGTTCTCATTTTAAAAAATGGTTCCTCTTAACATTTGTTAAAATCTCCATGTCCTTTTTTTTGAGGAAAGTTGTAGTGTTGTCATTATAGCTTTCTACATTTCATTTGAGAGCTAAATTTTATTAAAAGTAGTTATCTCAGTAGCTGTTACCAGCTTTATCATGCTCTAAAAGTAATTTACACCCTTAATCCCTGTCTAGCCTTCTACTGACAAATCTTGATCCTCTTCATCATCGTTCATTAGAAGGCAACACTGTTGAGTGGAAAAAGTGGTGAACCTGGAGTCATAAGACCCAGGTTTCTCACTCTGACTCTTGCTATATGTATTATGTTGAGGTAGTCACCTAATCTCTTGGCCTTAATTTCCTCATCTCTATAATCAAAGGTTAGTCTAGGTAGATCTTTGAATCCACACCTTAACTTCATCATGCTAATGTATTCATTCATGTTTTATACAGGAAGTTTGGGATAGTTATTTTCCTTTAAGGTTAAATATAATCCTTATGAGAGTAGTCATAATTTATATACAATTAATGTGCTTATTAATATAGCATTACTAATTACATTAGTCAGTGGTGTACTGTATCATGACAATCAGTGTTGAAAAATTGGAAGCCTTGGATAAGTGTATGGGTAAGGGAATATGTCCCCATATTAATGTATTGTGATTTTGATTTAGGCAGTAATGTTGAAGTCCTAATGAGTGGAAATGTCAGATGTTACAATATTGTGGTAGAAGCCATGAAAATGTTCTCTAGCAGTGAAAAAATTCAAGAAGTTGGTTGCTGTTTGTTACACAGGCTTACATTGGGTGAGTTGTTTTTTATTTGATTTTATCACTTGGTAATTCTGTTTAAATGTATTACAAGTGGAATAACAATTTCTAGCCAGTGTCCTGTAAAATGTAAGACTCCTGAGCTAAGATTCGGTCTCACTAGTGAAATTTAGGACTAAGATTTTCTTTCTAGAGGTTTTGATTTCAAAACAGTGATCCTGTTAATGATTTAATCTGTTAGATGAGGTAATTATGCTTTTGAGTGTTTCATTATTTTATCCTTTTTCTCTTTTCTAGTCTTTAAAGATACCTCATGGCAAAAGTATTGCTATTTATTTTCTTTGGGAAACTGAAAGGCCTTCTTTGGTTATATTATAAATATTGATGTTTGGGAAGCCGCACTAGAATGATCTCATCACTTATAGAAGATATGGCTCAAGTAATAGGATTGAATTTTTGTAGAAATATTGGAAATTATCCCCTTCAAGGAGGTCAAGGAGAATGTGATATACTTCTTCCAATGATGTTGTTATTGCTAAAGACCTTCCTTGAGGTCTTCTGTCTTTTGAATACCCAAAGTGGTGGTAGATCTTATTTTAAAGCCAAATCTGGTATCTTGTAAATAGCCTTAAAGCATTCCATGCTAAGTTGTTTTTCTTCTTTTTTTTAAAGTATTAAGTGGTTTTCTTAAAAAAAAAAATTTTTTTGTGGTTATAGTAGAAAGTATACAGGACAGTCAGAAAACCTGAGTTCTGGTTCTAGTTCTGCTTCTGACACCAGCTGCGTGACCAGGGCAAATATTTAAATTCTCTTTTCCAGTTAGATGATCTCTGAAAAGTCTTCCAGTTCTAAGATTCTTTAATCTGTTTTGGTAAGGAAAACACAACCCCTGACTGCAAAGTAATGAGACTATAGCTACTTTCTGTGGTTCAAAAGCTAACTCTGAAAATATATCAGATGGAAAACTGTAAAATGTTTTGTATGGTGGCAGTATTAAAGTTGGATAGCTAGATGGGGCAGTGGATAGAGCACCAAGCCTAGAATCAGGAAGAACTGAATTCACATGTGGCCTCAGACGCTTAATAGCTGCGTGATGCTGGGCAAGTCGCTTAAACCTGTTTGCCTAAGTTTCCTCAGCTGGAGAAGAAAATGGCAAACCACTCAGGTATCTTTGCCAAGAAACTCCCAAATGGGTTCATGAAGACTGAAATGACTGAAGAACAAAGATTTTAATAAAGTTAGGCAGTAAACATTGTGTTTACTTTGCGCTGGGCACTATATTAAAATCTGGAAATATTTTTTAAATGAAAAAGAAAATTTTTGAAAGAGAAAACACAGAATTAGCATCCTCAGTTTCAATGTGTTCATTAAGGAATCATTTTCATTACTTTATAATAACTTTTGCTTTTACTACTGGATTCCAAATGTTGGAATGCATTCTTATGGAGATATATATATATATATTTTGTTTGGTACTATTCTATATATCCAACCCTTCTGAGCTTTGTTGTCTCTCTCCTGAGCTTCAGTCCCATATCACATCATCTTCTGGACATTTTAAACTGAATGTCCTGTAGGCATCTAAAACTCAACCTGTCCAAAAGAGAACTAACTCATCTCTCCTCCCAAATACACCCTTCTTTTGAATTTCCCTGTTACTGTCCAGGGTACCACCATTCTTCCACTCAGCCTGGCTCACAATCTTGGTGCCATCCTTGTTTCCTTACTCTCACTTATACTTAATCATACCTCATATTTAATCAATTGCCAAATCTTGTGATTTCTATTTCTGCAGCATCTTTCACAGCTGTCCCCTTTTGTCCATCCACAAGCCATCACATAGTTCAAGCCTTTATCTCCTCTTGCAATAGCCTTAAATTATTTATTTACTTTTGGTTGTGAAAAATACTTTAGATCAACATCTGTCATCACATACCACAATAAATTCCACATAGATAAGAAAGCTAAATATTAATAAGGCTTAGCATAAAATAATTGAGAACAGTGTAAAGTTATATTTTTCATTATAGTGATTATGAAGAATAAATTTTAAAAAAGAGAAAAGATTACGAAAAGACATAATTTTAGTTACTTAACAGCGAACAAGGTTTTGCCTGAACTGATAAAGTGTAGCCAGAATAAGAGAAAAAAGATAAAGATTGAGAGAAAAAGATACTTATGGATGAAACCCAAAAAGGGTTTCTTTTTAAACATCCAAAGATTTCGGTAAGGGATTTGATACAAATATATTTTTCCTCCCAATGTACACATGTGTGTGCGTGTATGTGTGTGTGTGTGTGTGTGTGTGTGTGTGTGTGTGTGTGTGTGTGTGCAATAGGAAATAATTAAAAGAGAGAAAGCACTGGAATTAATAACGGTTAAGGATGGTTTCCTGTAGAAGGTGAGATTTTAGTTGAGACTTTAAGGAAGCCAGGAAAGTTAGTAGTCAGAGTAGAGGAGGGAGAGTGTTCCAGTCATGGGGGGGGACAGCTAGATAAAACTCACAGAGGTGAGAGATGGAGTGTCTTGTTTGTAGAACAAGTAGGAGGCCAGTGTCACTAGTCCACTTCCAGTCTCACATCTCACAGGTCAGGTCAAAGAGTACATGTCAGAGAGTAAAGATAAGAAGATCAGAAAGGTAGGAGGGGTCCAGGTTATAAAGGGCTTTGAATGCCAAAAAAATAGCATTTTGTATTTGCTCCTGGAGTCAGTGGGAAGCCATTGTAGTTTATTGAGGTGGGGTGTGTGTGTGTGTGTGTGTGTGTATGTGTGTGTGAGAGAGAGAGAGACAGAGAGAGACACAGACAGAGAGAGAAATATCATCAGACTTGTGTTTTAGCGACCGAGTGGGATTGGAGTGGAAGAGACTTGGTGCAGGCAGACCCACCAGCAGCTTATTTCAGTAATCAAGACCAGAAGTGATGAGAGCCAGCATTAGAGTGGTAGAAGTGTGACAGGAGAGAACATTCAAGGAGATATTGCAAAGGTAAAATCAACGACAGCTTGTATACAGGGACTGAGAGATAATGTGGAATCCAAGATGGCTCCTAGGATTGCAAGCCTATTGAGTGGTGGATGGGGAGGGTGGACTTATCTTCCATAGCAATAGAGAAGGTAGAAGGGGTTAGAGGGAGGATTTAGGGGAAAACATAGTAAGTACTGCTTTGGAGATACTGAGTTCAGGACGTCTACTGGACATACAGATTGAGATGTCTGAAAGGTAGTGGAGATATGAGATTGGAGGTCAGGGGAGAGATTGGGGTAGGAAAGGTAGATTTGAGAATCATCAGTTTAAAAATAGTAATTAAATCGATGGGTGCTGATCAGATCACCAAATGAAGTAGTATAGAGCACGAAGAAGAGGACAAAGGACACCTATGATTAGAAGACATGATCAAGAGGAGAATCCACCAGTCGAAACAGAGAAGGAGTGGTCAGATAGGTAGGAGGAAAACCAAGAGAGAGTGGTCTCCTGAAAACCTAGAGAGAAGAGAATATTGTGGAGGAGAGAGTGATCAATAGTTGTAAATGCTACAAAGAGGTTAAAAAGAATGAGCATTGAGAAAAGGCCATTGGATTTGACAAATAAGACATCATTAGTAACTTTGGAGAGAGAAAGTCTAGTGTAACAATAAAGTTGGAAGTCAGATTGTAAGGGGTTAAGAAGAGAGCGAGAAGAAAGAAAGTGTGGAGGCACCTATAGTAGTAGGACTTTTCAAAGAGTTTAGCTACAAAGGGTGAAAGAGAAATAGAACAATAATTAGCAGAGATAGAAAGATCAAGTGAAGTTTTTTTCAGCCTAGGTGAGACATGAGCATATTTGTAGGCAGTAGAAAAGGAGCTGTAGACAGGGAGAGATTGAAAATACATGAAAGATTGGGGCTCCCAGAAAGGGCAGTCTGTTGGAGGAGACAGGAAGCAATGGGATTACTTGAACAGGTAGTGCGGTTAGCCTTGGTAAGGAGTAAGGCCAGGGTGAGACGGGGGTGAAGGAGAGAGTGGCAGAAGACACCTGAATGATGGTAGACAAAGAAGAGGGGGAAAGAGGGAACTCGTGGAGAATGACCTCATTTTTTTCTGTAAAATATGAGGCAAGGGGAACAGGGGCCATGGGAGGTTTGAGAGGGGATGAAAAGGTTAGAAAGAGTCACAGCGGAGAGTGGGATAGTGAGTTGATTAGGGAGGTGCAGCGGGATTGCCTAGTAGTAGTCAAGGCTCAGTTCCTTGCTTCCCTGAGTTTCTTCAGGTTCCAACTGAAATCCTGCCTTCTACAGGAAGCCTTTCCTAATCCCTCTTAATTCTCTTCCATTAATTATTTGCTATTTAACACATTTTAAACTTTTTTTTTTAACGTGTTGTTTCCCCTGTTAGATTGTGAGCTCCTTAAGGGCAGGAATGTATTCCCAATGATTATCTGGGCTCCCATCTTTTGGGGCTGCTGTTGCTTGGCCAAGTTGAAGGTATTGTTGAGAGGAGTTGGGCTGCCGCTAACATGGCTACCAACACTGTCACTGAGTAATAACTTGCTAATTGGCGTCTCAGCCTGAAGTCTCTCTTCATTTCAATATATCTTCCACATTACTGTGAAATCAATTTTCCTAAAGTGCCTATCTGACCATTTAACTACCTACTTGGTAAACTGCTATGGCTGTATGTTAACTCTGAGGTCAAGTATACACTAATCTCTTTGGTATTCAAGCCCTTCACCACCTAGTCCCAACTTATATTTCTAATGAGATCAGTTTTGGACATCCAGTTTGATCCTAGCAGCAGTGAAAGTGGCAGCTCAGCCTCTCTCAAAATCATCTTCACCTTACAAACAACAGCAACCTCAAGGAGTTCACAATTTAAATCATAAAAACAGAAAATTACTCTTAGGAAGAAGTGTTTAAATTTATTCAATAAATCTGTATAATGCAGAACTGTAGTCTTTTTGCCTCTGACTCCATAACCCAGACTTTATATTAAAACACTGACATCTCAGTGGTAAGTAACCAGGTTACAGGGGTCCTAAAATGAATGGAGATAAATAATTTTCTATCCGGATACGAAATCCTTTTCCATGTTTGTCACACTTTAGAGGTGATCATGAATTCTCAAATGTTATGCCAACAAAACAAAAACTCCAATAGGGTCTACATAATGCTAGAAAGACGTTGACTGCTATCCTGGAATCAGAATGAGTCTACTTTCTGAGGACTAGAAGAATTTTCTATTTTTATTAAGATAATGGAATATTTTCTTGCATTTTAATGAAATATAAAAGTGAACCTCTTTCTGTTCTGGGGAAAACTAATATAATCCGTTACCTCATTTCTATGATTTCCTCTAACTAAGTAGAAAGAAGATGGAGTCCAACTTATTTCAATGAGTACTCTGTGCTAGCATCTTCCCTTTTCCCAAGAAGGTGCATGAGAAGATAGTCTAGAGACAGCTTATTTTATGGAAAGGCCTTCATCTTCTCTCCTTTTAATCTTCAATCTCTGCCATGCCTCCCCAATTCTTAGACACCCTCACTGGATACTATTATACTTGCCAGCTATTGTCTGCATTTGTCCATTTCCCCTTTCAGCAGATCCTTTGAAAAAGGGTCCATAATCAGTGCCTTTGCTTCCTCTTTTCTCTTTTTCTTTTTTAACTCTTCAGTCTGTTTTCTTACCTCTTCATTCAAATGAAACCGCTCTCTCCAAGCCACTCTCTTTACTGCAAAATCCTCATGACCTCTTCTTGATCCTTATCCTTATTGACCTCTGTGCAGCATTTGAAACTTTTAATCATATTCTCCCTCTGGATACTCTGTATAGGATTTTCTGACTGATTTCTCTTTGTTCAGTCTGTCTGACTGAAGTGCATTTGCTTGATCTTTTCCCATGTTCTGCCTACTACCTATGAATAACCCCCAACACTGTGCTCTATATCCTCTTCTCTTTTCTTTTTACACCAGTGATTCCCAGACCCATTTGTCTTTCAAAAGATAAATAGTACTAGTTTCTCTCCTGAGCTCTAGTCCTACATTACCAGCTGCTAATTTGACATTTTGATAGGTTTTCCTTTTGGCATCTCGAACTGAACATATCCAAAATAACTCATTATCCTTTCTCTCGACCTTTACCACTCTGAAATTTCCTATTGCTGTTGAGGGCACCACCCTCCTTTTAGTCATAACCCTGTTGTCATCCTTGATTCCTTTGACTGGAGCAGTCATCCCATGTATCCTCTTGCCAAAACTTGTAATATCTTGCATACATCCTCTTCTTTCCACTAACACAGTCTCCCCTCTAGTTTAGGCCTTCACCGTCTTTTATCTATCCCCTTAATAAAAGGATTTATTCTGTGAAGTTTGGATTCATTCAAAGGACTGCACTTGAGGACCTAGAGGGTCACATGCGACCTTGAGGCTGCAGGTTCCCCACCCCTGAATTCTAGAATATTGTAATAATATTCTAATTGGGCTCTCAGCTTCAGGTCTCTTCTGTGCCAATCTGTCTTCCAGTTAGCTGTCAAAGACTATCCTAAACTTATAAATCTCATCATATCATATCCCTGCTCTATCAGATCAAAAGCAGTAAGCTTTCATTAAACAGTTACCATGTGCTAGGCACTGTGGTAAGAACCGAGAATATAAATAAAAAATATGAAAGATAATCCTTGATCTCAAGGAGTCCATGTTTTTAAAATCGGGTTCCAAATTTTCCCCCTCCCCACTCCCCTCATTGAGAAGGCAAGCAATTTGATATAGGTTTTGCATGTGTAGTCATACAAAACACATTTCCATATTAGCCATGTTCTAAAAGAAACCATAGACCAAAATAAAAACCCAAGAAAAATAAAGTAAAAAAAAAGTATATTTCAATCTGTATTCAGACTCCATCAGTTCTTTCTCTGGGGATGGATAGCATTTTTCAGTGTAAGTCCTTCAGAGTTGGCTTGGATTATTGCGTTGCTGAGAATAGCTCAGTCATTCATAGTTGATCATCTTATAGTATTGCCATTACTGTGTACAGTGTTCTCCTGGTGCTTGTCACTTCACTTTGCATCAGTTCAGGTAACTCTCAAGGTTTTTCTAAGAGCATCTAGCTCACCATTTCTTATATCACCATAGAATTTCATCACAATCATATACCACAAGTTGTTCAGCCATTCCCCAGTTGATGGGCATCCCCTCAGTTTCTAACTTTGCCACCAGAAAAAAATTGCTAAAAATATTTGGGCATAGTTCCAAATTGCTCTAGGTAATGGCTGAATCAGTTCATAACTCCACCAACAGTAGTGTCTCAATTTCCCCCCCATCTCCTACATTTATCATTCTCTTTCTGTCCTATTAGTCATTGTGATAAGTATGAGGTGTAGTACCTCAGTATTGTTTTAGTTTGGATTTCTCCAATCAGTAGTGAATTAAAGCGTTTTTTCTTATGGCTATAAAGAGCTTTGATTACTTCATCTAAAAACTGATTGCTCGTATTTTTTGATCATTTGTCAATTGGGGAATGGCTTTTATTTTATATAAAGAATTCTTGAACTAGAAATTGAACTTCCTTCCACAGAGGAAATACACTGAAATTCCTCCCAATTATGAAATTTTGTAATTCTGTTAAAGTGCTTTTTGGTCCATCAAGTGCTATGTAAATGTGACCTATTATTAATAGAGGATTCTGTATCAGTCCTAGGTACAGTGAGGTGCTATACTTTTTATGATGATGAAAAAGAGCAGTGAAGGAAAAACACTACTCTTGCTAAGTTTCATTGCATAGTTAATTAGATAATTAAATGGTAAAAATGTGCAATAGTTTACCAAAAAATGTATAGAAACGTGCTAAGCTATTTTTAAGAAAAATATTACTTAGTTGTAAAGACCTTGAAAGGAGAAGAATAAGCATCCTATGATTTAAATGTAATAATTTACATAAAAATATACAATTCTGTTAAAGTAGATTTAACTTATAATTTGTTTTTAGATAATTTCTTTAATATCCTGGTTTTAAATGAGGTTCATGAGGTCATCGTGAAAGCCGTTAAAATGTATTCAGAAAATGCAGCCTTACAGACTGCAGCACTAAGCTGTTTGACTCTCCTCAGTAAGTAAACTTTGCCTTCCTATGTTTAAAAAGAAAGCTGCTTCTAGAGTAAATGCTTAAAGATTTTGGTGTTGCTTTTTTCATAGTATCAAAATGTCTTGTGCACAAAAAAGAGGTAGTAATGTGCCCAAGAGCAAATAATGCCCAAAGAGCAACCTATTAATTCAAAGCCCTGTCTATAGGATGATTTATCAAGGAAACAAAACTTCAATGATGAATCCACTGATAATAATCATTTGCAATTTTGATTTCTGTGCTTTATGTGATCTCAACAATTTTATTCAAACTTCCTCCTATAATTTGGCTTTCAATATTGGTTGCTTTCTTTGCATTCATTTGGTAATTATTTTCTAACAATTTATTTAGTATCTTATATTTTTGTAGATTCTGTTTTAACTCATAATTGAACTGGAATTTATTTACTCTTGGATACTCATATTTATCATTAACTGGAGGTGGGGGGAAGGAGTGGGGAGATGAACATAGAATTATTTTTTTTCCACTTCCATTTTTGTTCTCATCTTGATCGTTAGACCAGTTTGAGACTTATCTGATTTAACAAGTTCAAGTGTTTGTTTTGTTTTAATTTGTTTTGAGAGGGAGGGTACAAAAGAGAAATGAGAATGAGAAGATAAAATGTATGATTACCAAAGTTATTAAGTACCTATTTTGTACCAGAGATTGTGTTACACATTGGCATTAGAAGTACAAATAATGAAATAATCCCTACTCATGGGGAGTGTTTATATTCTAATGGCTACTTGCCTCCTTTCTACACTTCACTTTTTTATTGTTTACATAGGAAATACCTTATTGAATACTAAAGGCTATGTGGGAACTTTATAAGATGAATTTTTTTGAATAGAAATGAGTCTTTTTTTTAAATTATTTTTTATTTTTAGTTTACAACACTCAGGTCCACATTTTTGAGTTCCAAATTTTCTCCGCTTTTCTGTCCTTCCCCTACACCCCCAAGATGGCATGTAATCTGATGTAGATTCTACATGAACCATCATGTTAAACTTATCACAATAGTCAAGTTATAAAGAAGAATTATAGCCAATGGAATGAACCATGAGAAAGAAGAAACAGAAGCAAAAAAAAAAAAAAAGACAGAGTGAATAGTTTTCTTCAATCTGCATTCAGACTCTGTAATTCTTTCTCTGGCCGTGGATAGCTTTTCTCATCATGAGTCTTTTAGAGCTGTCTTAGAACATGTCATTACTGAAAACAGCCAAGTCTATCAAAGTTAGTCATCACAGTATACTGCTTGTCTGTAATTGTACATAATGTTCTCCTCACTCAGCATCAGATCATATAACTCTTTCCAGGTTAGTATGAAGTCCATGTGCTCCTCATTTTTTATAGCACAATAGTATTCCATTATATTCATTTACCACAACTTGTTTAGCTATTCTCCAATTGAGGGGCATCCTCTTGATTTCCAATTCTTTGCCACCACAAAAAAGCTGCTACAAATATGTTTGTACATATGGGTCCTTTTCCCACTTGTATGATCTCTTTGGGATAAAGCCCTATAAGTGGTATTGCTGGGTTAAAGGGCATGCACATGTTTATAGCCCTTTGGGCAAAGTTCCAAATTGCTTGCCAGAATGGTTGGATCAGTTCACAACTCCACCAACAATAAAAAGTGTTCCAATTTTCCTACATCTTCTCCAGCATTTATCATTTTTCTGTTTTATCATGTTAGCCAGTCTGACAGGAGACATATGGTACTTAAGAGTTGTTTCGATTTGCATTTCTCTAATTAATAGTGATTTAGAGCATTTTTTCATATGAGTATAGATCTCTTTAATTTCCTCTTCTGAAAACTGCCTGTTCATGTCCTTTGACCATTTATCAATTGGGGAATGACTTGTATTCTTATAAGTTTGACTCAGTTTCCTGTATATTTTAGAGATGAGTCCTTTATTAGAGATACTGTTTGTAAAAACTCTTTCCAATTTTCTGCTTACCTCCTAATCTTGGTTCCATTGGCTTTGTTGATACAAAGCTTTTCAATTTATTGTAGTCAAAATTATCCATTTTGCATTTTGTAACACTCTCTATTTCTTATTTGTTCATAAATTCTTGCCTTCTCCATAAATCTGAAAGGTAAACTATTCCTTGCTCTCCCAAACTGCTTATAGTATCAGCCTTTATATCTAAGTCATGAACCCATTTTGACTTTATTTTGGTATGTGGTGTAAGACGTTGGTCTATGCCCAGTTTCTGCCATACTATTTTCCAGTTTTCCCAGCAGTTTTTGTAAAATAGTGAGTTCTTATCCCAGAAGCTGGACTCTTTGGGTATATCATAGAGTAGATTACTATAGTCATTGACTACTGTGTCTTATGTACCTAACCTATTCCACTGATCTACCACTCTGTTTCTTAGAGTAGTTTTGATGGCTGCTGCTTTATAATACAGTTTAACATGTGGTATGGCTAGGCCACCTTCTCTACGATTTCTTTTCACTAATTCCCTTGATATTCAGGACCTTTTGTTCTTTCCGATGAATTTCATTATTATTTTATCTAGCTTTATAAAATAATTTTTTGGTTGTTTGGTTGATATGGCACTAGAAAAGCAAATTAATTTAGGTAAAAATTATCGTTTGTATTATATTTGATCAGCCTAACCATGAACAACTGATGCTTTTCCATTTACTTAGATCTGATTTTATTTGTGTGAAAACTGTTTTGTAATTGTGTTCATATAGGTCCTGAGTTTGTCCTTGCAGGTAGACTCCCAAATATTTTATAGTGTCTGTAGTAACTTTAAATGGAATTCCTCTTTCTATCTCTTGCTGTTGGGCTTTGTTAGTAATATATAGGAATGATGAGTATATAAGTTGGTATTTTATATCTTACAACTTTGCCAAAGTTATTTATTATTTCAAGTAGTTTTTTATTTGATTCTCCAGGATTCTCTAAGTAAATCATCATGTCATCTTCAGAGTAATAACTTTGTATCTTCTTTGCCTATTCTAATTTCTTCAATATCTTTTTCTTTTCTTATTGCTAAAGCTAACATTTCTAGTACCAAATTGAATAATAAGGGTGATACTGGACATCTTTGCTTCTCCTTTGATCTTATTAGAAATGCATCTAGCTTATATCCATTACATATAATGTTTGCTTATGGTTTTAGGTAGATGCTACTTATGATTTTAAGGAAGACTCCATTAATTCATATGCTGTCTAGTGTTTTTAATAGGAATAGGTATTGTATTTTCTCAAAAGCTTCTTCTGCATCTCTTGAGATAATCTTATGGTTTCTGTGTTTTTGTTGATCAATTATGCTATTTTTTTCCAATATTGAACCCGCATTGCATTCCTGGAGTAAACCCTACCTGGTCGTGGTGTATTATTCTCATGATAAGTTGCTGTAATCTTTTTGCTAATATTTTATTTAAAATTTTTGCATCTGTATTCATTAGGTAAATTAGTCTATAATTTTCTTTCCCTGTTTTGACTCTTCCTGGTTTAGGTATCAGTACCATGTTTATGTCAGAAAAAGAATTTGGTAGCACTCTTCCTGTTTTCCAAAATAGTGTATAGAGTATGGGAATTAATTGTTCTAAGTGTTTGATAGAATTTGCTTGTAAACCCGTGCTTCCTCTGGAGATTTTTCCCTAGAAAGTTCATTGATGGCTTGTTCAATTTCTTTTTCTGAGATAGGATTATTTAAGTATTTTACTTCCTCTTCTGTTAATCTGGGCAATTTGTATTTTTGTAAATATTCATTCATTTCCCTATGGTTCTCAAATTTGTGAGCATACAATGGGCAAAATAATTCCTAATTATTGTTTTAATTTCCTCTTCATTGGAGGTGAATTGACCATTTTCATTTTTGATAGTGGGAATTTGGTTTTCTTCTTTTCTTAAATTGACCAAAGATTTATCAATTTTATTGGTTTTATTTTTTTCATAAAACTGGCACTTAATTTTGTTTATTAGTTCAATTGTTTTCTTAATTTCAATTTTGTTAATCTTTCCTTTGATTTTCAGAATTTCTAATTTGTTATCAAATTGGGGATTTTTACTATGTTCTTTTTCTAGCTTTTTTAGTTGCCTGCCCAATTCATTGATCTCCTTTTTCTCTGTTTTATTCATGTAAGCATTCAGAGATCTAAAATTCCCCTAAGACCTACTTTGTGTGCATGCCATAAATTTTGGTATGTTGTCTCATTATTGTCATTCTCTTGGATGAAGTTATTAATTGCTTCTATGATTTGTTGTTTGATTCATTCATTCTTTAGGATTAGATTATTAAGTTTCCAAATAACTTTTAGCTTATCTTTCCATAGTTTTTTATTACAAATAATTTTTATTGCATCATGATCTGAAAGGGATGCATTGAGTATTTCTGTCTTTCTGCACTGGATTGTGAGGTTTTTATGCCCTAGTACTTGGTCAGTTTTTGAGTATGAGCCATGTACCTCTGAGGAAAAGGTATATTTCTTTAAATCACCATTCAGTTTCCTCCAGAGGTCAATCATATCTACCTTTTCTAAAATTCTATTCACCTCCTTGTTTATTTTCAGGTTAGATTTATCAAGTTCAGAGAGGGGGAGGTTGAGGTCCCCTAGTAGTTTAATTTTGCTGCCTATTTCTTCCTATGACTCCCTTAACTTCTCCTGTGAGAATTGGGATGCTATACCACTTGGTGCATATATGTTAAGTAATGATATTGGTTCATTGTTGATGGTACCTTTTAGCAGGGTATAGTTTCCTTCCTCATCTCTTCTAATTAGAACCATCTTTGCTTTAGCTTTGTCTGCGATTAGGATTGCTACTCCTGCTTTTATTACTTCAGCTGAAGCATAATATATTCTACTCCAGCCTTTTACTTTTACCCTGTGTGTATCTCCCTGTTTTAAATGTGTTTCTTGTAAGGAACATATTGTAGGATTGTGGTTTTTAATCCATTCTGCTATCTGTCTTCATTTTCTGGGAAGCTTCATCCCATTCACATTCACAGTTATGATTACTATGTGTCTTTTTCTCCATCTTGTCATTCCCCCCCCCCCATTTATGCTTTTACTTCTCCTTTGTCCCTTCCCCTCCTCAAAAAAGTTTTGCTTTTGACCATTGTCTCCCTCAATTTTCTCTCCCCATTAGCCCCCTCCATTATCTTATCCTTTCCCCTTACTGCTTCTTCCCTCACTTCTAACAACCTCCCTCCCTTTTCTTTCTCCTTTCCCTTCCTACTGTCAGTAGGGCAAGTTCGATTTCTGTTCTTAACGTAGTGTATTATTCCATCCTTGAACCAAACCTGAATAGATTAAAGCTCAAACACTGCTGTTTTCCTCCCTTCTTTTCCTCTACTGGGAAAAGGTTTTGTGTCTCTTCATATGATGTAATTTACCCTTTTCTGCCTCCTCCTTACCTCTTCTCCCATTACAATCCCTTTGCAACCCTTATTTAGGTTTTTTTTTAATCATCACGTAAGTTAATTTACACCCGTACCCCCTGTCTATGTATATCTCTTTTAAATGTCTTAATTACTATACCATTCTTAAGATTAACAAGTATAATCATAGGGCAACTAGGCATAGTAAGTAGAACACTGACCCTGGAGTCCTGCTATATAATGCTGCAGCTCACCTGGTACTGAGCTGGAGCAGGCTGGTGTGTGCCAAAGATCAAGGCCAGTGAAGTCCATCTCAGTTTCCCCAGGGTTACACTGAAGCTCCCAACATGAGGTGTGAGAGTGGGGTGGCCTGGCTGCTGGAAGTCTCCTCTTCCCCCGGGGCTGCGCTATAGCATGAGTGGCCTCAGATATGGTCTGGGCTGGTGTCTGCCAATTCCCCTGGCTGTGCAAAGGCACACCTGTTGTCTCAGTGTTGGCACTTGCTGGCCCCACCCCCCTGGGGCTCCGGATCTCCCACCGGTCTGCTGAGGTGTGGCTTGCTGGGATGCCTCTCTTCCTCTACTGGTCCCCTTCTGTCACAGCAAGAGGGCCCTGTCTCCCTAGCTTCCTGAGCTAAAAGACTGTTGTGCCCCTACTTCCTCCTCCACTATACCAAGGTTTTTCCTAGGGCAGTGTCTTCTGGGTTATTCAAGGTCAGCGAGGGAGGGATGAGAGCACTTATAGTTTACCCCGTCATCATGGCTCCAGTTTAAGAAGGTGAGTTTCAAACATTTAGTCTGTGGGCTGGAGTAGCTGCTGCCAGGGCCAGAGGTTCTATGCTCCTGTCTCACCTATTTCTGACAGATTCTAGCTCTGTGCTGAGAGGTTTGGGGATTGCCACTGCAATTGGTGATTCAGCCTACTGAAGTCTACTCCTGCTCTGCTGTGGTTGGGTGTAGGCCCTCAAGCCCTCAGTGCTCTCCCAGCCAGGTGCAACAGATCCTTCCCATCAACCTTCCATATTCTCCTGGGGAGGAAATCTGCCACACTGTCTCCTGATGGATTCTACCTCTCTCAGATTTGTTCAGATTCACTTTCTTAAAGGTATCTGAAAGAATTTATGAGAGAGCTCGGGTACTTCCCTGCTTTCTCGCTGCCATCTTGACTCTGCCCCCACCTTCAGAAACAAATCTAACTGCTAAAAGGAATGCTTCCTTGAAAGTTGTATCTTTTTTTTCTTTATCTAATTCAGGGCTGTCCAAAATATGGCCCCTGAGCCACATGTGGCCTGCAGTGGGATTTTATGGGACCCACCTGTGGATTTTAATTTTCACAAGTGAAAAAAATAAAATAATAATTTTCGTGGAATGCATATTAGATTTTAAAATCCATCCCTAATAAATAATCTTGTTGATGTTAATTTTCTCTGGTGTTTTTAAGCAGTATTACGGATGGAATGTGTCACACAGAATTTTCAATTGATCTGTGGAATGCGTTCTGTCTGTACGATGGACACTGGTCAGTGTGTACCTACCTTTGTACTGTTGTGTTGTCGCTTTGTTGTTTTGTGTCTGCTTTTGTGCTTGGTGCCTTTGCCTGTCGTATTGATGATGTATGTTCCCCCCTTTCTGTTAGTGTACTGTATTTTTTATTCTGGGTGGGGCCCTCAAATAATTAATTTTATTGTGGCTCTAAGGTAACCTAAGGTTGGACAGCCCTGATCTAATTTATTGAACATTTTAATTTATTTTTTACTTTTAACATTCTTTTCATTTTTAATTACGCCATCCAAATTTTCTTGCTCCTTGTCACTCCCCTCACCCACTGAAAAGGAAAGTAATATACTATCAATTTTATATGTGAAATCATGCTTTGTCTTAAGACTATTGTATTGATCACTGTAATCTAGTCTTTCACGTTTGATCATTACTGGGCACAGTAATGTCCCACATCTTCTTACTTTGCTTGCATTACTTCATATGGATCTTGCCTTGTTTTTCTGAAACAACCACCTCATCATCCTAAACCCCAGCTTGTTCAACCATTCACCAATTGATGAGCATTCCATCAATTTCCAATTCTTTGCCACCACAAAAAGCCGCTATAAATAGTTTTTTGTATATATATATATATATATATATATATATATATAGGTCCTTTTCCTTTGATCTCTCTGGGACACAGACATGATATCAGTATTGCTCAATGATCATAGGGTATGCAGAGGTTCATAGCACTTTGGGTGTAGTTCGTTGCTCTCAGAAATGGTTAGACCAGTTCACTACTCTACCAGCAGTTCAAGAGTGTACCTATTTTTTCCTCATGTTCACCGTCATTTGCCATTTCTGATAGGTGTGACGTGGTACCTCCGAGTTGTTTTAATTTGCCTTTCTCCAATTAGTATTGATTTAGAGCATTTTTTCTTACAAATCTCCTGAAAACTGCCTGTTTCTATCCTTTGACTATAGGCCCAAAATGTCAAAATCATAAGAAAAACCACTGAGGCAGAACTCTGAGCCAATAACCATTTATTAAAGGGACCTGGCCTCTCCTAATGAATAGGATCTTGGAATTTCCTCACCATCTGAAATGCCCCACTTCCTCCGGGGCTTTAGTTTCATAGTGCTTGACACCCAGACAATACAGGTGGAGCAGGCCAAAATTACAGAGTCTGATTGGTAGATAGACCTTGTCCTTAACTTTCCCATTGGTTGACTGATGGGCATGTGAACAGACATTAATAATACGCTTAACTTTTCCTTCAGGAGGTCCTGCCAAAATCAGAAAGCAGGCTTATTGGGTTGGGCTGATGAGTGGATATCAAAACATCTGCATGAGCTGACGCATCAGGAGAAGAGCAGGCCACAGCATGGGTCACTCATTGCCCAAATGCTCATAGCCATCTACTCATGTTGGGCAATGAGGAGATCACGAAAGATGGAGGGGCAATGGAATGAGTAAAGGGATTTCCATGTAACTGAGTCACATGTGTCACACGGGTTGGTCCCCTGCTCAGCAGGAGGAAAGGGTGGAGGTCATCTACTTAGCTTTATATAATTAGGCAAGTAAACCTCTTAGTAAGTGACCTTCTGATTATGCAGTATATAGTTTGGGATCTTTCATAAAAGGTTTGAGGTTTTTTTATAAGAGTCTGGAGTCCTTTTTATAAGAATCTATCCTATTTGATTATTCCTGATTAGTTGATTAACTAAATATATATTGATAAGTATAACATGTTAATTGATTATATGCATAATGTTAACAACTATAATATGTTAATAAAGACTAAATATATATTGATTGGTTGGCTAATTTGATTGATTGACTAAATGTATCTTGATTGTAGGTATAATATTATGATAATTGCTATCAGTCACCACCAATAAAATCACCAACAAAGTAATGTTGATTGGGGTAAAACAGGGGTCCAGTAATCAATGTCATCACCATTTATCAATTAGGAAATAGCCTTTATTTTTATAAATTTGACTCAGTTCTGTGCTTAGTTTATATATGAGAAATGAGGCCTTTATCAGAGACATCTGCTACAAAAATTTTTATGTTACTTCATTGTCTGTAGAACCTTTTTAGCATAGTATAGTTTCCCTGTTTATCTCTTTTAATTAGGTCCAGTTTTGGCTTTTGCTTTGTCTGAGATCCTGATTGTTACCTCTGCCTTTTTTTACTTCAGGTGAAGTATCTTAGACTCTGCTCTAGCCCTTTATTTTAACTCAGTGTGTGTCTTTCTGTTTCAAGTATAGCTCTTATGAACAACACATTTTTGGATTCTGGTTTCTGTTCTTCTGTCTGTTTCTGTATTATGGGTGAGGTCATCTCATTCACATTCAAAGTTATGATTACTAAGCAAGTATTTCCCTCTGTCTCATTTTCTTCTGTTTTTCATCTCTCTGTGTTTTTATCCTGTCCCTCTTCAAAAGTATGTTTTGCTTCCAATTATTGCTTACCTTAATCTGCTCTCCCCTTTGTCATTCTTCCCTTCACCTCCCACATTCTCTTAGCCCTTTTCCCTTCTACTTCCCTATTGGGTTAGTTACATTTCTATATACAACTGAGTGTATGTATATATTCTTCCTTCTTTAAACCAATGGCAGTGAGAATGATGGTTAAGCATTGCCTGCCATTCCCTCATCCCCATTTCCCCCTCCATTATAAAAACTCTTCTTTGCACTCTTTTATGTGAGAAAGTAAACCCCATTTCTACCTCTCCCTTCCTCCTCCAAATGCACCCCTCTTTCTCACTCCTTTGTTTTTAGAGGGCATTCCAAAATAATTGGTTCACACCCATGTCCTCTGTTTATATAAAGTCTTTTTAACTGTCCTAATAATGAGTTTTTGTGTATCTTCTTCCCATATAGGAATATAAACAGCTTAACTTTATTGAATCTCTTAAGATTACTCTTTAATGTTTACATATTTATGCTTCTCTTGAGTCTTGTGTTTGAATGTCAAATTTTCTGTTCAGCTCTGGTATTTTCATAAAAATGCTTGAACATCGTCTAGTCATTAAATGTCCTTCCCCCTGCCTCGTCAAGGATTATTCTAAGTTTTGCAAGGTAGGTTATTAATGGTTCTAATTCTAGTTCCTTTGCTTTCCAGAATATCATGCTCTAAGCCTTCTATTCATTTGATGTGGAAGGTATTAAATCTTGTGTGATCCTGACTGTGGCTCCATGATATTTGAATTGTTTCTTTCTGGCTTCTTCTCTTTGACCTGCGAGCACTGAAATTTGGCTATAGTATTCCTGGGAGTTTTCATTTTGGAATCTCTTTCATGAAGTAATCAGTGGATTCTTTCAATTTCTATTTTACTTCCTGGTTCTAGAATATTGGAGCAGTTTTCCTTGATAAATTCTTGAAAAAGGATATCTAAGCTCTTTCTTTGATCACAGCTTTCAGGTAATTCATTGATTTCTTAAGTTATCTCTCCTGGTTCTATCTTCCAGGTCAGTCACTTTTCCAGTGAGATAGTTCAGCTTCTTTTTTTTTTTTCAATCTCTTGTGTGTTTTGCTGTTTCTTGATAATTCTTGAAGTCATTCCTTCTACTTACCCACTTCTAATATTTAAGGAAGTATTTTCTTCGGTTAGATTTTGTACCTTTTTTCCGTTTGACTAATTCTGCTTTTAAGAAGTTCTTTTTTTTCAGTGAATTTTTGTAACTCCTTTTCTATCTGTTCAATTCTGCTTTTTGAAGAGTTCTTCTCTTCATTGGATTTTTGTGCCTCTTTTACCATTTGGCCAATTCTGTTTTTTGAAGTATTATTTTCTTCATTATTTTTTGTGCCTCTTTTACAAAGCTGTGAATTCTCTTTTCATAATTTTCTTGCGTCACTCTCATTTCTTTTTCCAATTTTTTTGCCATGACTCATGTTTTTCTTTAACTCTTGCAGGAATTCTTGTTGTGTTTGGGTCCACTTAGCATTTTTCTTTGAGGCTTTGGTTATAGCTCTTTTCACATCTTTTTCTGACTCTATGCTTGATCTTCCTTGCCTCTATAGTAGCTTTTTATGCTGAAATTCTTTTTTATTGTTTGCTCATTTTTCCAACTTATTTCTCGACTTTGAATTTTATGTTAAAATTAGGTTGTGCTTCCATGGGGCTGGGGAGACACTGAGCCAAGCTTTAGGCTTTTTCATGCTGTTGTTTTCAGAGCTCGTTTGGGGTGGGAGGAGATGGAGATGTCTGCAAATTGTTGATGTTTTCAAGGTGGTATATCCTTGGTAGAGATGGTCAGTTTTCGTCTGAAGGGCCCCTTGTCCCTTGCTCTTTGCTTTGGTACTGTACCCAGGTCTTCCGTTCCCTTGTGACAAACTCGGTGCTCTTCTCTACCCTGGAACTGTGACCTCAAACTGCCCGTGGGCAATAAACTTGCCAGTAAGTGCCAGCTGTACCCAGTGCCAGCAAAGGGGTCCCCGTAATCTCTTTCTGACCAGTGGTTCAATTCCTTTATTGTGTCTGGCCTGAGAACTTCTGAAGCTACTGCTGCTGCTGAGGCTGTAGTTGCCACAGCAATGTGTGTGGGTTCTGGACAGGCCTCCATCAAGGTGCCCCATAATTCTGATGACCTCTTAAGATTTCCTAGGCTGGAAAAATGTCTCACCATACCCTTTTGTTCACTCTGTGGCTCCAAATTTGATTTCAGACATTATTTTAATGTTGATTTGAGGGGAATGTTGAGAAAGTACAGATGAGTAGCTACCCCTCATCTGCCATCTTGGCTTTGCTCCACGCCCTGCAGCCCCCCCCCCCCGCCCGATTGTAATGTAATTTAATAGAAACTTAGAAAACAAAATCTCTCATCCTTAGAGAATAAACCATAGACATGAAAAATTTAGGAATTTTATTAAAAGTCTAGTTCATTTTGCTCTGAAAAATTTGAAAAGTAATGCATTGATCAGAATTCTCCTTGAAGTAGAGGTTGGGGACTGGAATAATATATAAATAATTAGCTTGGAAACTACAAAATAGCTTCCTAAAAATCTTTTCATTTATTCATTAGTATTCCAGAAGATATGATATAGCTAAAAGTAGTACTTTCTTCAGTGTTCATTTATTTATAATAATTTTCTTTAAACCCAAAAGAATAGTAATAGCTAGTTGCTAACAATTCATGTATTGTTTACTGTGTGCCAGGCACTGTGTTAAGTGCTTTGTAATTACTATTATTATTTCATTTGATCCTCACAACAACCTTGGCATATAATAAATGTTATTATGCTCATTTTACAGATAAGGAAATTGGGACAGACAAAGGCTAAGTGACTTGCCCAGGGTCACACCGCTAGTAAATGTGTAAGGCCAGTTTTGAAATCAAGTCTTCTTGACTCTAGGCCTAGTTGCTCCAGAGCTGTGGTTTATCCAGTTATGGAGCTGCATTCATAATTCCTCCACAATTCATCATACTTACAAGTTGTTTTTTTTTCATTTATTTTTTACTTTTAGTTTGCAACACTCAGTTTCACAAGTTTTTGAGTTCCAAAGCATGTAATCCAATATAGGTTCTACATATACCTTCACATTAAACTTATTTTCACAATAGTCATGTTGTAAGGAAGAATTATAACCAATGGAATGAACCATGAGAAAGAAGAAACAAAACCAAAAAAAAAAAGAGAGAGAGAGAGAAAGCAAATAGTTTGCATCAATCTGCATGACAAAACAGGAAGATTATAAATATTGAAGAAAATGTGGGAAATTGGAACACTATTGCATTGTTGGTGGAGTTGTGAACTGATCCAACCATTCTGGAGAGCAATTTGGAGCTGTGCCCAAAGGGCTATAAAAATGTGCATACCCTTTCACCTAACAATACCACTAATAGGGCTGTATCCCAAAGAGATCATAAAAAAAGGAAAAGGACCCACATGTACACAAATATTTAAAGCAGCTCTCTGTGGTGGCCAAGAATTGGAAATTGAGGGGTTGCCCATCAATTGGGGAATGGCTAAACAAGTTGTGGTATATGAATGTAATGGAATACTTTTGTGCTATAAGAAATGAGGAGCACAGGGACTTTATAATTATCTGGAAAGACTTAGATCATCTGATGGTGAGTGAGGAGAGCAGAACCAGGAGAACATTATACATGATTACAGACACACTGTATCTGTGATGACTAACTTTGATAGACTTGGCTCTTCTCAGCAATACAATATACTAAAGATGGCTCCAAAAGACTCATGATAGGAAAAGCTATCCACATCCAGAGAAAGAATTATGAAGTCTGAATGCAGATTCAAGTTGCTTTTAAAGAAGATGCCAATTATTTATCCATTAGGTTGATTGTATTAATCACAGAAATTTTCCAAAATTTCCAAATGATGTATGCTCGTTAGTCATTATAATATATCATTTTGGGAAAGGTAATATTAATAAGAAGAGCATTTAGACAGTTAAGTATTAGTCCAATCTTCTGGGCATAATTGAGGCAGATATCGTGAGAATTCACTAATCTAGAAAACCAATAGGGCCCTCAGCTGTAGGACCTTCTACACTATCTCCCATTCCTCTTTTCATAAATTTTTTCATTCATTTTTCTTCAGTTAATAGACATTTATTTTCTTTTGCCCTCTCTCTCTCTCTACCCCCCCCCAAAAAAAAAAAAACGAAAGTTTTTTTTAAATAGTTATGCATTGGTCAAACAAAATAAATTCCCATTGGCCATGTGCAAAAATGAGTGCCTCTTTTGTGAATTAAAATCATAATGAACTTTTTTGGGAGGTGATAATTTTAAATACTATCCACTTAAGAATAATCTTAAATAAAATAAGCATTGGTTCAACGTAAAATGAGAGAAAGAAAAAATAATTTAGTGATATGTGAGATTGGTCTAAGAATTGTGACACAGTTGGATTTATATTGGGAGTGAAGAGCCATCTATGCTAAGGTTATTCATTGAATGTTTTGTGTCTTATATTTACTGTTTATTAATGTATATCAGTAAAGGTTAAACTTTGTATCTATTTTGAAATATGAAATAACTTGGCAGTTGCTCCAAATTAGAACTAATTTATGGCATTTTGTCTTTAAGCTGAAACTATTATTTTAAACCAAGATTTAGAAGAAAAGAAAAAGAATCAGGACGATGATGAGGACAATAAATTATACTGGTTAGAAGCCAGTTACAGAGCATTGACATTGCATAGAAAGAACACAGACGTGCAGGTTTGATTACTACCAAGTCACTTTTAAGATTGATTGAGAGTTGTTTATATAATTGTATAAACTATTTTCTTTTTCCAATCCAGGAGGCTGCATGCTGGGCTTTAAACAGTCTACTTATGTACCAAAGCAATTTGCATGAAAATATTGGCGATGAAGATGACCAGTCAGTAGTAATGATTTTATGTTTATAAATGTTAATTAAATTAGAAAAATTTATTGCTAAAATTAATATTTTTCTGTAGAAGTTCTTTATGTATATCTGAGAGTTTCTTCAGAGATAAGAGTAGATTCACAATGTTTAGACCTCAGTGTCTTCATTCAATAAGTTATTTGCTAACTTACTTAACAAAAGTTACATTTGAAAGTTATTAGCAAGAGTCTTTAAATTCTTAGTACAAATTCCAATAAGCTAGTGACTTCTTGGTAATCAGTGAACATTAAAAATAGTACATTTCCAGTTTCATCCATAAGTGCTACCGTTTCACAATCCATCTAGGCACACTGGTCTCCCTGCTGTTCCTCAAATAAGACATTCCATCTCTCAGTTCTAGGCATTTTCAGTGGCAGTTCTACATGTCTGGAATCTTCTCCGTCTTCTCTGCTTCCTGGCTTCTTTGGCTTACTTCAAGTCCCAGTTAAAACACCCAGTTAAAAGCCTTTCTCATTCCCTCTTAATTTTAGTGCCTTTCCTTTCTGTTGAGTACTTCTTACTTATCCCTTGCTTAACTTGTTTATATCTAGTTGTTTTCATGTTGTTTCCCACATTAGATTGTGAATTCTTTGAGAGCACGCCCCGTCTTTTATTTTTCTTCCTATCCCTAGCTCTAAGCAGGGTACCTAGTGTCCAGTAGATGCTTAACAAATACTTGTTGATTTCTTATCAACAACAGAAAATTAATGGCAAACATCATTTTGGAGATTGGCCACACTTCTCCAATTTAGTGTCTGTTACCTCTAAATAAATCATCTATTTCATCAATGATCTTCCCGACCTGACCCCTTCTAAACATTTCCATTCTTCTTACACTTGATTCCCTTCAATGAACTCTCTAATCCAGCTACATTGAATGGCTTGCTGTTCCTCACATGTGATCTTCTAACATTCTCCCTCTTTCCTAGCTTTCCTGGCTTCCCTCATCTAAAATCTAACCTTCTCTGTAGGATATCTTTCCAAGTCCTACCCTTTTCCCCTCACCTCTGCTAGTACCATTCCTCTTTGATTAACTTAAATTAACTTTACATTAACAATGTATCTTTTATGTACACAGTTATTTGCGTTATGTCTTTCCCATTACACTGTGTCCTTTTTGAGTTCAGGGACCATTTTTTTTTGCCTTTGTATCCCAGATACTTAGCACAGTGCTTGGCACATAAGTTCTTAATAAATGCTGTTACTATTCGAAGAATATAGCTATCATCCTGTTTTGTATGTGCATTTTTAGTAGGTAGACATAATGAATATTCATGTGGCAATTATTTCTCCTTCCTCTCTCTATTGTAAAATAAAACAAAACCTTGTAATGGATATGTGTAATTAAGCAAAACAGTTCCTGCACTGACCCTATCTAAAAAATATGTGTGTCATTCTATACCCAAGTCCATCTTCTCTTTGTCAGGGGTGGTTAGCATGCTTCATCATTGATCCTCTGTAATCATTGTTGTTTATTGTGTTGAAGAGAATCCTAAAGGCTTTCTGAGTTGCTTATTTTTACAGTGTAGCTATTGTTATTTGCTCTATGATTTTTTTGCGATTTGGGGCATTTTTTCATATGGCTCTTTATTAGCTTTTATTTCTTACTCAGAAAATTCTTTTTTTCATATTGTTTGCCCATATATCAACGAAGTAATGATTGCCTTTCGTATCTCTAATTCATTTATTGCAAAATACATCTCCCTCTCCTGCACCAACAACATACTTTCTGTTAACAAAGATTAAAAAGGAAAAAAAAATAGTATAGCAAAATCAATAAAGAAATCAATCACAGCAGGTAACATATTGTATTCATAAACCTTCGCTTGCTTAGTAAAAGGAGGGGGAGGTATGTTTCCTCATCGCTTCTCGAGAGCCAATATTATTCTTTATAATTTTCAGATTTAATTTAGTTTTTTTCTTAGTTTTTATTCCTTATTTGTAGTTCTTTTAGTTGTCAAAGTAGTGTCAAACTCAAATAGAAAGGAGGGCCATGTATTAACATTACCTGTGTTCTAGTGTATTTTTATTTATCTTGCTTAATATTTCTTAATTACGTTTTTATGTAGTTTGGGCCAACTTTGGGAATCACTGCATATTTTACAACCTTTTGTAGATGTATATATTACCTTGCTCTCAGTGGTTTTCTGAATTCCTTATATTTGTTCTGTTTTTATCAGATGAGATATTTGTAACAGGTACTTGGTGTACTGTATGACACATAATACATGATATATAAATGCTTATTCACTTTCCCTTCCCTTGTTCCCCTTCATCTTTGCCAATTTGCTATAAATGAAGTGAACCCTTGGAGTTTTTTTAATTTGCATTTCTCATTGTGGTTTGGAGTAGTTCAGATGATTTTTTTTTAGTAATTTGCCTCCTCACCTTATTACCTCTTTGAATCTCTTCCTATTAGTCTCTGATCTTACGTTCTCTTATAATTACCCAGAATCATTATTGAAAGGACAATAAAAAAGCTTATTTTCTCAGAAGCCTATGGTTTCCCTCTTAATGTCAACCAGTCCCAGTACAAATATTACTAAAGATTGCTTATGTATAATTTATTAAATATTTTAAACACTTTTCATATAAAACAATTAAAACAATCATTATTATTAATTTTTTAATTACATTTAAAAAAAGGTATCCGGTGCACAGAGAAATACTACTTGCCATGCTGATGCATTCTTCATCAAAAGAAGTATTTCAGGCAGCTGCTAGTGCATTGTCAACTCTATCAGAACAGAATGGTAAGCCGTAGCTTATAATGTAAAAATTTTTATGTCATCAAATTTTTCTTTTCTGTTGTAGTTTTAATTTTACTTTACCTTTTGTCAGTTAAAAACCATTAATTTTCTTTTCCTCCTACCTACTCCCTTCATTGAAAATAATGAAAAACAATTCATCTAACGTATTAATAGTTAAGCAAAAGATATAACATTGATGCTGTCTTAAAATGATTATCTGATTGTTTATCTTGAGTCCATTCCATCTCTCTCAAGAAGTGGATAGTATACTTCATTATTAGACTTCTGAAACCATGATTAGTTTTTGGATTGCTCAGAGTTTTTAAGTATTTACTTCAGCTGGAGTATACTAGTTTTTACTCTGTTTGTTTTAAATATGTATAAATATTTGTATGTCTCTTGTAAATATAAAATGTTGGATTCTGATTTCTAATCCTTTTTTGCTTTCCATTTCCATTTTATCGGTCAATTTATCCCTTTCACATTCAAGGTTATGATAATTGTGTATTGCTCTCTGTTCTGTGCTTTTATATTTTTCCTTTTCTTTGTTTCTAACACTTTTTACGGTTATCAAAGTATTTTTTTAATTTATTTTTTATTTTTGTTTTACAACACTCGGTTCCACAGATTTTTGAGTTCCAAATTTTCTCCCCCTCCCTCCTCTCCCACCTCCCCTCTAAGACAGCATGTAGTCTGATATATGTTCTACATATACCTTCACATTAAACTTATTTACACAATAGTCAAATTGTAAAGATGAATTATAATCAGTGGAATGAATCATGAGAAAGAAGAAACAAAACCACAAAAGAAGGAAAGAAAAAAATAGAGATCAAATAGTTTGCCTCAATCTGCATTCAGACTCCGTAATTCTTTCTCTGGATGTGGATAGCTTTTTCCATCATGAGTCTTTTGGAGCTGTCTTTGAACCCTGCATTGCTGAGAAGAGCCAAGTCTATCAATGCTAGTCCTGTCTGTAATCATGTATAATGTTCTTCTGGTTCTGTTCCCCTCAGTATCACATCACATAGGTCTTTCCAGGTTATTAGGAAATTTGTCTGTTCACCAATTCTTATAGCACAATACTAACACTTTCTTTATAAAAATCAGGATTGTGAGAGAGAAATGGGCTCAACTCCAGTGTTTTAGTTTTGGTGCCATCTGCTTTCCATCCCTGACCCTCTTTCCTTTCCTTTACCCAAAGCCCAATTGCAAAGTTCTTATCCATTTTATTTTTTTTAATTTTTTAAACATTTTTATTTAAAATTTTGAGTTCCAAATTCTATATATTCCTCCCTCCCTCCTTTTCACCCTTTTTGTGACATTAAGCAGTCATACATAGGTATACATGTGTAATTATGTAAAATATTTCCATATTAGTTATTTTGTACAAGAAGACATGGATAAAAGAAAAAAATGAAAGAAAGAAAGTGGAAAATACTATGGTTCAGTCTGTATTCAATAAGTATCAATTCCCTTTCTGGAGGCAGATAGTATGCTTCATCATTAGTTCTTTGGGATTGTCTTGTATCATTGCATTCCTTAGAATAGTTGAGTCATTCACAGTTCTTCATCAAACAATATTGCTCTCACTTTGTGCGATGTTCTCCTGGTTCTGTTCACTATGCATCAGTTCATGTAAGTTTTTCCAGGATTTTCTGAGATCATCTTGCTTGTCATTTTTTTTTTTTTACAGCACAATAATATTCCACTGCAATCATATACCACAGGTTGTTTAGCCATTCCCAAATTGAGGGGCATCCCTTTGATTTCCAATTCTTAGCCACCACAAAAAGAGCCGCTATAAATATTTTTGTACAAATAAGTCCTTTTCTCTTTTTTTGAATGTTTTTGGGATATAAACCTAGCAGTGGTATTGCTGGATCAAAGGTTATGCACAGTTTTGCAGCCCTTTGGGAATGGTTCCAAATTGCCCTCCAGAATGGTGGTATCAGTTCACAAGTCCACCAGTGGTGTATTAATGTCTCCACTTTCCCCCATTCCATCTATCATCCAACATTTTTTTTGGTCATGATAGCCACTTTGATAGGTGTGAGGTGCTACCTCACAGTTGTTTTCATTTGGATTTCTCTGATCAATGGTGACTTAGATATTTTTTTCATACAGTTATAGATAGCTCTGATTTCTTTTGTCTGAAAATTGCCTGTTCATATCTTTTGACCATTTATTAATTGGGAAATGAATTGTATTTTTGTAAATTTAGCTCAGTTCTCTATGTTGAGAAATGAGACCTTTGTCAGAGATGCCAGTTGTAAAAAATTTTCCCCAGTTTTCTGCTTTCCTTATAATTTTGGTTGCATTGGTTTCTTTGTGCAGAAACTTTTTAATTTTGTGTAATAATATATATAATATATTATATTATTATTTTATTATATTATATGTTAGCATATAATATAATATATATAATAATAAAACTATATAATTTTATATAATTTATATAATAATATATAAATATAAATTTATATAATGGAAATCACCTCTTTTACATTTTGTTTTGCTCTCTATATCTTCTCTGGTCATAAATGTTTTGCTTATTCATAAAACTGATAAAGTATTCCATGCTTTCTTAATTTACTTATGGCATCACCCTTTATGTGTATATTCCTTTTTGTTCCCATTCAGTTTTCTCTAAAGGTCTGTCATATCTAACTTTTCTAATTTTCTGCTTACCTCCTTAGTTTCTTCTTTGTTTATTTTTTGGTTGGATTTATCAAGTTGTGGGAGGGGACAGCTGAGGTCCCCACTAAATAGACTTGCTGTCTATTTCTTCTGTAATTCCCTTGATTCCTCTTTTTTTTTGGAGGGGAGAAGGCAGGGAAATTGGGGTTCAGTGGCTTGTCCAAGGTCACACAACTAGTAAGTGTGTCAAGTGTCTGAAGCCAGATTTGAAGTCAGGTACTGCTGACTCCAAGGCCGGTGCACCACCTACCTGCCTCTTTAACTCCTCTCTTAAGAATTTGGATGCTATACCACTTCATGCGTACATGTTTAGTATTGATACTACCTCATTGGCTGTGGTACTGTTTAGCAAGATGTAATTTCCTCTTTTAATTAGGTCTTTTTTTGCTTTTACTTTGTCTGAGATTGGGATTGCTACCCTTGCTTTTTTACTTCACCTGATGCTTAGTAGATTTTGCTCCAGACCCTTACTTTTACTCTGTGTATATCTCTCTGCTTCAAGTGTGTTTCTTGTAAACAACATATTGTAGGATTCTGGTTTGTGATCCAGTCTGCTGACTGCATCCGTTTCATCCCATTCACATTCAGTTATGATTACTACCTTTGTACTTCCCTCCATCCTATTCTTCCTCCTGTTTCTCCTCTTTGTTATTTCACCCTTTTCCCTCCTCACCAGTATTTTGCTTCTGTCTGCCACCTCCCCTGATCTACACTCCGTTCTGTCAATCTTCACACGAGCCTTTACTTGATCTCCTCCCCTCCTGCGTCCCTGTCAAGTGAGATACATTTCCATATTCAACTGAGTGTGTATATTATTCCCTCTCTGAGCCAATATTGATGGCAGTAAGATTGAATTGATGCTTGTTGCCCACCCTCCCATCTTTTGGTCTACTGTAACAGGTCTTTTGTGTCTCTTCATGTGAAATAATTTACACCATTCTACCTCTCCCTTCCTTCTGCACCCAGTATACTCCTCTTTCTCATCCAATTTTATTATGTCATTCCATCAAATTCACCTTATATCTGTACCCTCTAAGTATATTCCCTGTATCCGTACTATTAATGATACAGTTTTTAAAAATTAAAAGTATTCTCTTCCCATGTAAGGATGTAAACAGTTTAGCTCTATTGAATCCCTTATGTTTTCTTTTCCTTTTTGATCTGTATATACTTCTCTGGAGTCTCTGTATATATACTTCTCTGGAGTTCAATAATTTTTAAATTATCTCTCCTGGATCCAGTTCAGTAGTTTTTCCAATGAGATATTTCACATTGTCCTCCATTTTTGATTTCTCATAAAGTCATTAGCTTCCACTTGCTCCAATCTAATTTTTAAGGTAGTATTTTCTTCAGTGGTCTTTTGGACCTCCTTTTCCATTTGGCTAATTCTGCCCCATAATGCATTCTTCTCCTCATTGGCTTTTTGGACCTCTTTTGCCATTTGAGTTAGTCTAGTTTTTAAGGTGTTATTTTCTTTAGTATTTTTTTGGGTCTCCTTTACTTGTTTTTCATGGTTTTCTCGCATCACTCTCATTTCTCTTCCAAATTTTTCCTCTACTTCTCTAACCTGTTTTTCCAAATCCTTTCTGAGCTCTTCCATGTCCTGAGACCAATTCTTATTTTTCTTGGAGGCTTTGGATATAGGAGCTTTGATTTTGTTGTCGTCTTCTGAGTGTATGTTTTCATCTTCCTTGTCACCAAAGTAAGTTTCTATAGCCTCAATTTTTTCTGTTGTTTGCTCATTTTCCCACCAAATTGCTTGACTTTTTAACTCTTTGTTAAGGTAGCGCTCTGTCAGTATTGTGGAGAGTATACTGTCCTAAGTTTCAGGGGTTGTGTCCAGCTATTTTCAGAGATACTTCTAGAGACCTGTATGTTTTCAGTTCTTCCATGTTGGTAGGACCTAAAGAGAGGTGTTTACTGTTCTCCTGGCCTATGCTCTTTTTTGTGAGTGACCACAAGCACTCCTTTGTTCCCTGGAACTATGAGGGGGGGTTCCCTCTCTACTGCTGCTTTCACAGGCTCTGCTATGCCAATCTTCCTTCTTGCCCCAGGACTGCCACCCAGGGCCACAACTCATATCCAAGTATGGGCAGAACAGCAGAGCCCTGCTTCAGTGCCCTGTAATCTTCTGACCAGTTTTTTGATCGCCCTACCGTCTGTGGGCTGAGAGCTCTGGAAATAGCTACCACCAGTGCTGCTGATTCAGTCACTCCATAAGCCTGCTCTTGGTTTGCTGTGTCCAGGGCTGTGTTGAGGCCAGGGCTGGACTGTACTCTTCTCTCATCCAGGTGCAACAGCCCTTTCCTTCTCACCTTCTAAATTGTCTCTGGCATTTTTGGGTTGAGAAGTCTGGAAGTGCCACAACTACCAGTCATTCAGTCCCTCAAGAACTGCTCAGGGTTTTCTGAGACCAGGTCTGTGCCGGTGTGGCTGACAGTGGACTGTGCTTCTCTTAGCCTTCTGCAGTAGACCTTAACTGTCAACCTTGCAGGTTATCTTGGGCTGGAGATTTGTCTTTTTGTGGCTTCTACTGCTCTAGAATTTCTTTAGGATCATTTTTTACAGATATTTGGAGGGGCTTGTGTGAGATCTCTGGCAAGTCCCTGATTTTACTCTTCTATATTGGCTCCACCCCCTAGAGTTAAGTCTCTTAAAGTTGTTATTGCATAAATTATTTTCTTAGTTATGTTCATTTCATTTCAAGTTAGTGCACATAAGCTTTCCTTGATTTATTTCAAACCAACTGTTTCATCATTTCTTACAGCCTAATAGTATTGTGTTAATTCATGTACAGTAATTTGTTTAACCATTCTTCAGTTAATGGGGTTATAGGTGTTTTTCTTTTTTCTTTGTTGTCTTTGAACTTTTTCCCTATTTGTAGTATTTCTGGATCAAAGTTTATTCACTTTTGGGGCATAGCTCCAAATTCTTTTCCAGAATAGCTGGACCAATTAACAGTTCTACCAATGAATGGTGCATTAATGGGCCTGTTTCCCCTCCAGTATTTATCATTTTCCTTTTTAAGCACTTTTGCCAATCTGATGGGTATGAGGTGAATTCTCTGAGTTGTTTAAATTTGCCTTTCTCTAATTGTTCAGTTCTAACTTTTTTTTTTTCATATGGCTGTTGGTAGCTTGGATTTCTTCCTTTTGAAAGTACTCTGTTCATACCTTTTAACTATTTATCAATCAGAGAATGGCTTTTATTTTTAAAAGTTTGGATCAATTCCTTATATAGCTTGGAAGAAAGACATTTATTAGAGAAACTCCCTGTAAATCTTTTTCTTTCCATTCTAATTATATACACAGATTTTGTTTGTGCTAAAACTTTTAAATTTTATTTAATATGGTTTTTCCTGTTGTATCCAATTATCTCTTGTATGGTTGTAGACTTTTCTCCTGTCTATAGACCTGAAAGGAAATTAATTATTTCTTTCTTCCTTGTTGGGTTGGCTAGTGCAGCCACACTGCTGGTAGCCTGGTAAGGAAGGGGTGCTGAATGAATTTAGGACAGGTATTAGTTCATGGTTTTTCTTTCTTTACCCTTCTTTTGAATTCTGGTTATCCTAGACCATTAAGAGAGTTGAAGTTGCTTTATCTATGGTGCATGATTTTTGTTTTGGAAAGGTTTGAGAGCTTAGGAATCAGAGAAAATGTCTTGTTTTCCATCTTGTTTGTAAGGTGACCTAGACATTTCCATTTTAGAGTAACTGATAATGATAGACAGACTATACAAGTAAATTTGTATTATTATTTTTTGTATTAATTTGAAATATTTGAATTTATTCTTTTGTGAAACATTTACCTAAAAATTTATTCATTTCTGCAAATAATTATATTATCTCGTAGTTTACGTCAGAACAGCCCTATTGTCAAGAGGAATATACTGGAATGTACTGCTATTAATGATGAAGAATTTACACTGCCCTGAAGTGGCTGCAAGTGGATGTAAAATGTTAAATCATCTATTGGAAGGAAGGTAATGGAGATTTATGGAGCTATTGAATGTGCCTTACTTTGGATCAGATAGATTTTGTTGTAAGCAGTTTTTAATGATTTGAAAAATTTGAAGGTTAAAACTTTTTTTGGAGAAATATAGTTCTATATCTGTTAATTTTGTAGAATCTATACAATCTTAGACATAAGGCTAGTATCCCTGAAGGATAGAAAGCACCTTTGTTTCTAGAATTTTAGAATTACTACTTAAAATTTCAACTTTTATTCATAGGTGCTAGATTTTGCAGGGGAGGGAATCTGTAGCTGCATTTATAGAAAGTACTTACCTGTACTTCAAATTGTTTGTTAGATGATGACAGCTAGCATTTATATAGTACTTTAAAGGTTACTATAGACATTATGTGTTATCTCATTTGATTTCATTTGATCTAGTGGTACAAGAGAAATAGATACAAGTGGGGAGAAATCTCCCTTGTTGTCTCTTCTACAGCTGACATAAATTTGTAACCTACCACCTGACTACCATTCAAATCCATTAATAGCGATTAGTAAAATTTTCCATCTCCCATCCAAAGTATTGAATTTTGATACTGTTTAAAGTACATAAAGAAGAAAGGAAACAGTTACTGAGACAGGAGTAATTTCCAAATGAGTAGTTGTCTATGTGCTAACACACCAGATTAGAAGAAAGTGTAAATGTGAGAAGATAATTGCGTTGCAATCTGATTGTTTAATCAGTACTGGCAAATGAGAAATGAAGGTGCAAAAGTGCTTTAATATTATGCATAAAAATGCCCCTGAAATGATTTTCAGTCTCAGTTACCAGGAATATGTGTGAGACTTTAAATTATTGTCACAAGGAAATTTGGGCAGTTTAATTACTAAAAATTCATTTATAAGGAAGGTTAAATTTTTGCTAACTGCTAAAATACAAATTGGTTTCCATAAATTTTTAGAAAACTTTCATAATTGTTTTTGTCCAATTCACTAAATTTGGGAATGTTGATAATAAGGATAAGTGTTTTCTTTGCTGTTTGGTCATATTTCAGCTATTTTAAAAATTTTAGGATACGTTATTACATTCTATTGAGGGAAATACCTAGATGTGAGATGTTACATATGAGAATTTTATGCATGGAGAAGAAATTAATATTTATAGGCTAAAAGTCTGTCATGTGACAATACTGTGCTCCAGTCATATGCTATACCTGTTTTTACACAGGAAGTCCCCTCACATCTAGGAGACTACAATTTGTAGTATATATAAAAATTTAATAAGAACATGGTAAATTTGATTGACTTTGGTAGCTTAACACACTGACCCAGATTTAGGTTGCTGTTTCTTAATTTCAGTCTAAAATAGTAATTTCATGCTATTCCAAGTTTCATTGTATATAATTTTAATTGAATTAAAATCCTGCATAACATTCATCTCTCATGTTGTGGTTTTGAATGTATTGATGTTCCATGTTGTATGTTTCACTTTTTATCATTTAATTACGTTCCATATCTCCAGTAACCTTCACCTAGATGTAATGGCCTCAGTGACATCTAACATGATAAAAATTGTGAAAAGTCACAAAACCTCATCAACAGTGCAGCTGGAAGCACTTCGAACTATTTTACGTATTATTGCCCCAGGTAAGTGATATAATTGGTTTTGTTTACCAGAGGTAATGAAATGGATGAAGAAGTTAGATTGATTTCTGACCTATCATTAAGTATCTAGACATGTTGTTGGAAATAACAAAATATTTTTAGCCTAACCTAAACACTAATCTTGCTAATTTTTGTTGAACCAAACAAAATTCGTGTCTCTCTACCAAGAGTAAAAAGGTAGATGAGGGCCAAGGCCCCTTGGGGACAATTTCAAAAAGATATAAAGTAATGTGATTGGTGAACTTTGGTATTGGGCATCTTCTAATGCTGCCATTGTCACTGTGCAGCACATTTTTAGAATTCTTTTGAAATTACCTTCATCTTCAGAAGACTGATCCACCTCATGCCAGAGAGGTGGTAAATCCAGATAATCTAGAATGTAACATGCAATTTTCAGCATGGCCAAGATGGGAAATTGTTTTGTTGGATTATGCAAGTTTGTTTAAGAGTTTTGTTTCTTGTTCCCCTGCTCTCCTCTCTATTAGTCGGTAGAGGAGAGTGGCAGTGAGAAGGGGAGAGATAATAAATAAATATTTAAAAAGAAACCTTTGCAAAATTACCTTTGGAGTCTGCTGGCACATACTTTCAGATATCCTCAATTGTTAGTTATAAGTAGTGATTTTGTTTTGTGAATTTTTTATGGGCATCTGATGGTTTTGAAGGAAGTTCTAAAAGATATATTAAAAATTTTTAGCATTATCGAAATAATATATGCCCTCTTGACGTAACTACTTGAAAGATTAGCATTTGTTGATTTACCTGTTTTAGTATGTGTCTTTCCTGCGAGAGAAAGAGCTTTCATTTGGCAGAATGGGGAGACTTCTCCAGCCTCTCTCTCTTCAGCTTAAAAGAAAGCTCTAGGTACGAGCATGATAAATTTTTCATTGGTAGTCTTCTTAAACTTTCTTTATCTGGAAGTTTCTACTTTTTGCCATTTTTATTACCCTTTTTCTCTGTTCTAGATAGGGTTCAGTTCTCTTACAGGCTATCGCTGGCATATACCAGTTTACTGAACTGTTTTTGATACTGTGTTTAAACTCATTTTTTGGTCCTTATGCTTCAGCCTTGTAGACTCTCTTTATGTGCCTATTTTTATGATCCACTGCTAATAGTTTCCTTACAGGGTCTCTCACCATGACCTGACCAGGATTTTTTGCTTAGTTGGTTTTGCTACCTATGAATTTGCCTGAACATGCCCATTTCTCTATTCATTAAAATCCAGGAGGAGGCATAGTTTCCTTTCCCTAACAGTGGGACAAAGCAGTATGTCTGTTTAAAAAATGAATTGGTTTCATTCTATTATAGGCACCTATACAGTCACAGGTACAGCTATAAGCATGGAAACATTTAATATTGATATTATGCATGACTGAGTGCTACAATCTTAACTACTAATCTCAACTAGGCAATGAAGAACTATACAGGGCCCTTTATTCATATGTCATGGTCTCTATAGCAGCTTTTCCTAAGACTTTCCTCTCTTCAAAAGTCTCTGATTATGCTTCTAATGCCTTTTCTCTTGCTGAAGATGTAAAGTTTTCAACTTTAATAAGAGAATTAAAGACTTCTCTTTTGTTTTCCATATCTTCTCCATGTCTCAAAACCTCTGACCTTATACCTTCTTTCTTCTTTAGTCTCAGAGTTTGAGATGACCTTCTCCTTTCTTAAATTAACTCCTCTACTTATGCCTTTGATTCTATTTCCTTTTGTCTCTTCTGGTTCTTTTTTATTGACTCTTTCTTCTTTTTTAATATTCAGTCTGTCTCCTTAATCTCTCCTTTACCTTGTTTACAAATATGCTCTTTGCTTTTCTATAATAACTTTGTCTTGATTTGCTATCTAGACAAATGTATCCTCCTATTTCTCTTTACTTCTTCACTACCAAATTTGATGCTAGACTTCTACAGTGTCGCCTATAGTTTGTTTCCTCCATTTCCTCACCACATTCTTAGTCCTTGACTCCCTGTAGTCTGGTGGTGACCTTTTCTAAGTATTTATTTTTATTGGACTTTCTGTATCACTTGATACTTTTGATTACCTTTTCTTGATATTCTTTCCTCTCTTTGCTGTTGTGATGTTCTGCTCTCCTGGTTATCCTCTACTTTCACTGTTCACTCCTCCATACCATTTGAAGATTTACATTCTTAATTCTTTGGAATATCTCATAAGGTTTTATCTTTCCACTTTTTTTCACTTTCTCCATATATTTCATATGCTTTAGCAGTTCCCTTTATGCATCTCTCAAATCTATATTGCCACTTCCAAATATGTCTTGAGCTTCTAGTACCATATTTTCATCTGTCTATTAAAATCTCCACCTGAATACCTCACTAGGATCTTCGACTCCTCATGTCCAAAATTCTACTCATCATCGCCCCTTAAATATTGCTGCCAAAATAAAAATTTTCTTGACCTGGTCTCTATTAGGTTATGATATAGAGTGGCTAGGTGGTATAGTGATATGGTGTTGGGCCTGGAATCACAAAGACTCATTTTCCTGAATTCAAATATGGTCTCAGACACTAGCTAAGTGACCCTGAGCTGGAGAAGGAAATAGCATATTGCTCCAATATCTTTGCCAAGTAAACTCCAAATGGAGTCATGAAGAGTTAGGTACAACTGAAACAATTAAACAAAAAGTAATTATGATCTCAGATAAAAAAAAAAACCCAAAATAGGTCTAATTAAAAGAGATAATCAGGGAAATTGCATTTTTTAAGGGGTACCTAGGTGGCACAATGAATGGAGTTCCTGGCCTAGAGTCAGTAAGACGGTTTAAATCTGGCCTCAGAGACTAGCTGTGTGATCCTGGGCAAGTCATTTAACCCTGTTTCTCCCAGTTCTTCATCTATAAAATGGGCTGGAGAGGAAAATAGCATATCACTCCAGTATCCCAGTATCTTTGCCAAGAAAACCCTTAACGAGGTCACAGAGTCAGACACAATTGAACAACAACTACAACTAGGAATTTAATGAAATAATTTTGAAATAGTTACTGTCTGAATATTTATTAAAAAGAACTGTGATAAGTCGGTTTAGGAGATTATAGCATTTTCCATGAAATTTCTTAAGGGTACTCATTATGAAATTATTTGGATTAAAATGGGGATTTATTTGTAAAGAATTATCCCCACACTCTTGGGTTCTTAAAATGCCATTAATTATCAGTGATTATGTTATCTATTGAATATCTGACTTATAATTTTTTATATTGTCATTTGCACAATTGTATAACATTGCCAAATGATGACTATCTTTTTCTGTAATTAAATTATATTACTACTCTAGACTTTTTATTAGCCTCGTTTTACTAAAATTAAGGTGGTTTTATATATATATTTTTAAATTTCATCACTATAGTTTACATTTTCTTTGCTATGGCATCTAGTTTTATCCTTCTTACATACCTTATCTTATATCTGACATCCTTTGTCACACACTCATGACTGAATTTTCTCTTAAACGAAGTCATTTTAGTTCCTTAATCTCAGCCTACCATTTCTCCGAAAACAAACAAAAAAGACCTTACTTTATCAGATAATTCTTGTTTTAGTTATGTTGTTGCCATTCATTTGTATTCAGCAACTATCTACACAGACTATTCACTCCACATTTTCTGCTTTGTCTTGTAGTATTAGATTACATAAACTCTTTATAACAAGTTTTCTTCTGAGTGTCAAAAAGTTCAACAAATAACTTACAGTTTACTAAAGTAGAAATAAACAGAAGTCTATTTAATTTTCATTTTCCCCCAAAAAACTGGTCATTTGTTCCTTTGTGTTTAGAGTCAAGGAAAGAACCTGAGGAAGATGCTTTATTAAATATAAATCTAAAAGTGGTTAAAAACCAATGCCTATTGAATGACATTCACAAACTGGTTCTAGATGCTTTAAATAAGGTATGTTTAGAAATTCCTTTTCCTTTTCTATAGTATCCCAACAGTAAATGTTACTAAAATGTTCTTATTTAGTTTCCCTCTAGAACTAAAGATTAATTTACTTTTGTTCTTGTTACTAATATTAATATAAGGAGTGATGTTTTATAGTGCTGGCAAGACTATTAGATTTTATCACCTGTCATTTACTCACAGTCCTTTATGAGCTGCATGATATAGAGAAACAACCCTCCTGAGTTATTGAAGATTTCCATTCAAGTGTTGCCTCTGATACACTCTAGCTCTGTGATCTTGAGCAAGTTACTTAATTTCCAAGTACCACCAGCACCTCTCCAAGAATATAAGTTGCCAAATAGTTGCTGATTGATTAATGGAAGGACTTTCCATACTGAGAATTTTTTTTGCCTCTCTCTCTCTCTCTCTCTCTCTCTCTCTCTCTCTCTCTCTCTCTCTCTTTCTCTCTCTCTCTCTCTCTCTCTGTCTCAATCTCTCTCTCTCTCTCTTTATATACAATATATATGTATATGTATGTATGTGTGTGTGTATATATACATATACACACACACATACATACATATATATATATATATATAAAATCACTGGAGTGAAAAAGATAGTGGTTTGTCTTTATAATATCATTGTATAAATTGTTTTCCTAGTTCTCCTTACTTCATTTATTATCAGTTCACAGAGTTTTCTCTGAAACCATAGTTTCACGATTTCTTATGGTACAATAATATTCTATTACATTCATGTAGCACAATATATTTAGCCATTTCCCAATGGGGAGGGGACCCCCTTTCCAGTTTTTGTTTGCTAGGAAACAAGATACTATGAATATTTTTTTATGCATGAGTGCTTTTCTTCTTTTTTTGATCTCTTAGGAGTATTGGCCTAGTAATTGTATTCTTGGGTCAGAGGGCATTTAGACAGTCTAGTAAGGTTTTGAATATATCTCCAAATTACTTTCCAGAATGATTGGATAAATTCACAACTCTGACAATATTGAGCCTATTTTCAGTGATGTTTTGAAAATGCTAGAGAATTAGAGAAAAGAAAATATCCAGATCTTAAAGAAAAAAAAAGGGAAAAAGGTTAGACCTTGCCCAGTCAACCAGATTTCGGTTTTTGGCAAGATTCTAGAAAGTGCCGTGGGAATAGTTAGTATAGTAACCTTCCAGAAAAGAAAGTGATGATTACAGAAAAAAAAAAAAAACCACAAACTGAAGAACATCAAGAACAGGTTATGATACATACACATTTTTGACATAGTTATTAGACTGTTAGATCAGAAGAATGTCATATATATGATTTACTTAGATTTTACAAAAGAATTTGATAAAATTTCTTACACTATTCTTGGGGGAAAGATAAAGAGACATGAGCTAATTGATAGTACAGTTAGTTGGATTAAGAACTGGTTGAATGTGTGGACCCATAAAATATTTATTCATGTTTCTTTATTAGTCTGAAAGGAGGTTTACAAGAACCAGTGGGTTGTTCCTTCACAATTTAATAATTTTGTTGATTACTTGAATAAAGCAAATATTTGCTAATGATGCAAAGCTACAAGGGAGAATTAATACATTAGATGAAAATGAGATCTATACATATCTAAAAAAGGTAGGATATTAGGCCATTGAGACTCTACTAACAGACCCCGGACCTGACTCGCATGGCTTGCAGCAAAACCCAACCCCAAATTCTAGTTTTCCTTGCTCTCTTTCTTGTGTAGGTGAACCTTGGCTCCAGAATATACAAGTTTGCTTGGGTCAATACAGACAGAGCTGTAGCAGACCTTCAGGAGCAGAAGCCTGCAGGGGGCCTTGACAGACATCCAGTGCCAAGGTAAGACAATCCCAGGGCAACAACACTCCAAAGCTGTGAACTGCCAGTGCTCAGCTAGAGAAATGAGGAACAGTGGAAGCACAAGAGGACACTGGGAAAGGAAAACATGTTGGGAGAGGGGAGAGGGAGAAGGAAAAGGACTGGCTTTGCAGCACTCCACTAAATATAATGGAAAAAGCTTAGCATCCAGATAGGGCCAGTTCTGTTTGCTGAAAAAGTCACTTGGGGCAGAGACCTAGGCTGGTAAACCATGAATTGACCAGTGTGGGAGGGGGCTAAGACATTTTGAGATCCATCCCCAAAGGAAATCATGATCAGAGGGGAAAGAGTCAGAAAATTATGAATAAAGAATAAGAAAATAACAAAAATAACGAAATTACCAAAGGAAAAAGAAAACTTAAAAATCTTAAATATAATAGCAGATAAATTGGCAGGGAAAACATGAACAACAGAAGAAAATATGGCCTCTAGATCTAGTAAACGGGTTTAGGCTTTTGTGAATAAATACTACAAAACAAAGAAAAATGATTTAACACTTGAAGAGATTAAAGACCCTGTGAATGTAAGAACAAGTAAGCAAAGGATGCTGATCCTGAGTGGTTCAGAAGAGAAATGGGAATTATGAGAGAGGCCTGCAGAGCCAAAATAGTGGGCAGAATAGAAAAATTGGCAAGTCTTACCAAAGAAAGTAAAGGAGATTGTGTCAACAAATTCTCATATAGAAAAGCAAAAGACAATCTAGAAGAAGAGAAGCAAAAAACACAGCACCAAAAGAGAATATGTTTTCTATGTAAGCAAAGCATACTGACCTCAAAGGCAGGATGCATACAGCCAACCTAAGGACCATAGATCTTCTAGAGGAAAATGACAAGAGATAAAACCTGAATACCATAATGCAAGAGATAACACAGGGAAAGTGCTCAGAACTTCTAAACAATGAAATACCTATTGAAATACCAATGAAATACCAATTGAAAGAATTCATAAATCTCCAAAAAAAAACCAAACAAAAACAAATCTTTAAGACTGGTTAAACTTAACAATTTAATTCAGAAACAAAAAACTCTGTAGGCAACCAGGAGAAACACCTTCAAATACAAAGGAAACAAAATTAAAATAATGCAAAATTATTCTATACTCACCAGATAAAACAGGGGAGAATGAAATAATATGTTACAAAGAGCAAAGCAGTTCAGGGTGCATCCCAAATTAACTTACATGCAAATATGAGTTTATCCATAAAAAAATATGGACATTCAGGAATAAAGAGGCATTTGAAACATCCCTAGAAAGAAAACCAGAACTGAAGAAATTATTTGCATCTTGAACAGTGCAAACAATCGAAATGCAGGAGGGGTGAATAAATGTAACAGCCAAGGACAGCAATAGCAACAGAGTGACAGCAGAGATACCAGTAAGAGACTTCTTTCTAATGTAATCAAGGAGACAGGGGTAAAGGTCTAAGTGTGATAGAAGCACGGATGAGGTATTTTATGGACAGAACTTGGTGACAACCTACAAGTAAATCAGTGTTTTCTGTAAGATCAAATTACAGCTTGGGGGTGGGTGGGAGCAGGGGCTAGAGAGGAATGTTTGGTGTGCCCAGGTCTAATTGAGGGCTAGCAAAGAGGGAAGGTGACCTCTGTAAGTAAGAGAGGAGTTTCAGAGGAGTGAGAGAGAGGGGGCTAAAAACTGGAAAGGGGAGGAGGAAAACAAGGAGTCCTTCCTTTGGTAGTGGGAGAGGGCAATCAAAAGCAGAAGTACAGAATCATAGATGTGTAGTTAGGCAACACTTGCTATGACAAACGACTTGAGGACTTAAATCATATACTGACTTTGATATATTAAATGTGTATGAGACTATATGAGACAACAGTATGACATGGCAACTAATAAAACTAAAAAAAAACTTAAACTACAAACTACAGGTTTATAGAATTTAGAGCTAGAAGGAAATAATTACCTTCGATTTTACACCTAGGGAATTGCTTTGTTGTTGGAGTTGAGTCTGCTCTCTGAAGGTCAACCCACTAGGGAGCTAGGCAAACATAAAGTGGAGAAAAAATGTAAAGGTCCTTAGGACTTGTGGATCTTACTCTTCCACAGTGAAGGAAGGGGCAGAAGACAACAAGAACTAGTGTTTTAGTTCATCAATAAAGACTAATCTAAATGTTAATTTAAACCCTTGAATCAGGGGTTAGCAACTATGCATAGTCTGCTGCATATTTTTGTGCTGTCCAGTGAGCTAAAAATGGTTAAAAAAAAAAGTTTTAATATATCAAAAAATGTAAAGACCATTCTTAGTTCAAGGGCAGAAATAAAGGCTGGGCTGGATTCATCCAGGGACAATATTTGGTTGAAACCTACTTTAAATTAATAAATGAACTAATATTTATTAATCGTCAGTTGTAGATACCGTACTGGGCCCTGGGAATGTGAATATAAAGACTGAAACAATCCATACTCACAATGAGCTTACATTTGAAAAGAGCAGACATCAAATATATGTTATATATACATACATGTATATGTACATGTATAATATATAATGTATATGAATACATATTTAAAGTACTTAAGGTCAATTACTTAATCAGTAATGTGTAGGATATATACATATATATATATATATACATACACACACAGTCACACACACACACACACACACACATATATACGTAGAGAGAGCACAACTGTACGGTTAATAAATATATTCCCACACAGAGTAGTTAAATAGAAAAGTAGTTTGAGAGAGCACTAATTTGGGGCTGGGGGGGAGCAATGAGGGTGGGCCAGGAAAGATTTCATAATAAGTTGTAGAAGAAGAAAGGGATTCCATGAGATGAAGCTCATAAAGAAACTCACTTCATTAGGGGGAGATAGCCTGTTCTAAGGCACAGTGACAGGAGATACAATGTTGTGCGTAACAGATTGTTAATAAAAGAGGTGAATTTGGCTGCATTGCAGAGGGAATTATCCGACAGGGAATGGGTCAGTGGAAAATTATTTTAGTCCTTAAGGTAAATTACTTCGTCTGCAGTTTTAAAGGATAGACTGGAGTTGAGACAGACTTGAGGTATAGAAACCAATTAGAGGTATTATTGTCATCTTAGTAAAAGATGATGAGAACCTGAACTAAAATGGTAGTTGTGATAGTGGTTAAAAGGAGTTAGATGAAAGAGATGTTATTTGTTTTTTTTTGGGGGGGTTGGTAAGGCAATTGGGGTTAAGTGACTTGCCCAGAGTCACACAGCTAGTAAGTGTAAAGTGTCTGAGCTGCATTTGAACCCAGGTCTTCCTGACTCCAAGGCAGGTGCTCTAGCCACTGTGCCGTCTAGCTGCCCCACAAAGAGATGTTATAAAGATAGAAATTCAAGATTTGACAACTGATTGGATATGTGAGGTGAGGGAGAGTGAGGTATTTCAAACCTGAGATACTAAATGATCCTGATGCCAATGATAAAAATATGGAAATTTGGAAGAGGGAGGGTTTAGAGCAGGGGTTCTTCACCTGGGGTCACTTATATTGTTTAATATAACATATAAATACAAATTTTGCTTGCTGAATTATAAATGATGCATCCCCAATCAATGGATGGTAGAGAATGTCACACTTTGAGTCTAATATAAAAACCTGTCTTCTCATTCATGCGGGCTTACTTTACTTTAGCTAGTAGAATTAATAAGAAAATTCATGCAACATTGCTAACAAAAAATAAGAAAAATCATTATAAAGAACAATAACATTTAAAATAACAAAAAGTATTAATTATCTTGAAATTAACTATGGAGACACAAAAATATGTGAATACAACTATAAACATTTTCAGAAATAAAAGAAGATTCAAAATTATCAAGTCAGCAGCCATTTATTCAGTGCCTACTATGTGCCACATGCTGTGCACTGAGGATACCAAGAAAAAGACACTCCCTACCTTCAAAGAGTACATGATGTAATGGGGTAGACAACTTGAAAACCACTATTTTACAAACAAGATAAATAGAATGTAAATTGGAGCTTATCACAGAGGATTAAGGGGAAGTGGGAAAGATTTCTTAAAGAAGGTAGAATTTTAGCTGAGACACGACTGAAGAAGATTTTGATTTTATTTTATTCTCCCCTTTTTCTGCTAATAGTAGCTATCAATTCTATGGGTCATTAAGTTTCTTTTCAAAAAAGCTTTTCAAAAGTCAATGTGGCTTAATATATGTACTAATATAATAAGATTACATGTCAAAATTAGCTTATATACTTTACAATATACAAATTAAAATATCAGTGAAATACTTAATAGAATTAAAACAATCACAAAATTCATATAAAAGAACAAAAATCAAGTGTATCAAGGGACTCAATTCAAAAAGTAAGAAAGAAGGGAGCTTATCAATTCCAGGTTAAACTGTGAAGCAGATTACATTCATCTAACTGGCAAAGATGGCAAAAGATGGGGGAAAAACAGTATTGGTGGACCTGTTAAGAAAAAGGCATACTAATTTATAGCTGGTAGAGATTTGAATTCATCATAGAATTTTCAAAATCTTAAAGTTCTTTGGTTTTAGAAGTCATCTAGTCTAACCCATTTAGGAAAGGGAATCTATCCCCTGTACAAAATACTTAAGAGGAAGCCATTATTTCCCGAGGCAGCCCATTCCACTTTTGGGCAACTTTTATTGTTTTAAGTTTTACCTGACATCAAGCCTAAGTACATTTCTAAGCAACCTCCTTTGCCCTTAGTTGCCCTTAGTTCTACTCTTTTGAGACAAGGACAAGACATATAATTATCCAATCATGAGACGACAACTGCCCCGACCCACGCTCCAGTTATCTCATTTAAACATTCCCGTTTCCTTCAGCTAATCCTCACATAGATTTAACTTAAGTCTGTTCGCTATCCTGATTGCCCTACTCTATACACTCTGCAACTTATTAATGTCCTTTCTAATGCGATGTGCAGAACTGAACATAGTACTCCCAACTATGTTTTGACTGTGGCAAAGTACAGCTCCTACACCCTACTGCTCTCATAATGTTCCCTAAGGTTACATTTGGTTTGTTGGCTTCCTTACATCACCACTAACTCATACGGAGTTTGTAGTCCACTAAAACCTTCACATCTTTGTTTCAGACAAACAGCTGACTAGTCATACCTCCATTGTGTACTTAATTCTTTAATCCAGGCGTAACACTTTGTATTTATGTCTTTTAAATTGCAATTTTATTAGATATGGCTTATGGACATAATTGGCCCCAGCTTTTCTTCAGGCTTAGGGGAGTGCTGTACAGCCAATTCTCTCATCTCCCCATTCCTATATGGTTTCCTTTCCCAGTGTCCTGTCCTATTTCCACTGCTCCCCATTTTTCTGGCTGGGCACTGGCAGTTAAGACCTTTGCAGTTTTGGTGCTGTGATGTTGTCTTACTGGGTGCTGGATGTATGCCATGGCCCCTAGCAGGCTTCAGCTCCTGAAGAACTGCTATCTATATTGATTTGAGCAAACTGGTGCATTCTGGTGCTAGGGTCTTCCTACACTGGAAAGAGGGCAGGGGGAATGGGAGTGTGGGTTTGAGTTTTGATACAAGCCATGGTCCTTGTACTAGCAGGTCCTTGGGTCTTGTTACTGGTGATGTGGGAGAGGTGCTGGGTGAACTCAGGGTAAGCATCAATTGATGGTGTGTTTTTGTTAACTTTTTAAATTCTGAGTGTGTTAGACCATGGAGATAGGATGTTGATTTATCTTTGGCACATCATTTCTGTTTTGGAGAGGTTTGAGAGGTCATGGATATAAGAAGAAATGCCTTTTCCTTCATCATGTTGTTCATAAAATGTGAAAGATGGAGACCAATTATATTAAATATAGTTTTAACAAATTTCATGGATGCCAAGTTAACCCCTCTTTTAGAGATACTGTTGTGGTTTTCATCTGTCATTTGGCCTATGTGAATAATTTTATTCTTAATTTGTGAAGACTATGAACGTGAATGTTCTTCCAGTGCCATAAGGACAAAGGGATGTCATGTTATAATATGAGACTTGTTTGTTTACAGAGATTGATTTGATGTAATTCTGCTTCCTAACTATAGCAATTTAATGGGTTGCTTTTTACTTCAAGCAGCATGTTAACTTTGAAATTTTAGTGTGATAAAAAATGTCTTGGTTACTTATTAATTTAAATATATTTTAAAGAATTTAGAAAAACCTAGAACTTCAAAGATAAGTTTTAAACTTGAATATAAGGATAATAATATATAGCATGACATTAACAGGTTCTCTTAAGAAACTAAAATTGTAATATTATTATTTAAAATATATATTTATTGAAATAATTCTTGGAATCTCATATTAAGTAACTCAAGAGTTATGACTTTGCATTGTAGTTTTGATATTATCTATATGTAAGTATTTTTGGCATGAGAGGAAAGTAAATTCTAGTTTTGAATGAACAATTTTTTTATTTGCTTATTAAAAATCCTTTTTCTTATTTGAAATTTTAGTTTATTGGAAATCCTGGAATTCAAATATGTGGATTAAAAATAATTTCTTCTTTAGCAAATTGTTCTGGAGCATTAGAAATGTTTTCTCAACAAGGGGCCCTTAATTCAATACTTCATACACTACAGATGTATCCAGTTGACAGAGGTCAGTAGAAATATGTTTTTTATGAAGTAGGTAAGATTTGGAATACTTGACACAGGCCAATCCTCTATTTGATCTTATTCAGCACTTTTTAAAAAGTTCACTTTTTTTAAAAAGCAAGCAAACACATACACAAAATTTTTGCTGTGGGGAAGACTTGATAATTTACACCTACCTTCCTTCATTTCAGAGGTTATAGAATGATGGGCGTGGCATATTGCATATACTGCCAGGCATGATGATATTGTCATTAATTTTGCTGAAGTTTTTTTTTTCCTTCTCTATTTTTAAGTCTTTGCCATAAAGTAGCGGGAGGGGAAAGGAATATATTAGGAAAAAATGACGTAAAGCCGAAATGCAGCAACAGAAATAAGAAATATTTTAATTGCCGTCTTCTTAGTTTGAGACCCATTATTATGTTCACTTTTTTTTTGTCCTAGAAATTCAGTGCCTGGGTTTGAGTCTACTAGGATGTCTGATTATGAAAGAGAATTTGTGCACAGAAACTCAGGATCTGCTTGCAAATATTCTGATTTCCAGCTTAAAACGATTTAAAGACGTTGATGACGTACAGATAAGTGTATGTGAATTATTTTAAATCAAATTTAAGAGTATGTATAATTTTCTTTTTATGGTAGCTATCTCGACTCTGTTCACAAAATTGGAATGTTTAGCATCTTCATAAACATATACATTAGCATAATTCATCAAGGCAGAATTTGCCACAAACATTTTTAAAAGCAACCACTTGGTATAATAATGTAATTTATATTAATATTGTAAAATAGTTTTCACTTTGTGGAACCTCTTGAAAGTGTCTAAAGTCTGAAGTGTCTATGGACCACATTTGAGGACTGATCTAGTCCAATCCCCTCATTTTAGAAATATGAAAAGAAGAAAGACCCAGAGAGATGATTTGCCAAGGTCACAGACTTTAACTGTTGTACTTATACTGTTCTGTAATTTAAAGAAAATGAGATATTATTAGACTGAAGTTAAAATAGAATTAATTTGAATATCCACATTTTGTACATCAGTAGCTGTATGACTAAATGCACTATCTCAAATTTTAAGTACATTTACCAAATTCTTTGTATTTTGCTGTTTTCATCATTGGTTGTTTATTCCTTCTTTTTGTGGGTGTCTTATTTTCAGGGATTTCAAACAACTTTGGCAATACTTGAATTATCACTTGGCTTTGCAAAGCTGCTGCTAAGTCATCATTCATATGACTCACTAATTGTCTATCAGATGTCCAGGTGTTTCACTAAACAAACAGATCACCAGGTAAACATTTCTTCTTACTTTTGTGTTAAAGGTCATGGATTTATCTGTTTCCCAGCTGCCATTTCTTTTCTTTCTTTTTAGTTTCAGAATCTTTGCTGCAAGGTTTTTGCCAAAATAACTTGTGATGATGATATTAAAAATGTACTACTGGCAAGAGCCTGTGAGGAAAACAATAGCATTATGGCTGAATGCCTCCTCCTTTTGGGAGCTGATATTAATAAAATGACTGGAAAAACTCCTTTAATCTGCCAGGTAAATATTCAAATGCATGCAGTTATTTTAAAATAAGAGTAGAAGTGGTGAGGAGGCAGTATATTCCAGTTATGGAGGATTGCTGGTGCAAAAAGAGTGAGATAGAATGCCATTTATGAAGAAGAGTAAGCAAGGAAAGTTTGCCTGGATTGCACTGTGCATTGATGGAAAAGATGAGGAATAAGGCTGTAAAAGTAGGTTGGGCTAAGGTTATTAAAAGCTTCAACTGCCAAAAAAAGAAGACCTAATATTTGACCTTGGAGGTAATAACTGATGTATTGAGTAAGGTAGAGATTCAATCATACTTGCACTTTAGGAAAATCATTTTGGTAGGAGTTGGAAGAATGAACTAGGGTGAAGGAGAGATTGGAGGTAGGGAAACCAATTAGAGAACTATCATAATAGTGTAGGCAAGAGCTGATGAGAGCCTGAGATAAGTGACAGTTAGCAGAGAGAAGGGAAAAGATGAGGCAGATGTTGTTCATCCTTTGATCTTGAAGAGGAACGGTGACATCACAAGGGTAAGACCTTGATTCGTGGGTGAATGGAATATGAGGGGGAAGAGCTGAGCAAAGTCGTCAGCCTCAGTCTCTCCTCCAGAGTCATCAAAGTGCAGTGGCAAGACAATGGTCAAGACTGACTATGACCCAGTAAGCACAGAAAATATGCTATGGGGGCAGCTAGGTGGTGCAGTGAGTAGAGCACTGGCCCTAAAGTGGGGAGGACCTGAGTTCAAATGTGGCCTCAGACGCTTGACACACTTAGTAGCTGTGTGACCTTGGGCAAGTCACTTAACCCAAATTGCATTGCCTTTCTCCCTCAAAAAGAAATGAAAAGAAAATATGCTATGAATAGTCCAAGGGGCTAAAAGGCAATGGCTATGTGCTCTTATTAAAGTGGTAATTTATCTTTCTAGTAAAACACCTTCCAGCATCTAATCCTTATTGTTTATGATTCTTGTTAGTGACATTTGAAAAATCCTCCAAAGGAGATTTTCTCAAAGCAATGGAGGTTCTTTTGATATTTATTATTATTTAATATGTTATATATTATATTTTTCTTATATACAATATGGTATATTAATATATTAGGTAATATATTAATGTTATGTTATAATAATAAATATGGTTATTTTAGTATTTCATGAAAACCATTATGAGGCTGTCCATCCTCCAGTCCCTCAACTTCTCAGTTCTTTGTTAGGACACTGTCACCTTCTTGATGTCATCATCCTCTTCAAGAACAAAGAGGGACAAAGATCTTTGGGTTTTTCTTGCCAAAGGTAACTTTGCTAAACGTATAAGTGATCCCATTCCATCCTGTCTTCTCCATAGGTTGTCTTATCTGTCTTTTTTATTTTCTCATTTATCTTCAGTCTTTTCCCTTTTTCCTGTCTACAAATGAACCCATATCTCCTCCATATTTTTTTTAATAGCACTCCCTGCCCTCCCTTATTTCTTAAATTGTAGGCAATTTGACATAGGTTATGCATGTATTATCATATAAAACCTATATCCATGTTAGTCACAGTTGTGAAAGAAGCGGCAGATCAAAAGAAACAAAAAACACAAGAAAGAATAAAGTAAGTGAAAAGAGTGTGCTTTGATCTGCATTCAGAGTCCATCAGTTCTGCATCTCCCTTCATGAGCCCTTTGTACTCGTCTTGGATCACCGTGTTGCTCAGAAGAGCTGAGTCATTTGTGGTTGATCTTCGCAATGTTGCTGACAAGGTGCACAATGTTTTCCTGGTTCTGCTCATTTCACTTTGCATCATTCACATTTGCATTGTGTAAGACTTTCCAGGTTTTTCTGTAATCTTCCTGTGCCTCATTTCCTATTGTACGATAGTACTCCATTACATTCATGATGAATGAATGAACGTGAACGTGAACAGCTTGTTCAGCCATTCCCCAAATGATGGGCATCCCCTCAATTTCCACTAATTTGCCACCATGAAAAGGACTACTCCCTTTTGTAGCTAAACTCCTTGAAAGAGAGTGGTTAAACTTCTTGAAAACGTTTTCTACAGTTGAGTAAGGGGAAAGGCTTTCAATCTCATCATTCAGTTGAAATTGATCTTTTCTAAGGTACTGTTATTTTAATTTCCTTTTCTCATTCCTCATCCCTCTTGACCTCTCTTTAGCATTTGACAATATTAAATCACCTCCTAGATACGGTCTCATTTCTAGGTTTTGTGAGACTGCTTTCTCTTGTCTTCTCCTACCTGCCTGATCCTTCTCAACTGCCTTTCCTATGCCTTCTCCTCTTCTAGATTGTCTTTCATTTGTATTTATATTTGCATTCCCTATCTATTCTCTCTTTTGTCCCTTTGAGATTTGCTATCACAGATTCTAGTTTTATCTATTCTGCCCATTATTTTTGCTTTGCAGCCCATAAATTCTTCTTTCTTCATTTTTATTTCTCTTTTGAACCACTCAGAAACTGTGTTGTGGCTCCATGTTCTCCTTCTGCCAGGTCCTCTGTTTCAAGTGGCAGATCATTTCTCTCTGTTCTGCAGTATTTATTCATAGATACCTGAACTCGCTATCTGGAACTGGAGGCTATGTTTTCTTCTGTTGCTAATATTTTTCTTGTTGATTTATCTGCTTATGTTCAAGGTCTTTGAGTTTTCTTCTTTATGACCTCTTTTTTAGTTTCAGTTCACTCCCTCTTCTCCCTCCCCCACCTCGATTTTCCTATGATGTTGATTTCCTTTGGGGCATGATCTCAAAGCATCTCAGCCTCTTCCCGTGATGGACAATTCACAGTTCACCAGCCTAGGTCTCTACCTGGAATGACTTTTTAATGTTTTTCAGTCATTTCAGTTGTGTCTGTCTCTTCATGACCCCTTTTGGATTTTCTTGGTATCAATATTAGAAAGATATTGGAGTGGTTTGCTAATTCCTTTTTCATCTCATTTTACAGATGAGGAAACTGAGGCAAACAGGGTTAAATGATTTGAAGATTAAACATTGATCCTGTATTTTACATTCTATAACTATTTTGTATTGTATAAAATAACCATGAGCCTTTTCTTTGTCTCTGAGTGAAGAAGCTCATGAGTTCAAAAGTTCAGTCTTCCTTTCCCATACAAAGAGTCTGAAGTTTATTCTTCCTTTTGATTACTTTTAATAATACTAATTTAAAAAACTGTGAGCTATCCCAATTGATAAATGGTCAAAGGATATGAATAGGCAGTTTTCAGAGGAAGAAATTAAAGATATCTATCATCATATGAAAAAATGCTCTAAATCACAATTGATTAGAGAAATGCAAATCAAAATACCTCATAAGTAGTACATTTCCCCTGTCAGATTGCCTAAAATAACAAAACAGGAAAATCATAAATGCTGGAGAAGATGTGGGAAAATTGGAACACTGTTACATTGTTGGTGGAGTTGTGAGCTTATCCACCCAATCTAGAGAGCAATTTGTAACTATGCCCAAAGGGCTATAAAAAAGTACATACCCTTGGACCCAGCAATATCACTTCTCGAGCTGTATACCAAAGAGATCACACAAGTGGGAAAGGGACCCATATATACAAAAATATTCATAGCAGCTCTTTTTGTAGTGGCAAAGAATTAGAAATCAAGGGGATACCCATCAATTGGGGAATGACTAAACAAGTTGTTGTATATAAATGTAATGAATTACTATTGTGCTATAAGAAATGGGGAAGATATGGATTTCATAATAACCCAGAAAGACTTATATGATATGATGCTGAATGAGGGGAGCAGAACCAGGAGAACATTATATATGATTACAGACAAATGGTATATGTGATGACTAACTTTAATAGATTTAGCTCTTGTCACTAATACAAGGTTCAAAGACAGCTCCAAAAGACTCATGATGGTAAAAGCTATCCACATCCAGGGAAAGAATTACAGAATCTGAATGCCTATTGAGGCAAACTATTTGCTCTCTTTTTTTTTCTTTTCTTTTGCTTTCGTTTATTCTTTCTCATGATTCATTCCATTGGTTATAGTTCTTCCTTACAGCCTATTGTGTAAATAAGTTTAATGTGAAAGCGTTTGTAGAACTTATATCAGATTCTGTGCCATTTGGGGGGCGTGGGGGGGAGGAGAGGGAGGAGGAGAAAATTTGGAACTCAAAAATTTGTGAAACCGAGTATTATAAACTAAAAATAAAAAAAACACTGGTGGGCTAGTGTAAGAGGTTCAATTATCTCATAAAACACTTTAACTCTGAGAGAACTGTTATCTCATCACCACCTGTAAATCATTTTATGCCAAGGAAACTTGTTATCTCTCGTAATTCCATCTCCTGAGAGGTTCCTTGACATTTGTATATTATCCTTGAGAGCTCACCTGGTCTCATCTATACTTCTTGCCCAATTAGGGGTAGTCTTACTTCATTTCCAGGCACCACTGAGTCGGCTATCTCTTTTCCAGTATCAATGACCTCAGGATGCAGCTGGCTCTCATGAATCTATAAAGCATTCCTCTAAGACAAAGAGGAGTTTTCTTGGTCCCACACATGTTCAGGCCCACTTTTCTTGGTATAACCAGTTACAAGTCCTCATCCACATGATGCTGCTAAGCCTTTAACCAATTGCATTATTTCCTCACCTACCAATTCAGTTCTTTATTCTATGCTTATAAAAAGAAGTTGCATCTTCATTTCAGGGTCTTTGGCTTACTGAGGCAGTCATTAGACCCATTTTGCCTGCTAATAAACTGTTATCTGGCTTGGAGTTTATGTGCATTAATCTACCTTTGTTGAATTTTACTCATGACATTGTCTTGCCCAGGGTCCCACAGGTAATAAGTGTCTGAATTTGAACTCCAGTCTTCCTGACTCCAAGCCCAGCACTTTATCCACTGCACCAGCTGGATGCTGTGTTCTTTTTCCCAGGCTTAGTAGAGTACTTGCTATATACACTCTTGCCTGCACACATTGGGACCTATTTTGCTCCCTCTAGGCATTTCAGAGAACTGACACACTGGTGTTACATGATTATCCATACTACCAATGATAGAATTGCAGCACTAGTGCTATGGGGGCAAATCTGAGCTTTTCCATGTAGTGCTATAGTGTTGTCCCCCCAGCACTGGCAGTTCAGAGCTCTATAGTGCTGATGCTATGGGATTAAAGCATTTAGTCTTTATTCAGTTTTAAGCTTGAATAGTGTAAAAGAGTTGATATGTCACTTATACTACTATGTATTTATGCCACTATGACATGTGATGGTGCTCCTGTTTCATTGTTCATTTCTCTCAAAAATTGGGGAAACAATTTTGCCCTGTGTTTCACATATTACATTCTAAGATTAAAATGATGGATTTGGAGACAGAACCTGGATTTAAATCCCAAATTTATCACTTAACGAATCATATGACCTTGGGCCATTCACTTCCCTTTTCAGTTTCCTTAAATGTTATATGAAGGGAGTAGACTAGGTAACCTTAACTTCTCTTCTAGCTCTAAATCTATGAGCCTGTGATCCTAACTAGTGGAGAAAACACCAGACAAGTTGTCAAAACTACAGTTTGCTTAATATTCATGTTCTCTCCCTTTTTTTCTTTGTGTAGGTTTGTGAAAAGGAAAGTAGTCCCAAATTAGTGGAACTCTTATTAAATAATGGATCACGGGAACAAGAGATTCGGAAGGCATTGATGATCAGCATAAAGAAAAATAACAGTCAGGTCATCAGTTTACTGTTAAGGAAGCTCGGACTGGATCTTGCCAATAGCAGCATTTGTCTTGGAGGATTTTGTCTTGGAAAAATAGAACCTTCATGGCTTAGTCCTTTATTTCTAGATAAAGTATCTAATTTAAGAAAACAAACAAGTAAGTAGGAACCCTTTAATTTGTTGAGGATGAGAGTGTTAATGATTTTTTTAAAGTTCTTAATATTGTTATTTATATGTACATAAACTAAGTTAGACTATAAACTTCCCTGTAAAATCTAATGAAGAAGGATGATAGGCAGTTTCAGTAGCATTATCTCATAAAGCAAAAGCAGTGGAGGTTAAAAGCAGTTTAAAGAAAGGTTGGCAAGATAGCTAATTAGCAAAGTCATCCAAAGAATATTTAAAGGTGAAAATGGAAGGAAGACAACAACAGAAAGAGGAAAAGATTATAACTTTTGTAACAAAAAACAACAGTGGAACCACTACCCTCAGACCCTAATATCATAGTCAGGGGTTCCTTTGTTGTTCTTTCCTTGTTTGCCCTTCTTTCTTGAAGAGGACTGTAGTATTAGGAAGGTGATGTCATGACTTGCAAGTGAATTGGATTTAAGTGAGGGAGGACCGTGCAAAGTCACCAACCTCACTCTCTCCTCCAGAGCCATGTGGGTCCAGGGGCAAGATATAGATCAGGAGCACTGGGGATGGCCCAGATGCAGGGAGTGGTTGGCTTTTTTAAGCAAAGGTCTTTCCCAGGTCTCAGTTTGATCGAAGCAATGCCCATTCAGTGATTAAAGCTAGGTAAGAAATGAGGGAAAGAATGACTTCTTTTACCTGGTCAAAAAAAACAAGAAACAAAATCAGTTTGGGAGGGGAAGAGTCTCAGGGTTAATGGCCAAAAGGGAAACAATTGCTATTTACACTCACCCATCAGAGTCCAAACAATGACCAAGCAAGGCTTGGGCAGGGACCTATTGTTGGCCAGTGAATGAGAGCTAGAGTAATTTGGGTTTAAGACGTGGTCTTTAAAAAAGAAATCTAGCCCATAAACCCCAAGATATCTTGCTGAAGTTTCAGTGAACAAAATTTATATTCCTTTGAGCAGAGCCCAAAGGGTATGAGTATGCTTATAGGGAAAGTCAAAGTAACACTAAAAAGAGCTAACTGGAAAAGCAGCCAGGTTTGGACTACATAGAAGAAAGATCTGTGCTAGGGGCTACACGCTGGTGATGGCGTTAAGGGATCAATATACAAAGAAGTGTTGTGTGTAATAGTTTGACAGACATAATTTCTGGGTAATTAACAATTATTTTATTAATTATGGGTAGCAGAGAATTAATACAAGGCCCTTGTCTGTGTCTCCTAAACCAAAGACCACTCATGGAACTCATTCAATGCTTATGGGTTCTTGGAAGAATGGGTGTTCCTGAGGATGGAAAAGAACTCTGGTTGGCTAACAAGTAGAGAGAGTAGTGAAGGTCTGGGGGATGTAACTCTGAACACTGACCCCATCTAGGGTAATCTAGACAAAAGGGAGAATCCATTTCCAGTCAGATTTCTCCGACTAAAACACAGTGAGTTAGAATTCAACAATTCACCTAGCCTCGAATTTCTTTACCTTTTGATCAGATCTAAGTTTTCTTGCTTGAGTAAGTTTCACACAAGATTTTATCTCATCAGCTTTGCCCTTCAAAGGCTGGCTGGATAACCTACAGAGGCTGATTTCTGAATGAAGAAATAAGGAGGGAAAAACCCGTAGTCCTAATTCAATAATTGGCTATTAATATAAGGATGAAAAAATCATTTCTCTCAGAAGGAGATATACATATATATACCTATCTATATATGGATATATATCTATATGCATACTAAGTAAAGATACAAAAAATTAAATCTTATGTCTTATTAATACTGCCTCTCATAAAAGATGACCAAGAGAATATGAATAGCTATTGCCATCTATGCCTGTGCTCCCTTCTAGACAAACTTTATATGAGAGAGTCATCTCTACATGAATTAGGGCATATTTTAATTAGGGAACAAGCAGGATTCACATCTTTATCATATCATAATTAATCGAAAGGCATAGAGAATGTAAGATCCTACTATGCTTAAGGTCATTGCTTATGAAAATATGACAATCAGTGTAACAGGATGCCATCATCTACCGCAGGAGATTGCCCATGTACATCAGAATCCTTCAAGATTTCATAAAAGTTATAACAAAAGAAATAATTTTATTCAGTGACCCTGTGGTCACATAACCATCAGTTGAGGCATAAAACTGATATATCTTTGCTCATCAGGGTGGTTGTCACTTGATAGTCCAACACAGAATCTAAGTTGAGAGATTTTCTGTAGATGGTGAAGTCTTCCAAGATGTTCCTATTTGTGGATGACACACGGGTTATATCAAACCCCAGAATATTGTATAGATTCCTTGAAAACAGTTGCACTCATTCAGGTGAGTTTGGTTTGACCATCCATACAGGAAAGTTTATTGACTTCGAAGGATCAAAGTTTATTTGATTGATCAGTTTATCGATAAGCTTAAAATTTGCACTTGGATTTGCACATGTATAACTTGTCTTATCCATCAGTATATATACATATACATACATATACATACACATATGCATATATACATATATCCATCCATATGTATATATTTACATATATACATACATACACATATACATGTATATACATATACACATATACATACACACATACATGTATGAAGGGAAGGTAACTAGAAGGAAATAAGCATGTATTAAATGTCTGCTATGTGTAGGTACTATACTAAACATTTTACAAATATGTCATTGGCTAAGCAGAATGAAGTTGCTCCTGACAGTAAGTTTCATCATTGCATTGTAAAGCAGAATGTGTTGTTCTGAAAAGTAGTGAAAATGGAACATCGTGCTGGTTTGTTAAGAAAACAGTGAATTTTATGTGCTTTCAAGGATTGAAACAATGATAGTTTTCCTCATTACTCTTGGAAATTGAAAGTGAGCCAGAAGAGGAGATTTTACTATTTTCAAAAATTTGGTGACCTTCTTGTCATAAGGTTTTGAAGTGAACTTGGCAACTTTGCCATTAAAGCAAAATGTTTTTAGAAATGAAAGGAGAGTCACCAGAACAGCTTAATAAAAAGAACTGGTTTCAGAATTTGGCTTTCATTATAGCTTTTGTGAGACATTTAAACAAGTTGAATTTAAAACTTCAAGGTTAAAATCAAGTTATAACATTTACATACAATTGTATTAAAGACTTTAAGATAAAATTTGGCATTAGTAAAATGCAAATAAAATTATAATTTGGCTCAGTTTCCTACATGTAAAAATTGTCAAGAAGCATTTAGTTCTTATAATTTCAGCAAGTATATCTCAAGTATTCAGAATTAGTTTGAATTTGAAAAGTGATTTGAAGGATTAAGAATGTGTGAAAACAATTTTCTTTTGATGTTGAGAGAGCAAAAAATAACATTCAAAATGGTATGTGTTGAAATCCAGTGTAGTACAGTGCTAAAAGAAGAGTGTAATGAAGTTTGTATTCTTTATTTTTATTCTTACTTGCGAAGATATTTTCTTTGAAATGTACATTTTTGCTTCAAGAATCTTAGCAGTGTTTGACAGATATGTGGTGGTTATTCTCACTCCTAAAAACTATTAAAACTTCACATAGGAGTTACTTAACCCCAATTGCCCTTCCTTCCCCCCCTCCCAAAAAAAAAAAAACCTTCACATAGGCAAAATGAACAAATGAACATTTATTATTGATGCTGAAAACTATGGTATCACAACAGTTTATTCTTGATATTGATGATGTTTCTTTTTAAAATACTTAGTTCCTATCCAGTTTTAATGTGTTGATGGATTAATGAAAAAAACAAATATATAAACCCATTGGGTTTTTCTAAGTCAATATGCAGCTCAAATGGATTCATTTGTATGGTTTAGTGGCCCCCATTTCTATTTGAGTTTGACACCACTGGTCTAGACAATAATATAGGTAGGTAGATTTGAAAATGGCAAAATGACGACATAAAAAGAATATTTAAGAATAGTTTGATTACAGCTTGGCAGGAGTTCTCTAGTAATGTGTCCCTGTGACCTATGCTATTAAACTCTTTTATTGATAAAGGCATATATGGCATCCTTCTAAAATTTATTCATGACACACATCTGGAAGAATAGGTAATGTGTTAAATGGCAATCAGTATCCAAGAAGACCTCAGCAAATTGGAGTGTTGGATAGAATTTACAAAAATGAAACAATGCAGATAAAGTCTTGAGTTCAAACAAATCAACTTCTCAAGTATGAGATAGGAGAAGAATAGCTATAATTGTATCTACACTCAGATCAGTGCCACCATGTTTTTTTATCTTAAGTTTCAAGATGCAACTTCCTATGAAAAATTTTCTGATTGCCTGGGATATTGATGAGCTTGGACATGACCTTTATTATTGTAGCCACTCAGGCCAAAGCTTTATAATGATTGCTTCTGCTATATTGTGACTTGATTTTTTTTTTTAACTTTAGTATTTTGAGACTATTTATCAGGTTATGTCCTCTGATAAAGAATATGGATTCATTCAGAAACATAATTTGCTTTTGTGACCTAAAGCCTAGGCGACAGCTAAATGTAATCTTGTATTTTTAATGGCTTATCTTTCCCAGCATTATCTGTTTTCATCAAGCACCAGTACTATTGCATAATTCTTTTAAGAGGGAAAACCAAATCATTTAAGCTTTCCTCAGGAAGTATAATTGTGAAAGAAATCTTGTATTTACCTTATGTCTTTTATGTTCCTGACTTTTAAAAGTTGCTGTATTTTAGAAATATCAGTGTTCATGGCTTTTCACTGTTAGACACAGGATCTGCATTGGCAAGGATGGTACTAAGATATCAAATGAAAAGGTCATCGGAAGAAGGACCAATATCGGGCAGTGATGGAAGTTTTCCTGAAGATCATCTTGATAGATTTAGTGATTGGACTGTCATACCTGAGTCTTCTGTAGACTGTGTATTTCATCACAGCGATGATCATGATAGTGAAGGTAAAGACTGTGACGCATTAACTCTTTCATGTTATGTCTCTGGATGTGATTGTTAAAGCTATTTGAAGAGCAACAAATTCAGAAGTTTGGTGAAAAAATAATTTCATTTTGTAGATCTTTAAAATAAAGAGAAAGCAAATTTTGGTGTCTCACCAAAGTTGTGTGGTGGCTTGTTTTTCTTTCTTTAGGTATCTTCTCTTTAGGAGATAGTTATTGGACCTGTGGTTTCATTGATATAGGGAAGTCTTGGATGAGAAAACTTCCTGTGCCAAAGCAAGTCAGCATCTTCTCTGCAACCTGTAGGCTTAGGGAATTGACTGGAGCACTAGGAGATTAAATCGCTTACCAAAGATTACATTATAAGTATGTGTCTTCAGATATTACCTCTTCGTGGATAGGGATTGTTTCATCCTTAAAATTTCTAGAGCCTAGCACAGTGCCTGCCGTGTAATAGGTGTCAAGTAAATACTTATTGATCGATTCCTTGTTTAGCAAGGGTCTTTTCTCAGTCTTCTAGATCAAGAATTTAAATTGGAACAGCCTTCTGAAAAAATGCAATCATTCTTGTGAATTTATTTTTAAATTTCTGTAATTTAAAATATCACATTTATATATATATATATATATATATATATATAACTTTTGTCAGAGTGCCATAGTAGATAAAACACTGTCCTTGAAGCATTCTGGCTCAGTCCTACACTTGTCATACTGGCTGTATGTCCCTTGGCTAGTCACGGAGACAGTTATGGAGAAGGTGTTAATCTTCATTGGTAGAAGAAGTTTCTCATGGAGAGATCTCTACACTGATGAAATCATAGATCTGTTACAAAAAATGATGGCGTTTATTATGAAGCTATCTATGATAGTGTAATACATAGTGGTAGACAAAGGACCAGAAAATCTTATCTCTGCTATTTAAGACCTACCTAGGTGAATAAATCACTTCTAACTTTTTGGCCATCAGTTTCCTCATCTGTAATGTGAGAATTTTAGACTAAATATCCTCTCCCTGGATGCTGTAAATCTATGATCCTATTGTTCTTATTTTGTTTTCTTTTAACTACTTCATTTATATTTTATAATTATTTTTGGAAATATAAATTCTTTGAAGACATACTTTAATATTAGTCTCTAGGTGGAAAAAAATAAATTTTGTAAATTGATTTTTAACTATTACAGATCTATTACCCCCCGATATAATTGATTTCAGTATGTTTCTGTTATTAACAAACTTTTACTTCTCCAATAACTTATACTTGTATGCCTTTTTTCTCCCAGTTTATTAAGTCATTCGTTTTCAGATTTCAGCATTCACTTCCATAAATTTTAAATTCTCTCCCCTTCCCTTCTCTCTCCATCCCCAAGAGGGCATGCAATCTGATATGGGCTCTACACATACATTCCTGTTAAACACATTTTCGTATTAGTCAAGTTACATAGAAGAATTATAACAAATGGGAGAAACCATGAGAAAGAAAACAAAACAAACCAAAATAAAACAAAAGGGAAAATAGCCTGCTTCACTCTGCATTCTGACTGCGTAGTTCTTTCTCTGGATGTGGATGGCATTTTCCATCATGAGTCCTTTGGAAAAATTTTAGGTCCTTGTATTGCTGAGAAGAGCTAACTCTATCAAAATCAGTCCTTGCACTCTGTGGCTGTTACTGTATACAATGTTCTCCTGGTTCTACTCACTTCACTCAGCCTGTTCATCATTTCTTATAGCACAATTCCATTACCACAGCTTGTTCAGCCAATCCCCAACTGATGGGTATCCCCTCAATTTCCAGTTCTTCACCACCACAGAAAGAGCTGCTATAAATATTTCTGTACATGTGGATCATTTTCCCATTTTTATGATCTCTTTGGGATATAGCCCTAGAAGTGGTATTGCTGGGTCAAAGGGTTTGTATACATATTTCTTAAAACAGTATTCTTTTCCAGAATCAGTTTTCTTAATTTTGAGTTAAAAAAATGAATCCATAAACAAAAATGGGTAGTTTAATTGAATGAATATGACTTTCCAAAATGGTGGAATAAAAAGAAGCATAAAAAATGGTAGAATAAAAAAAAAATAAAGCATTAAATGGAATTTGAAGGAATTAAAAAAATGACTCCTTGAAACTGATATACATATCAATAGTTGATGTTTGAAAAGATAAAGCCAGAATTATTTTACTATTAACATTCTGAAGATAAGAGTTTGTACAATTAAGATGTGAAAGATACTAAAAGGAAATTGATTACACTATTCTCCATAATTAGTGTTTAAAACCTACATTTGTGATTTGTGATCCCATCTTTCATTCTGATTCTTTATGTCATCTCTAAAATCCTTATTTTATATTTTGCTATTAAAATAGGAAGTGAAGGTTCATTTCTTGTGAAAAAGAAATCGAGTTCTTTTAATGCAAGAGATCTTTATAGAGATGTTTCCTTGCAGTATGGCTCACCAACTTTGGAAAGGCATTCCAATTCAATGGTAAGACAATTCATGACTCGTATGTCCTTCAGTAGTTGAAAGCATAGGACAAAGTTGGTTGCCATTAACTCCATGACTGTGGGCAAAGTGATGCGTTAGATCTTTAATAATTGTAACACAGAGATTGTGAGAACCACTGGATTGTCCAGGGAGAGCTCAACATGAAGGATAAGAATAATTCCGGGAAGGCTGGAGTACTTAGGAGAGTATGATGGCAAATAAAAGAACTGGGCAAGGAAGTAGAAAGCTTCAGAGAGACTTGTTGGTAGGTGGATGTCTTGCTAGAATGGTAGTACAAGGAAATATTAATTACACTATAAATTAAATATTCACATTTTGTACTTGAATAACTATACAGAACTTTCTAGCAATCAGTTATAATTTAGCCATCAAACCTATAGTTTAAGATGCATAGTACCTATCATTTAGCAGACAATACATGTATGTTAATTGATTGACTTGCCCTTGGGAAGTAGTCTACAAATATACTGACTGGCTTCTCCATGGAGTAGTTTTTGCTGTTGTTTTGTTCTGTTTTGTTTTGTTTTGTTTTTTCCATTGCAGAACCTAAACCTGACATATGCTTAGAAAGTCACTGGGTAGAAAATTTTCTACCTCAGGACAAGCTTATATTTCTTTATTCTTTTTTTATGATGATATTTTATCTTATTTTTCCCCAATTATTTTTCTTTATTCTAACAGCCTTAGAGGCAGAGAGATGGTGCAGTAGGTTAATCTCTGGACCTTGAGTCAGGAAGACCTGAATTTAAATCCATCCTCAGATACTTACTAGTTGTGTATCCCTTGGCAAGTCATCTAACTTGTATGCCTCAGTTTCCTCTACTCTAAAGCAGGAATAATGATACTGCCTACCTCCAAGAGTTTTTGTGTGCATCAAATGAGATAATATTCGTAAAATTCTTAGCATGGTGCTTGGCACATAATAGGCTTGTTTCCTTTCCTCCCCCTTCTAAAAGATTCCTACCTTATATATGGTAAACTGCCTTTCAACAAGCTGACTGTTTTTGTAAGAACACAACTCTAGGACTCTTGTGGAATTCATTATGAAAACAGGGGTTTTGCTTTCTGACCAATTGTTCAAGAACATATCTGTATCATATCTCAAGGAATTCCTGCCTTTGTTTCATTGATAATGATTTAAACTCTTCTTATATTCGGTGACTCTGGAGTGACTTGAAATCTTTCAAAATATATCCTAATTACCACATTTTAGGGCTTTGACTATACAATATTGTTTACAAGGCAAATAATTAAAACTTTTAATTTGTGGTGAAGTATAGTCATTGTTGGTTTGGGAGCAAAAATAGATTCATTACCTCCAAATTAGTTTTGAAATACCAAAAGTATAATTAAACTTTAGTAGATATCTTTTGCTAATCATAATTAAGCATTTCAAAAATTGAGTTAATGTAGGTTTTTAGTATGCTTAAAAATAGATAGTTGTTGTTCAGTCATGTCTGACTCTCTGATCCTGTGAACATCAATACTGTACCATGAGGGTTTTTTTGGCTAGGATACCAGAGTGGTTTGCCATTTCCTTCTCTGGATAATTAAGGCAAACAGAGGTTAAGTGACTTGCCCAGAGTAGTATTTAAACTCAGGTCTTCCTGAATCCAGGCCCAGCTCTCTATCTGTTGAGCCTCCTAGTTGCCTCCAAAAAAAACCCCAAAAAACCCAGACAGTAAAATCTAGTTAAAGATCAGCAGGAAATTGTATTCTCTTAGTTTATTTAGTTTGCAAATTTAGTGTAGTGAAAAGAAAAGAACCTGATGAATGAGAACTATTTTACCCCAAGGTAGCTATATAGTCTCGAATTCCTTCCAGTTTCAAAATTGATGCAGGTTAATAATTGTATAACTATAGGATTAAGTGCTCTATTTTTCTTTCCTTAATTTTACTATATATAATGTGTAAATGTTTTTTTAACGTTAATAAAAGTTTCTCCTGTTTAGATAGATATTTTTGCTTTTACAAAATGGCATACTTTTTTCACAACTTGACAGATACGGAAATATGTTTTGCACAATTGCACATGTATAACCTATATCAAGTTGCTTACTGTCTCAGGGAGGGGAGGGATGAAAGGAGGGAGAAAAATTAGAACTCAAAATTTAAAAAAAGAATGTTAAAAGTTATCTGTACATGTAATCGGGAAAAAATAAAATATATAAAAAAGAGAAAATGACACAAACTTTCTCATGGATGCATTTATTTTCTAAAAGGAGGCCAGTTTTGATCATGAAGAAATGTTGAAGCAAAAAAGAGACTTATTTTCTTCACATGATTCTGTCCGTGAGTATTTATACTAATAACCATAAACAGTTAGAAATTTATGGCAGAATTGAGTAATTTTTCAAATCCACATCTGATGTTCAAAATCATTAAAAATATTCACTGCCAATTTTATTTTACACAGGAATCTTGAGATTTTTTTTCTAGAAGTCCCATGTATAGAAGTATAAAATATACTTCTAGATTAAAAACTGCTTACTTTTTCTGAGTTAAACAGTGTTGAATTTTAAGAAGTTCATTCATACTTTGCTTTTGCAAGTTTTAGATGAAATGTGTTTTCTTTCTTGGTTATACATTATGTTTTGCAGAAGGATCTTCAAAACTCCAGTACCATATGAGACGATCAGACGGCTTTTTCCCTCCAACCTCAGAAAGAGAATATGTAAAGTCATTAGACCTTTCAGCAAATGAACTAGAGGATATTGATGGTATAAGCAAGAAATGCTGTTTAAGTGATCACTTAACACGTCTTGAGAAACTAGAGCTCCACCAGAATGCACTTACAAGAGTTCCACAACAACTCTGTGAAGTAATTTAATATCTTTTTAAAAGGAAATGTGTATTTGCATAATTTTTTCACCAATTTAAAAAATTTCATGGTTGTCTTGAAAGGGAATGTTATTTTTTTATGATTATAAACTTGATACTCTCAATCTTCCACTTTGTTAGAAAATGAACTGTTACTTGGCAGTGGATGTTTTTTTTTTTTTTTAACTGTGTGTGATTTTTTTTTTTAAGTGAGAAAGGAGGAAGGGCATTCCAGGTATAGAGAGCAATGTGAACTACGACCAGGAGAGGGGGAAATACATATTGAATAGGCCAGATAGCAATATAATTTAACTGAAGCATTGAATATGTGGAGGGGAGTAACTTGAGATCCAGCTATTGAGAAGGAAAGATTATGCCAGATTGTCAAGAGTTTGGGGAAGGAGGATTTGAATGCCAGGCCAAAGAGTTTGACTTAAATTAGTGGGCCATTGAACTTAACTAGGGAGCCATTGAACATTATTGAAAAGTGGGACATGAATAGATTTTCATATGTATGTGTATGTCTACAAATGTATGCTTCATGCGCGTGCACATGCATGCTCGCAGACATACACACACACACACACACACACACACACACACACACAATTATTCTGGATTCACCGAGATTTGATATGAGAGATGACTGAGAGGGAAAAGTCAAAGGTAACTGTATTCATTCAGTCAGTCTATAAGCATTTATTAAGCATTTACTAGGTGCCAAACTTTCAGTGAGGGAATCATGGTGAATTGTGATGCCAGTGACTGAAAGAGTCAGAAGGAAGAAGTTTACAGTAAGCTTGGCTTGGGACATGTTAAATTTGAAGTGCCTGTAGGAAATTCAAGTAGAAGGTGTTGTTTTATGAGCAACTTGTCTAGATCTCAGAATGGAGGTTCTAGGTGATGCCTAGAGTTATAACTTTGGAAGTCATTTTCATAGAGATGGTAATTAAAATTTAGACAGAAATCAGATTGTCAGGGGCAAACATATATAGAAACAAGAGAGATAATGAGAACAGACCCTTGAGGACAACTGATGTTGAGGAATGAGTAAGTCTGAGGAGTCAGAATAAGTCTCATTAGAGAGATAGGAAGAGAATTATAAAAGTATGATGTTGATATTTATAAATCTAAGAAAATAGAGAATATTTTAATTTGCATTATGAGTATTTGTGTATATGGTTTATCTTTTCCTTCTAGGTTATAATCTTCTTGAGGACAAGAGCTTGATATTTCCCCAGAGTTTATCATAGTATGTCACACTTAGTAGGCACCTTAAACATGTTTGCTGAGTACAGAGTATACTTTGTATTTTAATTTCCTTTAATTTTTTTTTCCTATAATCTCTTTTACTTTATCTGAAGTTCCAAGCTTTGAATTAGATTGTTTTGGTCACATCATTTAACAACTTGAAAATATTTTCTTTTCAGACTTTAAAATGTTTGACATATTTGGACTTACACAGTAACAAACTCACTTCAGTTCCTGCCTATTTGTTTAAAATGAATTGCATTGCAAATCTTGATCTCTCCCGTAATGACATTGGACCTTCTATAATTTTGGATCCCACTATCAGATGTCCAACTTTGAAGCAGCTCAATCTCTCATACAATCAACTTTCCTTTGTCCCTGAATTTCTTGCATATGTCATAGAAAATCTAGAACATCTCCTTCTGGAAGGGTAAGAATGATGCAGATTTATAGCATGTAAATTAAGGTGGGATTATCATCATAGCTGGAAAGACCTTGGAATTTATGTAATACAACTTCATCATTTCATTTTATTGATGAGACAATTGAGACTTAGCTTAAATGACTTTCCCGTTGTCATTGTAGCTGGTGATTAACAGAACCAGAAGCTAAATATACCTCTGACCTGATAGTCCCATATTCTCTCATGAAATCAATTAAATTGGTAGTTTGGACTACTCTATTAGACTATCCGGTTATTCTCTCATGAATTCAATTAAATAACTTGTTTTTATTTCTATGTCAGAAAGAACTGATCTATTAGAAAAATCAGCATTGCATACATAGGAAATCTATTGATAATTATCTAGTATTATAGTTTATTTTAGTACTATATTTCACCACTGTAGTTCACTCCAGTTCATCCTTCACATTGCTGTCAGAGTGATTTTCCTTAAGCACAGGTCTAATTATGTATTTCTCTTATTCAGTAAATTCTGGTGCTGCCTTACTACCACGTACCCCATTATCTCTAGAATATAAGATCTTCTGTTTGACCTCAAAGCCTTTTACAACTTAACTCAAACATGCCTTTCCACATTTATTGGACATTATTCTACTTCATGCCACTAAGTTTCAACCAAATTTTACTGTTGCTCATTCAGGTACTCATCTTCTATCTCTCTGTCTTTGTCTGTACACTATCAGAATCCAATGTCTGGAATTCACTCCATCTTCAATTTCCACCTTTTAGAAACTCTAGTTTCTTCTAAGACTCAGTATAAGCACTGTTTTCAACATGAAATCTTTCCTGGTTGCCCCAGCTGCTAGTGCCAACCCTCCAAAATTATCTTACATCTATTTTTTTGTTTCAAATATGCCTTTATTTGTACATGTTTGTCTTTGCACCCTTCCCCCAACACACACCCCAGTCTAAATTGTAAGCTCCTTATGAGCTAGAGTTGTTTTGCTTTTAGTCAGCCACTTGATGTTTTTTCATCATTGTTTCTCAGTTGATTAGGGCATCACCAATCATATGTGCCTGATAAATTCAACTCAAGGAACATTACACACTATATAATTATAAGCATTAGGGGTATAATGATGACAAAAAGAAAAGATAATATACTTTGTCTTCAAGGAGTTTACATCCAGGTGATGTTTACATCTAAGTAATTAGATTCAGAGTTAGAAAAAACCTTTTAGATCTTCCTCTCAGACTTCATTTTACAGATGAGGAAACAGACCTATAGAGGTTGTAATTTTTCCAAGATCACTCAAGTGGTAAGCAAAGCTAGTATTCAGATGAATGTCCTCTAATTCTAAGTCCTTCATTCTTTCCATTGCATGACTTTTACAAAAATAACTGTATTGTAAATGTAGCAGTCATTTACCTGCTACCTATTTTATAGTATAATAAATATACAATAAAAGTCAAATAAGTTGACTTGAGAGATTTGAAGTTGGAGCTGTTCCTTGCAGCTAAGATTATTAGAGAAGACTTCATGGCAGCTAGGGGCTGGAATACCAGAGTTAAAATCTGGCCTCAGATACCTACTAGCTATATGATCCTACTTAACCTCTGTTTCCCTCAATTTCCTTATCTGTAAAATGGGGATAATAATAGCTCCTATCTTTGCAGGGTTGTTTTGAGGGTCAAATGAAATAATAATTGTAAAGCAGTTAGCATATTGCTTAACACCTGTTAAATGTTATATAATAAACTGTATAAATTTTAGGTGTTGTTATTGTGGAAGAAGTGATACCTGAAGGAAAAGAATTTTAATATGCTCTTTAAAAATCACTTTATTTTTGGAATTGCTTTCTATTAATGCTCTGATTAAAAAAGAAATGGGCTGATTCTATAAAATGCCTTCATTTGGGTTGTTAAAAGTTTTTCTAGTACATCAGTATCTTTTATTGATCTTTGCGACAAGTAATTTGATACTTATTTTCCCCTTCTTTGATTAGAAACAAAATATCAGAAATATATTTACCTCTGTGCTTGAAGGAGTTGAAGATTTTAAACCTTAGTAAAAACCACATATTATCCATAACTGAAGATTTTTTTGAGGCATGTAGTAAACTGGAAGTTTTCAGTGCCAGAATGAATTTGCTTGGTAAGTGTTTTTTGCATAATTGTTGTTTTTTTTTCTTCCTTCTAAGTATTTTAGAGTGAGCATCCTATATATGTATATTTTAGATGTTCATTTTAAAAGTGTCAGTGTAGTTCAAGCATTGATTTTATTGTAAAGAGACTCTGAAGCTTTATCATGGCATGGAAGTGATCTCGAGTTTTGGGACTCTGTTGGCAGAATACACACTTGAGCAAGTTCTACCAAGCTGGAAAAAAGTTTTAGTAGCCTCAGTAAATGTGATGGTTGGCTATGAAGAGATACATTCTTTGGCTATAGATATATTTGAAACAGAAAAAAAAATTAAAAAATGGTCTTTAGTTCTGTTCAGCCTCCCCTTCTGCACAGACAATGACAGAGTAGGAAAAAAGGGACAAATAGTGGTAAAAATCACAGTTCTTGACACTCTAGAATCATTCAGGTGATTATTAATACTTTATTGTGAGATCTTTGTAAAACTGTGTTGGGGTACTTTCGGAGCAACTGAACCCAAGAAACCATAGTAACAACTCACATTTCTATAGATAGGACTTTAAGACTTATAAAGTACTTTCCTCAGATCAGTGTTATGTGATATGTAGTATTAATATTATCCTTATTTTTCAGATGAGGAAATTGTGGCCCAAAGAGGCAAAGTAGTTTATTAGCTGATAAGTGGGAAAGCTCAAATTTAGCCCCAGACCTCCTAAATACACATCCAGGGGTCATTCAATGACACATCACTTCTCGCTGGAAAACATAAAAGAGTGTCAGACAAACAATGACATCAGCAATATTAATAGCTAACATTTATATAATGCTTACCGTGTACCATAAGCAGTTTCCATATGTGAGCCTTACAGCAACTCTAGAAGATAAGTGCTTTCATTATCCCTACTTTAGAGTTGAGGAAGCTGAGAGAGAAAAATTAAGTGACTTGCCCAGGGTTACATAACTAGACAGTTTCTGAGGCCAGACTTAATCACAGGTCTTGCTGACTCTAAGGCCAGTCCTCTATCCACTGTGCCACCTCACTGCCCTTGAAAGTATAAATATGTAAATGGAAGTGTAACTCGTAAGAGTGGCAAATACTGGAACATGTGAAATGGTTTTTATCATGTTCCCAAAAGCAACAGTAAATATCATTTCATTGTAGCATTTAGAGTAGTATTAGACATTAGAGGCTCTAGTCTAACCCTTTTATTTTACAGAGAAGCAAACTAAAGCTTAGCAAGATTAAGTAAATGTCTAAGATCATATAGATAGTAAATAAGCCAGGATTTGAGTCCAGGTCCTCTGTCTCTAAATACACTTGGGATACTTGATCATCTCAACTGTTGCTTCTCATGATGAATGTAAGCAAATAGACTGCAGTACAGATAATTATAATGTACACTTCAATATCTACTGCACAAAATGAAGTAGAGTCTGTGAAGAAGTTGACAAGATAGTCAAAATCAGATTGAAAAATAACACCATGAATTGTGAAATATGTGTTGAAAGTGTGTTTCAGGATTTTAAAAAAAAGATTTGGAAGGCATTGGACATGGTGTAATAAAAATGAAATTATATATTAACAGAAAATAACTAGCTGTAAACTGTGGGAAGCAGTGTAGAGTGGTAAAAAGAACAGTGGCTCTGGGATCAGAGGATTTGTGTCCTTCAGATACAAATAATTCTTCTGATGCTTGCTGCCTATGTGACCTTGGACAAGTCACTTAACTCCCCTGGGCTTCATTTTCCTCATCTTTAAAACGAGAAGGTTGTACTTGATGACATCTTAAAGTAAGCTCCTTCTAGCTCTACAATTACTATCTTGTGAACCTAAGACCTGAGAGATATTTCAGAATCAGATGTCTCTATGCAACCAGCTTATTGACTAGTTAGAGAAAAGGTAGAAAATAACACTATCATAAGGGATAAAGGTGAGAAGATATTGCTACAACTTGGTCTATTAAAGCAAACTTTAATTCTGAAAAACAGGAAATAGATAAAAGTAAAGATATTGACTCTGATTATCACCATTTCTGATACTAATTCAGCAATATAAAACAGTTTCTACAGGAAAGCTAAAAGAGCCCAGAAGCTAGTTTAATTAGGAAACAATTAATTGATCTTCTTCCTAAGTGCATAGGCTCATTTTCCTACAACAGGTTACATAGAAGGGATGATGCAAGATGGTGAACACAAATTAGGCAAAATCTCAGCTAAATACAGGATTACAAGTGGAACTAGGAGATTTGTCAGTATTTCTCTGGTGATATTTTCTCATTAGTGATATTGGAACTACTCTTCTATTTCTAACTTCAGTGAGACAAAGAGAAATGGCAAAAAAGAAGAGGATTTGAGTTTAACCAAGAGAAGGATGTTGTGAAGGTGATTTGAAAGGATTTGGACTTATGATAAAAGCCAAGTGATTAATTTTCGGTAATGGTATTAAGTGCTTACTAAGCACTGTGCTAAATACTGGGTATAGAAATGAATAGTGAGATAGTCCTTGCTCTCAAAGAGCTCAACCTCTAGTTGAGAGTTCAGTTTATGGCAGATAAAAAGACCAGGTGGTATTTGAGACCTGACAGGAAACAATAAGATGACAAGGTCTCCAGGACTTTGGGAAATAGCAGTAGAATAGATGGCACCTGAAAGCCAAGGACCACAGAAGAAAAGTGTTTTGGGATAGCTACAGTCAAGGTAGGGATAGAAAAATTTTGGAAAATTGAAGAATTCTTTCCACCAATTGAGGAAAGTATTTCCAAGTCCAGCTTCTGAGAAAGAATGCTGAAGGGGAAAGAAGAGGATTAAGGTGGTCCAGGAAATAAGGCCTGTAGAGCAAAATAAAAGGACAAGGAAGTTGATAAAAGGGAGTAAATTTAAAACTAAACACTTGCTAAAGTAAACAAATCGGTAAAATACAACCATAAGTAAAACAAAATAATCTGAAAAGTCAGAGGAAATAGGGTATGGTTCTAAAGTTGCTTTTGAGATGAAGGAAAAAATTTGATATAACTATGAAATTAGTAAGAGGTGTTAAAAGGGCTTAGTAGGTGAGTTTGTAAACTCATATCATTTCAAAAAATGAAGCTATGGAGAGGGTAGAGTTTTGAAGTGACTTGAATTAGATGCCATGTTATTATTTCTGCTACAACTGAGTGCTAGTTATATGTAGATAGTTCTACCTCCTAGAAAATAAAGTGAATGGACTAGAGGGATATCTCTTTGTACTTCATCATGAAAGTGTCAATGAAATATGCCTGAAAGAAATAGAATTTGAGTTTTTAATGGAGAAAATAAAAGATCTGAAGAGGCAGAGGGGAAATTTTATACTAGTTAAGAGGTTAGAGAGCAGAAGAATGTCACAAAGACAAGAACAGAAGGAAAGAGACAGCTGTACACTTGGAACTAATAAATTTGAGACTCTTACTGAAGTGGAGGTCACTGGGTGTTCTGAAGAGATAGCAGCTGCTTTTTCTCCAAAGATTGATAAACTAGGGCTGCAGAGACTATCAGAGTCAAAGCTAATAAAACAACTGTAATAGTGGTTGTGACCCCCTACTGAGGTATTATGGCAGATAACATGCTCAAGACTTAGCAAAACAGATGACTTCTCTTTACTTCTAATGATTTCCATGATATTGTCCCAAAAAAACCCTAAAAATTATTGCTGAATATTATGAAGTCTTGGGCAAGAAAACTAAGACTGTATGGGCACAGGTTGTGTTTTTCTTGTAATAATAATAATGATGATGATGATGGTGATGATAGCTAGTATTTACATAAATGCTTTATGGTTTGTAAAACACCTTAGTATGTTATCTCATCTTATTCTTATCACAACCCTGTGAAGTAGATGTTACTCCCATTTTACGGATGAGGAAACTGAGGCTGAGAGAGGCAAAGTGACTTGCCATCAGTCGTCACACAACTAATAAGTGTCTGAGGTAGGATTTGAGTTCAGGTCTTCTTGATACCTCATCTTGTGTTTTGTCTACTATGCCACCTAGCTTCTTTACTGCTTTCCACTGAGAATAGTATGAATAGAAGAGAAAAACTGATTAGAGAAGTGAAGAAGCAGTTTCCTTCAAAGGGAATTTGGATTTTTGGAGCATAGACTAAAATATAGAAGAGACAAGACTCATGAGTAGAGATTCAGCATGTGCCTTTAAGTGCATTTGCTTTGTATCTTGCAAATCTAATAAAAATCTCTTTAAAATTAAAAAAAAGGTGAAGGAGGGAGAAGACTGCTTATAAGCTAGAAACCAAGAGAGTAGCTACCATGACAGGTTCCAAGAGTGAATCCAGTAGTAGTATCTTAAGATTTCAAATGTTTATATACTCTTACCTAAAGTATAGGTAACAAACAAGAACTAGAATTCCTAAAACAAGAAGTCAAATTTGACCTAAACAATGACAGAGATTTTGTTAGAAAAGGACTCATAACTGAAATATGGTTCTGGAGGGTTGTATCTTTTCAGTGCTAGGTCATTGTCTGGTACTTAGTAGGTACTTAATTGTTGACTTGTCTAAAGTCAGTTTGCTTGTTGACTTGACTAAAGAATCTGGATACTTGAATGGAGTGTGATAGGAATAGCATTAGTATAAAGAAGGGATATTTAAGTGGAGAAATCCAAAGACTAGAAGGAGGAAGAGAATTTGGGTGAAGATCAATGAAAAGAGGAAAAGAAAGTATTTTGTTGGAAGGGTACATTATAGACAGAAAGTAGAAATAAATAAGATAATAAGCCTGGTAGAGAGAGAATGATAATCAGAATAATGCCATTGCTTTTGTTTTTGCTGAAACATTCTTTATACTTTTGTCTTCTATGTCACCATCATTTATCTAAATTCCCATCATAGAATCCCCTGCCTCCCCACCCTGTGTAACAAAGAAAAACAGTCAAGCAAAAAACACCCCTCTCTTCTTCTTGTATGTTTGTAATAATACAGCTTAATTGTATGAACCTAATGATGCTGTTATCAACAAAAATAAAGTCACATATCATTATGCTCTAAGGATGTTAGTTTACTCATAGGTAAAATGATGAAGTTGGACAAGATAACTGCTAAGGTACTTTCCCGTTCTAAATGTATGAATAATAATCTTATGGGAACTAGCTCCTCCAGCATCATATCAAATAGCATTTTTGCCTACATGACTGTAGTGCTGATTTGAAGCCAACTATCAAGGGTCATCAACTTTAGAGGATAATAAGGGGAAGAAGAAGGAAGAAACCTTTGAAGTCAGAAGACCTGAGTGTAACGCCATCTTTATCACTACCAGTGTGCCACCTCTGACAAGTCACTTAAGCTATTACAATTTCCTTAGTTGCAAAGTGAAAGAATTTAAACAAAAGAGCCTTTCTAGTTCTCTTCTGTGTCCCTATTGGACCAAGAGAGGAGTAATTCTTTTTTAAATTATTTGCTATTTTATTTTTCCCCAATTGCATGTAAAAGCAATTTTTAACATTTGTTTTTAAAACTGAGTTCCAAATTCTCTCTCTTCCTCCCTCCTCCAGTGGGGGGCATTGAGAAGGCAAGGAGTTCAATATAGGTTATACATGTGTAGTCGTGCAAAACATATTTTCATATTAGTCATGTTGTAAAAGAAAATGTAGCCCCCCCCCAAAAAAAAGATAAATAGTATCAAAAATGAATAGGGTGAGTTTACCAGTGAAGATGAATTTAAAGCAATTATTAGGTACTATTTTGCCCAATTATATAACAATAAGTCTGACAATCTAGGTGAAATGGATGAATATTTGCAAAAATATAAATTACCCAGATAAACAAAAGAGGAAATGGAATACTCAAATAATCCTGTCATGGAAAGAAAAAATTGAATAAGCCATCAATGAACTCCCTAAGAAGAAATCACGGGGATTGGATGGATTCTCAAGTAAATTGTACCAAACATTTAAAGAACAATTAGTTTCAATACTGTATAAAGTATTTGTAAAAATAGGCAATGAAAGAGTCCTAACAAATTTTATGATGTAGAGCATATATTGGATTCCCTGCCATCTTGTGGGGAGAGGGGAGGGGAGGGAGGGGAACAATATTTGAAACTCAAAAATCTGTGGAACTGAGTGTTGTAAACTTAAAAAAAAAATCTAAAAAAAAGAATAAAGAATTATTGGTAGATTAATTTGAAGTAAAAAAAGAAATTTTAATATTTGCATACTGTAATAGAGCTGTTAATATTGTTATATTTCATCCTCTATAGCAAAATTGGAATTATTAGGTGAAAATAAGTACATATATTATAAGGTTGAATATAAAGGAAAAAACTTAATAGCAATTAAGCTCTTTAAAAATGGACTACTGTCTCAGGAGGTAGTAAATTCTCTGTCATAGGAGGTATTCAGGCGTTAGCTACAACACCAGCTTGCCAGGTGTGTTGAAGAGGGAATTCATGCTATGGTTAGTAGTTAGAGTAGATGGTCTATGGAGTTCCTTCCAACTTGGCCATCCAGTGATTCATGCGTTCCAAATTTAAGGACTTAACAAAGTTACAAAGCTGAGTTATGACCCATCATTTGAATTCTTTATTCCCAACAAAGTATTGTTTCCATTACTACAAAATTTTAATGGCTTTCTTCTTTTTTTTTTTAAAAAAAAAGAAATGTCCTTTTCCTTTAAGTAGTATAGAATTGTAGCCATTGTTAATTCGAGGTTAGAATTATAAATTTTTGACTTAGCATGCTTTAAATTATAGTGGACATCTTACAGTTTTGCCTTGAAGTTGAGTTTAAATTTAGAGAGTTTGTTGAGGTTCTCAGACGAAAAGATTCTCATAGGTATTTTGTGATGTTGCTTTGTTTAGTACAAAGAAAATTGCTGTTTGCAAAACAAGAAAAAAAATTTTGGTGGTAAAAGTGAGTCAGAGAGGCTTCAAGATAAAACTAGAATCTTGGACAAAGCAATACATCTGATAAAGTCTGTCAAGAAATGTTCTGAAGTCAATAAAGAAATCATGAAAATGCATATAATTTTATTTCTTTTTTCTTGTAGTTGCTGTGCCTTGCTTGCCCTCTAGCATAACAATTTTAAATTTGTCACAAAACAAATTTACATGTATTCCAGAAGTAATTCTCAGCCTTCCACAGTAAGTTTTACTTTAAATTTTAGAAAGTAAGTTTGAACTGGAGGCATTTTCTTTTAAGTATCAAAACTTACATATGCCCATTGTTTTTTGTTTATGTTAGATGCTTAGCTTCAAATAAACAAAAAGATGCTCATAATTAATTGATTTGATTTGTTTTCAGTAGGATAGTTTGACATTTTGTAGGAGCAATTTTATCCTCTACTTTTTTACATGTATAAAAATTCACACCTCTGATTTCACTGTTGAAAAAAGCTAGTTTTTCTGATGCAGATCAAGTACGCTGTAATTTAAGACCTTGGCTGCACCTGGGATGGGTTAAGTGTTTTGGCTTCATGTACACATCTATGTCATGCTGGTCCTCTATCCTCTCTAATGACTGAACGAAATTTGTATAGCCATTGTAATGTTTCTTAAAACCTTACTTGGGGGATAAGTTTAATTTGTATATATTGTTTAAAAATTGAAAATGCATCATTGGTTTTGAAAATATTGATAAAGATGTTCTTTGATGAAAATAGTGAACTTTTGTCTGGTTCTAGAGTTTTTGACTTATTTTTAATTAAAAAAAGACAAAAAGTGCAAGAAATTACAAATGAAGACATTAATATAAAATTTTTACCTTATTCAGGAAAGATCTATTTAGTCCTGTGCTTTTAATTTTTTAAAGCATAAATGAATGTTATATTTTGTCACATGTCTTTTCTACATCTATTAGTATAACCATATTATTATTTTTGTTATGTTTAACTTTCCTAATGTTGAACCAATTTTGCAATCCTGTTATACATTAATTTCGTTATGATGCATAATCTTTTAAATACATTACTGTAGTCTTTTTGCTAGTATTTTACTCACTATTTTTGCATCTATACTCATCAGAGAAATTAGTCAATAGCTTTTTTTTGACTTTTAAGATTTAAAACATTTTTTGCATTGTCTTTTCACAGTGTCAGTTAATCAGGGCTATGTTTCTCTCCTAGAAGGAATTTGGTAGGATCTCACCTTTCCCTATTTTTGCAAGTAATTTATATAAAACCGTAGTTAATTGTTCTTTAAAATTTTGGTATTAATCGTGTAAATCTACCTTTTTTGTTATTGTTTTTGAGAGTTTCTTTATGGCTTGTTTGATTTTTCCTTCGGTGTGATTGTATTAGATTCTTTATTTCTTGTTCTATTCACTGATATTTTATATTTTTATAAATATTAATCCAAGGTTCTGGAGTCAGGAAGACCTGAGTTCAAATCCTTCCCCGGACACTTACTAGGTGTATGACCCTGTCAAATCCTCATGAACAAATTCAGAAAAGCAGAAATGTTAACTTTTATTAGCTGAAACACAATTAAAAATTATAATTAAGACGGCATTTGGAAAAAATGATTTAAAATGATTTAAAATGAAACAATAATTTAAAATTTAAAAATTTGTGAAATTAAGCAGATAAAATTTAAAAGGTAAATGTTTGAACTGTCAGTTTAAATTTAATGTATTTTAAAAGGAAAAAGCTTTTGGGAGTAGATTCACAGCTTCATTTACAATCACCATATTCTGAACTTTATTTATTCAAATGTTCTAGTTTGTTGATTATTTTCTATTTCATAATGAAAAGAAAAAAGAATTAGGGAATCAAAGAACAAGGCATAGGAATAAGTTAATTTTATCAGAGGAAATTACAATAATGAAAATCATACCCAAACTTTTATGATGCAGCAAAAGTAGCTCTACTGTGGAAAATTTATTTATATCTCTAAATACTTTAATTAATAAAAAGAGAAAGATTATAAGTTATAATAAATTGGATGAACAATTAAAAACAAATTAAAAAAACCTAAACACACAAAAAAAAACAATACAAAAAATTGTCATGCAAAGTTGAGAAACATATATAATGCTTTTGATTCTCAGTAGTCAACTGAGTGCTATCATTTACTTCTTATAAAATTTTATTCAGGTCCTTTACTTCTTGATTCTTCATCTTTTCGTTAAATTTCTCTAGGTCTCAGAAGGGCACATTGGGGTCCTCAAAAATTATAATTTTATTGTATTTCTCCCTGTAATTCAATTAATTTTTCCTTTATGTACTTACATGTTTTGCCATTTATTGCATTTGTTATATATTGCACTAAGTTCGTTGAATATCACAATTTTAAGCTAAATGTAGTTTATAGGCTTATCTCTTTAACCACATTTTATTATCAATATCTAATCTGACTGCTTTTGCCTTTTCAAATTTGCTTAAATCATTTTGCTGAAAGAAACTAAGTGTTATATGTGCTAGACTCTAATCCTATATTTATTATATAGTAATATTACATTATACATAATATAATTTATATATTTTATCATATATAATGTTATAGATAATATATTCTCTCATATTTTAACTACAATATTATAATTTTTAACATACCAATATATTAATATAATTAACATTATTATATATTACTGGCATAATAAATTCTGTTCCAATTTTTCATTTTAATTCAGTAGGTAGTTTCATATTATAGGTGCATTTCTTGTAAAATTTTATTGGATTCTGTTTTTTAATTTATCCTGCTGTCCTCTTCCATTTTATGGGTGACTTCATCCAGTTCATGTGCTGGGTTGATTATTATGTTTTTCCCTCCATAAGATACTTTTATATCTCTTCTCTTCTTTTTTGGGGGGAGAAGGGCAGGGCAGTTGGGGTTAAGGTAGTACATATGTCAAGTATCTGAGGCCAGATCTGAACTCAGGTCCTCTTGACTCCAGGGCTGGTGCTCTACTCACTGCACCACTTAGCTGCCCCTATTCTCTTCTTTTTATATTTTTTTCTCTTATTTTCCCTCTCTGCAATGAAGAAAGTTGGGAAAAGAAATGTAATATGGCCAACACTACTAATCCATGTTTAAGGTGGTCCCTTTTGTCTTTTCATTGTCTGTTTACCTACTCTGGATTCTGATCAATGATTCTTAAACTTTTTTTTTTGCCTTTATATCCACTTTTTATGATCCACTTTCTAAAATTAGTTTCTTCTGCTGTCATTTCCTCATCTACTAATCCCTCCTTCTAAATCTCTACTATTTATTCTCTGAAAGTCTCTATGTTGAATTTGATGTATTTCTACCTCCAGCTATCTGTATTCAACCTTCCTTTGCCTGATTCAGGTGAGAATGGAGTTTTTGACATAATCATTTTCCCCATTCTCTTTTCCATGTTTATGTGCTTTCTTTTACTATTATACAAAAGAGTAAGTAATTCACTTTTCTTCCTTTTTTTCCTTCTAATGCATTCTTTTACTTACTCTATTTTTTTAAATGTCTTAAAACTAACCATACAGAACAAAGCAACCTATAGGTCCATGTTTAGCTTTCTTTACTCTCTCTGTGGCCCTTGAAGACAGTGAGATTCTCAAAGAACCCTTTTCTTTTTCCTTCTTTTAAATGTAAGCACTAAATCATTAATCGGTACCTTCCCATTGCTCAAATGAGTTTATCTTTTTAAGTTCAAAAATTCAGGTTTTTTCATCAGGCATGCTTGAAAATCTAATATTTGATTAAAGGTCTAATTAGCATTTTTGCAGAGTAAACTATTCTTGGGTTATAAGTCTTAGAATTTCATATCTCAAGATTTTCTCTCATGTAAAATAGTTGTAATTTAGGCTTAAGTAATTCTGACAGTGCTTCTCTGGTATTTGATCTTTAACATTTTGGCTTCTTGCATTATTTTTTCTTTGACCTGGAAAATCTGGATTTTGTCTATTGCAGTTCTCTTTATTGAGGGGTTTAGGATGTGGCTACTGGATTCTATTTTCACTTTGCAATCTGGTTTTAATAGATCTGGGCCGTTTTCTTTTATGATTTCCAAAAACATAGAGTATCGAGGATTTTTTTTTATTTTTAGAGAGACTAATTTTTAAAAATTAAAATTGAAATTTTTAAATTTGACAAACATTAACAAAAATGAACATTTCCATGTACACATCAAACAAAACACATCCAGTTTCACTTTGCTGTCTGGTTTTAGTAGATTTGAACAGTCGTCATTTATGATTTGTTGAAATACAGTATCTTGGTAATTTGCCCTTGGTTTGCAGGGATTCCAAAGGTTAAAAAAAGCATTGCTATTCAGGCTCTACTCTAGGTTAATTGTCTTTGATCCTGGATTATCCTTTTTTTGAATTTTGCGATTTTTATTTAATATTTTAGTTTTCAACATTGATTTCCACAAGATTTTGAGTTAAAATTTTCTCCCCATTTCTACCCTCACCCCCATTCCAAGATGGCATATATTTTGATTGCCTCATTCCCCAGTCAGCCCTCCCTTCTGTCATGCCACTCCCCCCACCATCCCCTTTCCCTTTACTTTCTTGTAGGGCAGAATAGATTTCTATGCCCCATTCCCTTTATATCTTGTTTCCCAGCTGCATGCAAAAACAACTTTTTTTTTAAGCATCAGCTTTAAAAACTTTGAGCTCCAAATCTCTCCCCTCTTCCCTTCTGTAGTAGGAAGGCCTAATTTATGATCTCAAAGAGAATCATACATATGTCTGAACGGTTCGGAATTGTTGGATATAAGGAATTCTCTAAGTAGAAGGCAGAAGGATTAAAACATTTATTTAGCTTTCCAGCCTCCATCTTGGCTCCACCCCCCTTACTTTCTTATAGTACAATAGAATTCCATCATAATCACATACCACAACTTGTTCAGCCATTTCCCAATTGATGGACATCCCCTCAATTTCTAATTCTTTGCCCCTGGAAAAGAGCTGCTATAAGTATTTTTGTACTTATAGGTCCTTTTCCTCTTTGTTTTTTTATCTCTTTTGGGATACAGACCTAGTAGTGGGATTGTTAGGTCAAAGGGTATGCATGGTTTTATAGCCCTTTCAGCATAGTTCCAAATTGCTTTATAGAGTGATTGAATCAGTTCACAACTCCACTAACAGTGCATTAAAGTCTCATTTTTCCCACGTTTCTTCCAACATTGCTCATTTATGTTTCTGTCCTATTAGCCAAACTAATAGATATGAGGTGGTACCTTAGAATTGTTTTAATTCACATTTCTCCAATCAATAGCAAATTAGAACATTTTTTATATAGCTGTAGATAGTTTTGATTACTTTATTTGAAAACTGATCACATATTTTGATCATTTATCAGTTGAGGAATGGTTCTTATTTTTGTAGATTTGACTCCATTCTCTATGTATTTGAGAAATGAGGCCTTGATCAGAAAAATTTACTTCAAAATTTTTTTCACAGTTACCATTGCTAATTGTATTTCCCTCCAAACTACCCCTGCCCAGTTTATTCTATTCTCCCTCCTTTCACCCTATCCCACCTCAAAAGTGTTTTGCTTTTGACTAGTCCTTCCTCTAATCAGAGATCCCTTCTATCACCCCTCTTCTCTTGCCCCCTCCCCCTCCTACTTTCCTATAGGGTAAGATAGAGTTCCATAATTGAGCATGTATGTTATTTCCTTCCTTAAACCAATTCCAATGAGAGTAAGGTTCACTCATTCCCTCTCACCTCCCCCACCCTTCTTCTCCACTATGAAAATTTTTTCTTGCCTCTTTTATATGAGATAATTTACCCCATTATACCTCTCCTTTTCTCTTTCTTCCAGTACATTACTTCCTCACCCCTTAATTTTATTTTTTAGATATCATACCTTCATATTCAACTCACACCTGTGCCCTCTGTCTATATATACTTCTTCTAACTACCCTAATAATGAGAAATGTCTTATGAGTTATAAATGTCATCTTTCCATGTAGGAATGTAAACAGTTTAACCTTATAAAGTCTGTTATGACTTCCCTTTCCTGTTTACCTTTTTATGCTTCTCTTGAGTCTTGTATTTGAGTCAAATTTTCTAGTCAGCTCTGGTCTTTTGATCAAGAATGCTTGCAAGTCCTGTATTTCATTGAATGTCTGATTTTCACCTGAAGGATTATACACAGTTTTTCTGGGCAAGTGATTCTTGGTGGTAATCCTAACTCCTTTGCCCTCTAGAATCTCATATTCCAAGCCTTCTGATCTTTTAATGTAGATCCTTTAATGTTCTGGCTGATTGAAGTGTTTTCTCCTTAACTTGGGGGCTCTGGAACTTGGCTATAATATTCCTGGCAATTTTAATTTTGGGATCTCTTTCAGGTAGGTATCTCTTGGGATCTCTTTCAATTTCTATTTTACCTTCTGGTTCTATAATATCAGGGTATTTTCCTTGATAATTTCTTAAAAGATGATGTCTAGGCTTTTTTTTTTTTTGATCATGGCTTTCAGGTAGTCCAATAATTTTTAAATTCTCTCTCCTGGATCTATTTTCCAGGTCAGTTGTTTTTCCAGTGAGATATTTCACATTGGCTTCTATTTTTTCACTCTTCTGTTTTTGTTTTATTGTTTTTTGATTTCTCATAAAACCATTAGCTTCCACTTGCTCCATTCTAATTTTTTAGGAATTATTTTCTTCAGTGAGCTTTTGCACCTCCTTTTCCATTTGGTCTATTTTGCTTTTTTAAGGCCTTCTTTTCTTCATTGGCTTTTTGGACCTTTTTTACCATTTGGCCTAGTCTGTTTCTTAAGGTGTTATTTTCTTCAGTATTTTCTGTTGTTTGCTCATTTTCCCAGCCTATTTCTTGACTTAAAAGTGTTTGTTAAAGTAGGGCTCTGCTTGCAGGGTGGAGAGTGTACTGTCCCAAGCTTCAGGGATTTTGTATAGCTATCTTCAGAAATAACTTCTAGGGATCTGTGTTTTCAGATCTTCCAAGGTGGTATTATCTAAGGAGAGGTGTTTACTACTCACCTGGCTTGTGCTGTCATCTGTAAGGGACCAGAAGCACTCTTTTCTGCCCTGTAACCACGAGGGGGGGTCCTCCTTTAACTTTGGCTGCAAGCTCTGCTATGCTAGTGTTCCTTGTCACCCTGGGATTGCCACACAGGACCTTGATCTGTATCCAAGTATTGCAACAGAGCTCAGTGCTAGCAAAAAGCCCTCCTTAATCTCCTTCTGACCAGTTGTTCAATCCTCCAGCTGCTACTGCTGCTGCTGTTAATTTACTTGCTCTTTATGACTTTTTTAAAAATGGTAGTCCTTTCCCTTCATCCTGAGGCTATCCTTTCTCAAGCAATTGAAAGTTAGAGAATCATGACTTCAGTTTTGTTGCTTATATCATTTGCTCATTTTAATATCCTTGCTAGATTATCATGTGTGCTTTCTAATGTTTTCTTTTCTATATATTATCTCTGTTAATATATATTACATATATATATATTTTGAGCTTTCCTTGATGAGAATTTATTTTGATTTTTATAATTGCATCTGCTATAGCTTTTATAATATAGTAATTTTATAAACATGTACAAATTGTGTCTTGTAGCTTTAATCTAGTCTTTTGTCACTTTTAGTTTGCGGTCATTAGATTTCAACAACAATGAAATTCACAACCTGCCTGGGCCTGCACACTGGAAATCATCAAACTTAAGAGAGCTCTTGTTTAATCATAATCAGATCAGCATTTTGGACTTAAGTGAAAAAGCACACATGTGGTCACGGATGGAGAAACTACACCTGTCCCATAATAAATTGAAGGAGGTAAAAGATCAATTTGTGACAAAAACATTATTGCTATTTTAAAGCTATGCTCCCATAACTTACACTATAATAACTCAGAAATTCCAAATTTGCTTTTGATTATTCATTGGGGTTTTCTTGGAAAAGATACTCAAGTGGTTTACCATTTTCTTCTTCAGCTCATTTAACAGATGAGTAAACTGAGGCAAACACAGTTAAATGACTTGCCCAAGGTCGCACACCTAGTAAGTGTTTGAGGCCATATTTAAACTCAAGTCTTCTTGACTCCAGACCCAACTGCTCTATCCACTGTGCCACTTAGTTCCCCTTTTAAATGTTGCTTTATTTGAGTAATATTAGCCCTAAAATTAAATAGTGTTTTAGCAGATTATGTTGTGCTCTTCATACTGTAGAATCACATAATCCAAGAGCTGATAGATAACTCATAGATTATCTTGTCCGATTCATACCTGGAACAGAAATTTCCTCTAAAACCTTGACAAGAAATGTCATCTAGCCTCTTATTTCAAGACCTCCATGAGGGAGAATCCACCATTGTCTAATACATCTCATTCTATCTTTGGGTAGCTCATTTTTTATGTCTAGCCTAAATTTGATTTTCCACAACTTCTACTCTGGGTGACATAATGGTTTACTTAAAAACCTCTGCCTCTCTGGGTTCAGGCATAATTTCCTTCAATGCTAATTTCCTTCACATACTCAAACACTGTTGTTTATTGTCCTTTAAATTTTATTTCCTCTGGGCTTAAAATGTTTTGTTGACCACTGCTCTGTAATAATCTGAGGTCTTATAATTCTACGTGTCCTTCATTTATACTTTTTCTCATTTCTTTTAAGATTCTAAACCTTTTCTTCTTCCAAGTGAATTCATTTCACCCGATTCTATAAAAAGATCTCCTTTGTAATTTGATTTGTATAACATGACATCTGTATGGTAATTTAGGTTATATTGTCATAGCCCAACCATAAGCAGCAAATATCTCTCCAATTATTTTTCTAGATTTATGTCTGAAGTATTTTGAGTTATAGTTATGTAAATCCCCTATAAATTTTGGTAGGCTAACTCAGATATTTTGAAATTATTCATGATGCACTTTCACTTACTCTCATTTCTTTCTGGTACTGTATAGATTTTGTATGTATTTGTCTTATATCCTGTTGCTTTGCTGATGCCATTAATCATCTTAATTTCTTTGTTGTTTATTTCTGTGTTTTTAAGCAAACCATTATGTCAAAAACAGGAGTAATTCTGTCCCTTGATGAATATTTTAAAATTTCATTTTGTTTTTTTTTTCTTACTGCTATAGCTAATGTTTCTAGAACAATGTCAAATATAGTAATTATAGGGAAAGCAGGTAACTCTACCTTGTTTGTTCTAGAAAACTTCTAATACTTCTTCATTGTGAAATTTCAACCATTTTGTTTTCAACATATGTTTTTAATTATATTACAGAAAGGCCTATGAATGGCTCTGTCTGTTTTAATGAATGCTATTGTTTGTCAAAGCCTTCTGCATCTGTTGAGTAATTTGTTATTATGCCTTGTAATTTGAACAAGATTTGACAATTGGAGATCATTAAGGAGTTGATTTTAAACAGTTAAAATGGTTAAAACTATTGATATTGAAGTCATTATCTAGTTGTGATCTGTTTTAATACAGAGTTCCTATAATAGAATTTCCTTATATTAGAAGAAATCCTTATCTCACATTTAAAAATGGTTTATACTTATAATGTCATTTAACATGAGAGGATGAGAACCTTAATAGAAGACTCAAGACTATTAAGTATTGCTATTAGGTAGTGGTGAGTAGATTTCTACCAGATTTTCTAAAGAAAATAATGCAAAGAAATGAAATGAACACACAATTGATAGAATTTAGCTTACACAGCAAGATAAACTTCCTGATATCTAAGCTTATGAGATAATGAAATGTGTTATCAAGGAAGACTAAATTTCAAAAGAAAATATTGTGAAAAACAAAGGGTAATTTTGACAATATGATTTTGATAAATAATTTATAATTAAGAAAATGCAACATCTTTGGAAAATTTTAGAATGTTTTGATAGGTTTTTTCTACTTTAGTGACAGGTGGAATAGATTAGTTAACTTTGAAGGCTCTTCCAGTTTCCTTAATTCTTTATGTTATGCAGTTCTGCTTAAATCTTTATGAAATGTCTTTTACAAAAGATTTTATCCAATTCTTTTTTTTTTAATTTCATCAAGATTCCTCCTGAAATTGGTTTTCTTGAAAATTTAACATCTCTTGATGTGAGTTACAATTTGGAGCTGAGATCCTTTCCTAATGAAATGGGGAAATTAACTAAAATCTGGGACCTTCCTTTGGATGAATTGCATCTTAATTTTGATTTTAAGCATATAGGATGCAAGGCCAGAGACATCATAAGGTTAGATATTTTATTTTCAACTGTTTTCTCTCTAATTTCATACTCCCTCAGCCTGTGATTTTGCTCTATATTTGCCTTGTGAAATAGAACGCACTTGAGAACCACCATATAGTTTTAGTATGCTTTTGTTTTTATGCTATTTGCTTTTGCTTAGTAGATTTTGGTTACAAAACATAGGTTTCAAAGAGTGGTCTAATTTACTCCTAACCACTATTGCCTCTAATTCAGATGGCTGCCTCTAGGTGGTGCCTGGCTAAAACAATGTGGAACTGACATGACATTTGCAAGGTATGAGGAAGATGGCATGTAACATGCTTTTGTATTGCAGTGTGCTTTATCTATGGAATGAATTCTTTATTAAACTAACAAGAAGTAATATAGTAACTAATTACTATAACCAATTTAAAGTAAGACAAAGAAATATATCACATTGTTATAGGTTGGTACATTTACTCACTGTACTTCCTTTAGTCAAAGTGTATTTTTAGAGTGCCTTTTTTGTTCAGGTTCCATGCTTAATCAATCAGTTCATTGATTAATAATCAGTAATTCTACTTCTCATGGGGAGTTGAAGGAATAACTCAATCTTACAATGCTTCTTAGAGTTAGATGCCTTCCCATCGTCTTTCAGAAGCATTCTCTAAAAGAATTGTCTTACAAAAAATTTAAACTTTTATAAATGTGTTACGGTTTAAAGTAGAGCATTATGACATTTCCCTCTATAATATTGAATAATTGGTGTAAATCTTTTATTCCCATGCTGCACTGACATTAATAGGATACCTTATACCCACTATCACTGAGCCTGATTTTTAAAATTATTTTTGATTGAATAAAAATGCCTGTGATTCCATTAAGTCATCAGAAAATCAAGAAAAACAGTGTTGTATGTCTTTCAGTCTGACTTATGTTTATTTGAAAACTTGCCAAGAAATATCCATTAGAATACAATTCTAATCAAGTTAGCAACTAAAAATTTAAATTGCTTTAAACATTTCAATTAGGATATGGATAGACAGTATGACATATAAAAGCTACTGTGATGATAAAACAATTGAAAATAAAATAAAATATTTAACCTTTTAATGTCAGAACTAAACAGAGGTTTACTTCTGCTTATTGCAATATTTTATATTTATGTAGTCTACAAACATTTTGCTATTGTTGTGAATTATGTTAACAGGAAAAGTCAGTTGTCAATGAATTCAGAAAACTAGCTTTTCTTGAAAGGGTCTCCATTGTTTTCAGTATTCATCATTATTATTTCACAGAAATAAACTTATAGCCATGTGAATATAAAACTTGATCTTTCTGTTGAATTGCAGGCTTCTATCAATAACTGCCTGCTAGACATCAGCTCTTAGATGTCCCGTAGGTATCCCAAACTCAGCAAGTCTAAAGTGTAAACTAATTATCTTTTCCCCTAAATCTACCTGGCTTCCCATCTTCCCTAATTTTTTGTGTGTGCCATCATTCTCATCACCTAGGTTTGCAATCTAAATTATCCTTGATGCTTCACCTTCCCACACCAACCATATATAATTAGTTACCAGGTCTGGTTCATTCCATTCCCAAAACACCTCCCTACTAACACTACAACCATCATTTCTAAGCCTTTCCAAATGACTCTCTCCTTACAATTCATCATCAGTCTCCATGATCTGATCATGGTATTCTCTTTTTCAAGAAGTTTCAGTGAATCCCCTTTGCCTCTGGTTAAAATATGAACTCCAACTGACTTACATCTTAATATGTTTATTAATTCTATAAAATATGGAGCATCCTCCATTCCAGGAATGTTTTCTTCCCTCATCTTGAAGCTTGAAATCCCTAGCTTCTTTAAAGTTCACATGAAGGGCCATCTGCAAGAGTCTTTTTTCGATTCTTCTAGATTTTTGCCCTCTCCAAATTATTTTATATTTTATATATACTTACATACATACAGTTTTATGTAGTGTAGTTTTCTGTGTGAGTCAGTGAGGTATAATGGATAGATTTGGCTTCAGAACCAAATATGTCTAGATTCAAATCCTGTCCTGATACATCCTGGCTGTGCAACCCTGGGCAAGTCACATAACCTCTCAGTGCTCTAGACACCTCTCAAAGACTACAGCTTTCAGAGAAGTTACTAAGCTTCATTATTGAGGGAGTTCTTTTACCTGGAAGTTCCCTGTACAAATGAAATTACAAATTCAGTCCCTATTCCTTTTATCTGGGTACATGTTAGTTCTTCAGGTGGAATGGTATATCCTTGTTGTTGTCACTCTAGCCCTAGGGCATATAGCCTAGCACGTGGTACTCAGCAGGCCTTTAATAAATTTCTGTGGAAGTGAACGTATTAAAGTGACTTCCATAGTGATAATGTAAATGTATATTTGTATTTATTTTACTACATTGGCAATATTAAAATAATTTCTCCCCTAAAATCATATTTTCATACCTTATTACTATGTGTGTGTGTATGTATACATACAAACACTCTGAATTCTTGAAGACTATGCTGAAAGGGTACAGGCTGTAGTAAGTCTCATCAGGTTGGAAAGTTGTTCATTATAGACTGTTTTTTCTATCTTCTGAGGACCAGTCTTATATGAAAAGGCTTATCACCAAAACGTGGTAAAAGTTTTAGCTACTCTTCTATTCTCCAGTTTCATGTTACCAACTACCTATTGGACATCTATATTCAGTACATTCAAAATAACACCACATTATTTTTCCCCAAACCCTGTCTTCTTCCAAATTTCCCTATTATTGTCAAAGGCACTCTAGTCTCCTAATCCAAGTTTCACAACCTTACTGGTGTACTAGATTTCTCACTTCGATTCAACCCATATATCCATTCTTTTATCAGGACCTTCCATTTCTACCTTTGCAGCGTCGTTTGTTATACTTCTCCATTTATCCTCTTATGTAGTTACTGTTCTGGCACTTCAGCACTTCATACTTGGATTATTGTAGTAGTTTGCTGCATGGTCTCTCTACCTCAAATCTCTTCCTTCTCCACTTCATCTTCTACTCAGCCATCACAGTGATCTTCCTAACGTGCAGCCAAGATCATGTCAACTCCCTATCCAATAAACTCCTTTAGCTCCCTATTACTTCCAAAATCAAATATAAACCCTGTCTTTTTAAAGCCCATCACAATCTGTCCCCTTCTTACTTTTCTTCTTATACTTACTCCCTTCTAAATACTCTTAATATCCAGCCATACTTATCTTCTTGCCCTTCCTCAAACAAGATACTCTCTCTACTAACTCTGTGCCTTTTTACCAGACCTGGAACGGCCTTTATCCTCTTAACCTGCTTACTTCAAGACTCAATTTTTTGTAAAAAAGCTTTTCCCATTTTTCTTCTTTTCTCCCCTCCCCCACCACTCATGCATTAACTCTAAGATTACTTTCCATTTACATTCTCTGTTTCATATATATATAGTTGTTTGCATGCTATTTCCTCCTTTAAAGTGTGCAGTCTCTGGGGACAAGGGACCAGTGTTTTTCCTTTCTTTGCTCTAGTCCTTAACATAGTGTCTGACGCTTAGTAAATGCTTAGCTAGAGCACATCATGAAATGTGGAGGAGTTCCTGTTAGCACTGGAGATGAGAGTAATCACACCATTGAAAATTTCCATCTGGGCTGGAAAGCAGGGACTAGTGTGAGCTCCCCTCCAAGTCCCTCCAAAAACCTATAAAAATGGCTCTGAACCAATTCTAGAACTGCAGAACCCACAAAATAGCAGAGGGAAGCAGGGCTCCAGCCCAGGACAGTCTGGATGGTTGCTGGGTGAGGTCTATCCTGCAAGGAGCTGGGAGTGGAGGGGAGTGGAGCAGAGCCCAGCGTGGGTGGCGTGGACCAACCAGACCAGGAGCCAGGTGGAGCGTGCCCTAGCACCATGAATCAGTGAGCTGCAGCAGTTACTAGACTTCTGAACCCACAAACACCAAAGGCAACAGAGAACGTTAGTGGGAAAAGCTGCTGGGGATAGAGGGATAGAGTTTACAGTTCAGCCACCACCCTAGGGGCAGTGGAGGTGTCGCAGCTACAGAACTACAGCTGCAGTTGCTTCAGGCCCCAGGCCCACCTGGTGGGAGGAATTAAGTGGCTGATCAGAGCAAGAGTGCAGAGCCTGCTGAAGATCTAAGTCCAGTCCAGGTTGGGGGTTCTTGGGGAAGGAGGAGTGCTGGTGTGGCAGAGCTGGTGCATCCCCCCAAGCTTGGAACATAGAACTCTTTACTGTACAAGCAGTCATACCCTGCTGAAAAAGTCAAGGGTCAAGTAAGTTGTCTGGGAACATGGCCAGGCAGTGAAAATACACCCAGATTCAGTCTCAGACTTTGGAATCTTTTTTTTGATGACAAAGATCAAAACATACAGCCAGAAGAAGTCAACAAAGTCAAAGAGCCTACAACAAAAGCCTCCAAGAAAAACATGAACTGGTCTCAGGCCATGGAAGAGCTCAAAAAGGATTTAGAAAAGGAAGTTAGAGAAGTAGAGGAAAAATTGGGAAGAGAAATGAG